>CM053769.1:680036888-680084473 GCA_028658325.1 Potorous gilbertii | reverse complement strand
GGATTTTGAAAATCAAGTTAGACAGGTGGAGGAAAAACTGGGAAAAGAAATGAGAGAGATGCAAGAAAAGCATGAAAAACGGGTCAACACCTTAATAAAGGAGGCCCAAAAAAATGCTGAAGAAAATAGCACCTTGAAAAATAGGCTAACTCAATTGGCAAAAGAGGTTCAAAAAGCCAATGAGGAGAAGAATGCTTTCGAAAATTATTGAGGACTCCAAAGAACTTTTTTATGTGGGTTATAGCTGTCAATATTTACTGTATTAGAAATTAAAACTGGTAATATTTTACAATATTTTTTCATTCATTCTAAAATAATAATAAACCAAGCATGTTAACATAAATAATGCATTTACGATGAAAATAACTACATTTTCCAAAACAAAAATATAGTGAGAAAAGTGGCATTGTTTTATACATTTGTTGCAAATTTCTACAGTATTTGACTTAATTGAAGACAGATGGGATTGTCATATCTGCTTCTGACTTCAATCTGTTGTGATATATGTTGTTTTGTTTTAAGCATATACAAAAAGTCCAGCCTTACATAGATATATAAATTGGAAAAAGGAGGAGCATTTTAATAGGCAAAGAACACCTTGGAATTATTACGAAAAGAGACTTGACCTCAAGAACCCCTGAAAGAGTCTTGGGGACCTTTAGGGGGTCTCATTCTCTAAGAAGGAGAACACCTTAGAGGAGAGAACCTCTGTCTTATAGGATGCCCATGACTATTGAGGAATCAGTGGAAAAGGCACTTCTGAGGCCCTCCCCTCCACCCTTGGAAACTAAGTCAGTCCTCTCCAGTCCCTATCACCCTTTTAACTTCCCCCTCCTGAAACTCAACTCTGTTGTCAATAACTATGTCAGTTGGACAAGTTTCAGTCTGGTTGCCATCTTATGAGGCATCTCTAAAGATACTGGGAGTTGGAGTTTGCCCTACTCAGGAAAAGATGAAGCTATTGTGGACATGGAACTGCAAGGCAGAGTTTTCTGATGAAGACGCTGACTTTAATCTGACTTCCACAGGTACGGAAGATAAAATCAGAGAGATTCGGTGAGGGTCAGTAAGGGGGACAGAACAGCAGCAGCAAAAACAGTAAGTGCAAGTAACAGCAGGTGAAGGACTTTTCTCAGGAGACTAGCTCTAAGTGTTGTAGTGACTGGAATCTTTCCCTTTCCTTAGGTTACAATTTGGCTTAAAAAGATCAAGGAAAGAGGAAAGAAATATGCCCAACAAGAAAAGTTGTTGGAATGACGGTTAATTTTATCTCTCTGTCTCTGCTTGTCACTTTCTCTCTTTCCTCCCTCTCTCGCCCTCCCTCCCTCTTTCTCTCATACACACACACACACACACACACACACACACACACACACACACACACTCACACTCTCTCTCTGTCTCACTTTCTCAACATTCTTTACCATAAAGTATTATTTGTTTATTATTTAATCTTTTAAATTCCCTTACAGATTGTTTGCATTTTAATGATGAATTTCTATATAAAGAGAAGATAATTCTATTGTCTCCTGAATGAGTGTCTTTGCTACACACAGCATAGATAAGGAGGAAAGCCAGTGGTTAATTGGCTACAACAAATTTAACTGGCTGGAACATTTCATTTCCAGTCTGGCAATCAAAGCATTGCCTGGGCACTCAGAGATTTTATGAATATTATTAATAATCGGTATTTTAATCTTTTTAACTGCAGAAAAAAAGAAACCTGGGGAAGCCAAGACCTTTGTCCTAGACTCAAATCCTCATGAGTTAATTTCTTGATCGCCCAGCCAACAGCACATGGACAGATGGGATCTTCAGGTTTTCTCCACCTCTCATAGTGTCATTCTCTGAGCTGACCCCAGTGGGTGGATATAGATGGGGTCAGTTCAGATCAGTTCCACCCATTCTTCTAAGGACTCTTCAGCCACAGCAACATCTTCTGGAGTTTGTTAGCAGTTGCTTCCTATTTGTAGTGGAGTAGACAAAGCATTGGGCCTAGAGTTAGAGACCCAAGTTAAAATCCTATGGTATTGCTGGCTGGGTGACTCTGGGGGAATCACTTACCCTTTATTTGCTTCAGGTGCCTCAGCTGTAAAATGGGGATAATGAAAGCATTTCCCTCACGAGCTGTTGGGGGATCAAATGAAATCTTATCTGTAAAGCACTTAGCATGGTGCTTGGCACATAGTAGGCACTATGTGAATGCCTATTCCATTCTTAATCCATATTCCTTCCCTCTTTCGGTGCTCAAAGAAGCATAGTTTTCCCACTCATTCATTCACTCAACAAGCACTTGTAGGTTACCTACTCTATACTAATAACTGGTGATGCCAGGATTTAGAAATTAAATAATTCCAACCCTCAAGCAGCTTACACTGTCCTTCTAGTACAGGGAGGGTATGAACACATACACAGAAAAGTTAATATAAAACCAAATATAAAGTAGATAAGTTATGTGTGGGAGGGAGAGAACCAACAACCGGAGATCCATAAAAGCATCCTGTAATAGGGGCCCCTCAGTATTCTTCTGTAAGATGTAGAGTGAAAGGGAAACATTCTAACAATAGAAGACCGCCCATACTGAGGTCCAGAAGAAGTAGGTGCAAAGCTGAGAACTCTTGGCATCTTCTCCAAGGCTGGTTCCTCCTTTTCTTAAACTCTCTGACACATGGGCACTAGGATGTGAAGCACTTTAAAATTATTATTTCCTTTGATTCCCCACAACAACCCTAGGAAGTAGGTTCCATTATCATGCCCATTTTACATATGTTTCAACAGAGGTTAAATGACTTGCTCAAGGTCATACAGGGCCAAGAGTTGTCACACTCCTTGTCACTTTAAGACCCTTCTTCTGCCTCTATCCTTCAGTCCCTATTTCTCCTCCTTGAAAATTCACTCCGTTCTATCCATATCCTCATTGGTGATCTCTACAGAAACTCAAGATGGCTCTCTGTCCTCCCTAATAAATTCTTCTGGCTCCATCCTCTCTGCTCCAGTCCTTTTAAATATCCTCCCCCCACCCCCACAGTTTCTCAGCCTTCCTATATTCAATGACCTCTATCTCAAACATATCTCAATCATCAACAAAATTGGTCCTCGTTTAGATCCCCTTCCTTCCATTACCCCTAACCCCATTCCCTTCTGCCCTACCTAAGGTGATGGAGTTTCTAACTAAATTTCTGCTTTGGGTACTTTGCTGGCTAACACCGAAATACCTCCACTGTATCTGTTGAATACCTTCTCATTCTTAAAAACCCATCTCAAATGACATCTCCTCCAAGATATTTTCCCCTAACTTCTCCATCAGGAATGACATTTTCCTCCTCAGATCTCCCAGAACATTTTATCTGCAACTGGGTGATGGACTCAGGAAGACCTGAGTTCAAATGTAGCCTCAGATCCTTACTAGTTCTGTAACCCCAGGTTAATAATATTTTATATTGTATTTATCATATGCCAGGCACTATGACTTACTGAAGGTCACACAGTTAGTGAGTGGTTTAGACTGGATTTTAACTCAGGTCTTCCTGATTCTTGACCTGGTGCTCCATCCACCGCACCACCTAACTACCTAGCTCTAACCTCTGTCTGCCTCAGTTTCCTCATCTCTAAAGTGGGAACAATAATAGTACCTACCTTCCAGCATTGTTACAAGGATCAAGTGGTTGTGATTTACAACTTACTAGTTGTGTACAATGATGGACATATCACTCACCTCGCACAACCTGTCTCATCTCTTTGTTGTTCAGTCATTTCAGTTGTCTCCCACTCTCTGTGATCCCATACTGGAGTGTTATGTCATTTCCTCCTCCAGATCATTTTATAGATGAGGAAACTGAGGCAAATAAGGTTAAGTGACTTGCCTAAGGTCACATAGCTAGTAAGGGTCTGAGGCTGGATTTGAACTCAGATCTTCCTGACTCTAGGCATGGTACATTTATCCCACTGTACCACCTAGTTTCCCATTTTTCTCAACTCTACTACGTATCTTACTTCAGAAGATCATTGTGAGGTATGTATTTTGTAAACTTCATAGTAAATATATGAATATGAATTATTACTATTGTAATTAATAACAATATTAACATTACTATGACGAAGTCATACTAGAGTTTAAAAAGAAACAAAGTGGAGATTCACACAAATGGAGACACAAAAGATGGGTATGAGCAGGCTGTGTAATATCACAAACAATGAATTATAAAAGAGAATAATGTCATCAAAAAAATGCATGACCAAAAAAGATAAACTAGTCATGATAAAAAAAAGGTTGCTAGAAGAGTTTATGGTCAAACAAGATATAATGAACATTATGAAATGTGAAAATGACAATTCTGATTACATTAAATTAAAAAGGTTTTGCACAAACAAAACCAATACAACCAAGATTAGAAGGAAAGTAGAAAGGTGGGGAACAACTTTTACAGAAAATATTTCTGATAAAGTTCTTATTTTTCAAATATATAGAGAACTGAATTAAATTTGTAAGAATACAGTCATTCCCCAATTGATAAATGATCAAAGTATATGAACAGACAGTTTTCAGATGAAGAAACTGAAGTTGTTTATAGTCATACAAAAAAAAATGCTTTAAATCACTATTGATCAGAGAAATGCAAATTAAAACAACTTTAAGATACCACCTCACACCTATCAGACTGGCAATATGATAGAAAAGGAAAATGGTAAGTGTTACAGAAGATGTGAGAAACGTATTGGTGTTGCATTGTTGGTAGAATTGTAAACTGATTCAACCCTTCTGGAACGCAATTTGGAACTGTGCCCAAAAGGCAAACAAATTACTTCCTTTGATCCAGCAATACCACTACTAGACCCGTATCATAAAGACATCACAAAAAAAGGAAAAGGACCTACGAGTACAAAAATATTTATAGCAGCTCTTTTTGTGGTAACAAAGAGTTGGAAAATGAGGGAATTCCCATCAATTGAGGAATGGTTAAAGAACTTGTAGTATATGAAAAAATGGAATACTACTGTGCTTTAAGATGATGAGCAGGCAAATTTCAGAAAAAAAACTGGAAAGACTGACATTAACTGATGCTGAGTGAATTGTGCAGAACCAGGAAAACACTGTACACGGTAACAGCAGCATTGTGTTATGAACAACATTGTGTTATTAACAACTGCCATTGACATAGAAGACAATTCCAAATGATTCATAATGGAAAATGCCATCCACATCCAGAGAAATAACTACAGAGCCTGAATGCTGATCAAAGCATACTGTTTTCACTTTTTTTGGTTTTTGTTTTTCATGACTTTTCCCTTTTGTTCTGCTTCTTCTTTCACAACATGTCTAATGTGGAAATATGTTCAACATAACTGCACATGCATAACCTATATCAAATTGCTTGCCATCTTGGAGCAGTGAATGGGAAAGAGGAAGAAAAATTTGGAACTAAAATCTTATAAAAATGAATGTTGAGAACTCTCTTTACATGTAATTGGGGAAAGTAAAATACTATTTATTTTTTTTAAAAAAAGTCTTAGAACATTAGGGTGGACCCACTGTAGCAAATCTATGAAAAGATAAGGATAAGAATCACACAGGATTGGGCAAGCATGGCTAGGTGTTTATTTCAATTCATTCATTCATTTGTTCGTTTATCGGTGGACTTAGAATTTTATCTGAGCTTTTTATTGAACCCTTGTTAAGTAACTCCCTCTACTCCACTAACACAAATTGGCATCTGGTATACTGTCTTAAGGAGTTGCCTGGAATATTAAGAGATTAAGTGACTTGGGGAAAGGAAGATGACAGAAATCCAGAGCCACAGCAGCCTCATTGTCTTGTTCCAACCAGAGGTCACCTTGTCTCATAAAATTGTAGAATTAGAGATGCAAGGGAATCTCAATTAGAGATTGAGTCCAAATCCCTTATTGTGTAGATGGGGAAAATGAGGGCCAGAGTGGTTGTCACTCAGTCAATAATCACTTTTTAAACTTTCACCTTGTCCAGGGTCATATAACAATTATGTGTCTATGGTGGGATTTGTATCCAAGTCTTCTTAACTCTAAGTTCAATCTTCTATTGACCATAACACTGCCTCTCCTGTGTTCCTTTCTCTACATCCTCTAAGTGTTCTCTATCAGGAGTATTATAAAAGGTCACTCTTACATCACTACTGAGTATATTGCTTTTCATGATCAAATATCTTGCAAAACACATCTTCATCATGGGTGAAAATATCAGGTCATCCTCCAGCTTTCTTTTTACCCCTTTGGTTCTACTGCATTAACTCCTATCCTGGTATGTAGTCTTTAGCCCGGGCAGGGGCTCAGCTCATCAGGACTAGAGCATGGATGTCCTCAGTTCATCCTCATGACCACAATAAGATCTCTTCCACCCCACAGGTTGAGATGAACATGAAGCAAAACTCATGGTTCTTCATACAATTCATCATTCTTTATCACCTATTTCAATATCCTAACATAGACTCCCTTTGTGTGATCTGTATCATAGTTGGATGTATCTGTTTCTTCAAGTTAAAGGGCAAGAACCCTTCCTTCTTCTTTATCTTTCCCTTCTTTATCCATTTCCAGTCAACTTAACAAATCCATCCATTACCCAGATGCCTACTTTAATCTCCTTCATCCACCACCAGATTTTGCCAGTCTGGATGTTCTCTCTACTCTCATAATGTCTCTTACATACTAAACTGACATTTAGGAATAGGAACAACTTCTCAGCCCAGTAATAAATATGACTTGGGTAATTGTGGTTGTAGTTAGTGGGAGAGCTGGTTCTGGATCTGTGTTCTTTCAGCTGCATCCCAGAGCATCCCAACTCTGGTATCTAGTTTAGGACAACATATTTTAGGATGGATAATGAAAAAATGAACATATATTCCTTGAGGATAAGACTACATCATTTTTGCCTGTGCTTTCTCCTTGTTGCACAGAATAGTGCTTATACATAGAAGTATATATGTTGAGTTCAGCCAAAATTAAGTAAAATGATCAGGATGATAAGGCAACCCCAAAACATGGCATATGACCGTCAGTTGATGGAAATGCCTAGATAAGACAAGATTGGGGGAAAGGGGCAGCAGGAAGGGAGGGTTAATGACATAGTTTTCTTCAAATTGTTTGTTGCCATAAATGGTCATCCTGTGGAAGGAGAACCTGCTCTTCTCAACTCAAAGAACTCAGTTCACTTACAAGTGAACTGACAGGGAGATAGATTTTAATTCAATACCTCTAGGTCTCCATTAGTACAAATAATCAATCCTGTTGAAAAGATGGTATTATTCAAATTTGTGTTCCACATCTCTATTAGGCTGGGGCCAATTATCATAGTTTACATATAATTACATGTATACATATATATGGATATAGAAGTATAAATTTGAATAATGTGACCACTTCACAGAATTCATTGTTCACATTATTCGGGACCTCACTGCATAAAGATAAATTCCTTAACCATTAGAGCTGCTAAGAGATGGAATGCGCTGCCTCAGCAAGTAATAAGCTCTCGTACAGGAGATCTCCAAGTGGAGATTGGATAATGATATTCTGAGATGTTGTAGACAATATTCATGGTTGGGGTAGAAGATGAACAAGACTTGGTCTGCTAGTATTTCAATGGATTATATAGCAATCCTCATTTAAGAATATCAGCGAAACATAGTTTTGCCAGGACCAGGACATTCTTAGGTGCTCAGGGTCATGCCTATCTCTATTTCTGTGCCCACATTTGTGTGGTTTTGCCTTCTAGACTGTGCTAATATTAATCACCATATGTGTAAGATTTCTGCAGGAAACTATTCAAGGTTTCAACCTGAGATGCGAGAAATGCATCTCCTTTCACCCGTTGGGGGAGGGGGGCGGTGCACAAACGATCTGCTTCCATCATCTGCCCATTGTGAGAAAGTGACCTCTCCAGCTCTATGACACTGGTAGCAAGGAGCCCTTGTCCCAGGAAAATGACTCTACTGAGGATAGAAAGCATATAATTAAGCAAGGAGACAGGAATTCTGAGGGATTGAGAAATATACCAGACTGTGGGTACACAAAGGAAGGGAACAGTGAATCCAGAGTCCCTTCTGTGGCACCACAGGAACAGATGCCATCTATATTTTGATGTTATCTCCTCCATTAGAATTAAAGTTCCATATGAATAAGGATGGTTTCACTCTTTGTACTTGTATCCTCAAGGTCTAGTACAGTACTTGGCACATATTAGGTGCTTAAAAACTATTTGTCAGTTGATTAGTTGGATACACTTCTTTTCCATGGTATATTTCCTCAGTCACTCTCTTTTTTTTAACTTGGAAACCAAGATTTGATGCCCCCACTTCTCTTAACTCCATGCTCACCTTTCACTTCTAACCAGTTTCCTATTCTCATAGGTCTGGTGAGGAATAGAAATCTCCCATTTCTCCCATCTTGTGCCTAATGCAAGCATACAATGCTTGGAAATTTCCCTAAGGCTTTATTGCTTGTAACAACAGGGGCCCAGCAAGACAAGGTGAGGTGTAGAAACAGTCCTTGTGGTCACAGCATATAGAATTGAATCCCTTTCTATTTACTGTGTGACCTGAGCAGGAGCCCATGGCCAATCATCCTGACTATGTCTTGCCACTAGACTCCCATGACTACGGAGAAGAGCATGAGGCTAATGACTTTGCACAGTCCTGCCTCACTTAAATCCAAATCAAGACTCTCTCCTGATAGCACTGGTCCTCTTCGCAAATGAAGAATGAACTAGGACCTTAGACTTAGCCTCTCTGGCCTCAGTGTCAGGAGTCCCTTCTAATCTAAGATCCCTTCTAAATCTGAGTCTATCATCTTAGATGAAGGTTAAAATCCTCCTCATCCTATTTTCTCGCTTTCCTTTTTTCACATATAAAAGCTATAGGCCTCTGGAGAACATAAAGGATCAATGTGATATTCCACTGCAAATCACATTGAAACATAGACTAAAAATGTCTGGGGGACTTCCTTGTAGGAACAGTGTTAGGGACCCTAGAGTAAAGAACAGGATGGGACCCATGGAACAGAGTATCTGGGTGGAAAAATGGGTGAGAGGCTGGGGTTTCCATCACATGAGACTAATCTAGGTTTAGGGAAGCATCACTGGTGCAAAGGAAGGTAGATGTCAGGCCTATCTAAGCAAAGGACTGCTGTCTATATGAGTTTATAAAGTCAAATCTCATCACCTCAAATTTAACACTTAGGAGCATACGTTTAGAGTTGGGATCTTACAGGACACCCAATCCAATCATTTTATAGATGAAAAAATGAGCCCAAAGGGGTTACAGGACATGTCAAAGCTCACACAGGTAGGAAGCAGTGTAACTGGAACTTTGTCCAAGGGTCTCTGACTCCAGAGCCAGGGCTTTTCACCTGTTACAAGAAGTTTAGATGTATTTCAAGGCTGCTGTGATTTCACTGAAGTAAATTATCTCTTAGCAAGTGCAAATCTCAACCTAGTCATGCTTTCTTATCCTGGCTAGTTCTTGATCAGGTATTTCTGTTAATCCTCTATCTCTACTTAACATATTCTGCCAGGGGTATGCTAGTAAATGTTTAACAACCAGCTCTTGGGAAACATAGCATCTCTTTTAAGTTTAATCTACATTATTAACATTTTCTCCGTCACTTTTTTACACAATCAACAACACAATAAATCAATCCCTGATTTGTAGCATTAGTCAATTTCCAAATGCTCATATTTAACAATAAATTTATTATTATTTATGTAATTAATACTTAAAATTTACCAATCAACTCTCTCTTGAGCAAGCAGGTTCCAGCACACCTCAGCCTATCCAAATGCTAAAACATAAAACAGAATTTTTAAAATATTAAGCCATTGTTTTGTATAGTTCTAATGAAATTATTGGAGATTCACAAAAAAATTAGAAGTTTGTTTTGTATTTCCTCCAAAGGAAAAAAAAACAGCGTCTTTGCTTCTTGAAAATAACAGATGAGAGTTTTCAGTAAAGCACACATTTCTCCTACTGCCAAGCACTTAATAAGCCCAAACACCTGGCTGCTGTTCTTTCACCACATGAGTAGCTCCCATTTGCCAGTTGTTGAAGTAATTGAGTCTGATCTGTTGAGATGACGGATTCTGACAAAGAGTATAACCCTATCATTAAGGGGAGGACAGATTATAGTCTCTACACAGGACATTACAGCACTCTTCATTGTGTCCCCATATGGGTCCGTGGAACACAAGGGCAAAGAAACAAGCTGAAGACAAAGTTAAACAGTACATTAATTAATGCCTCTGAACTCTCAATGAATGATAATAGATGGTCACTAGTTCACGTTTTCTGTAACTTCTATATAAATGCTCAGCTTCTTTCTGTCCAATGCATGGACTTTCCAGTGGCAGCATGGACATCAATTTCACCATGCACAAATTTTTCCCTGTTGGTTAATTCTGGGGACTTTTCCCAGTTTTGTTTTATTTAATATTCATTTCATCTTTTTGCCTTTCATTGGGATTTGTTTCTTGCCTTTTTTCAATTCTGTTCTTTCACTGCTCTTTTTTAAGAAATTACTATATAAATATATATATATATATATATATATATATATATATATGTATGTATGTATATATTAGAGGTACCATCTAATCTACATATTCCATATTAGTTATAACTTGATACCAATTAGAGAGAAGGCCACTTTAATGGGACATTCGGTAGAAATTATTTTTAGAAGTGGAATAATTGAAACTAGGCATAAAGTGCTGCCTGAAGTAGCTCTGATAGGGACCTGCTTTAATGATGAAATAAGAATGACTTATAATGAATTTACTGGCTAATTTTTCTTTAAGTAGGTTCTTTTAAAATGCTTGAAAAATCTGTTCTCTTAAACATGCTAGCTTTTCTCCCTTCATTCTTATTTGTTGTTGTTATCCAGTCATGCTCAACTCTTCATGACCCCATTTGGGATTTTCTTGGCAAAGATACTGGAATAGTTGGCTGTTTCCTCCTCCAGCCCATTTTACAGATGAGAAGACTGAGGCAAGCAGGGTAAAGTGACTTGCCCAGGGTCACACAGGCAGTCAGTGCCTGAGGCAAGATTTTAACTCAGCTCTTTCTTAGCAGAGAAAACCCTTATCATAAAAAAAAAACTTTTTTTACATCCTTGTCCAAAGATGTAACAAAGCAAACTCTAGACTCATAAACTTCAACGATATTGGGGTTCCAATTAGTAGGTTTTACTACACATACAGAAGACTTCAATCCCTCTCTATCACCATCAAAGAATATGAATGCCTTAATGAAATTAAGAAGAGTGCCTGAAACCAAGACAAATTAAGTAAGTCTACAGTTGGTACACTTACCAGAATTCTTTACCAGAAACAAAACTTACAGTTTCAACTCTACACGTTTAAGTGTTCATTCATCAATTAAAGAAAGCTAATCTGAATCAGATGCTCATGTTCAAGGAATATAGCCATAACAAATCAGCGATTGTAATTAAAAGTCCATTTCCATTCTCTTTGGTGAGCAGTGAAATGATCCAATATATTCAGTATTATTGGACCTTTGCATGAGTTGTGTGCATGATAGCAGGGGTCTGGACTATTTCGTATGGGTTTTTTGGTCACTCATATTGCATCTGTCTCTAATAAGCCCATGTTTACATGTATACTTTAAATAGAAAAAAAATCTACTCAATGTGACAATCAGGCACATATCCCAGTGGCATTTACACTGCTGGTACATAGTTTCAAAACATGCACCTTTTCCATTTGGGTTAATGCCATATTGCAAATATTCAAAGCAGCATTCCACTGCACTATGGAATTTACTCCTCCTTGAAGTGGAGAGTCCTGCCTTCCTTTTTGCGTGGCTCACCTTTCTTTCCCTTGACCTACCTTGTAAAAGAGTTACTGCTTGCTTCTCTGTAGGACGTTCAGTCCTTTGGATGGGACGACATGAGGGATGACACACCAATCATCTATTTTCCTCCCCTTCCTTTTCTAATTCTAGGGTGTTTACAGTGACTTGATATCAGAAGAAAAATGGTGGGTAGAAGAAAAACTATTGGTCTATAGTGGACGTGGAAGGGAGTAGGGGGTGGAGGGCAAGCCACACATATTCTGGACGTATGAAGGACACTGTGGTCTGCTGTGGTATGCATTCAATATGAACCTAAATCTTTAGGTTCTACCCGATGTCCACCCCAGACTGAATCAGACCTCCTGACCAGTCTAGAATGGGTTCCAGTTTCGGTCCTTTGACCTGCTATTTACCTGAACAGTTTGCTAGAACATGATCCAATCACCTGCTGGGTTAGACTAACATTGTCTTTGGCTTTAAGCCACCTTTTCTTCTGATCAATTTTGGCACAGAATGTTGATAATTACTATTCCTGGCATAGCCTAGAAGGATTCCAAACCATTGGAATGCATTACTAAAGGGGAATGTGGAATCTCATTCTCAGGAGATTTTTATAGAGAGGATAATGAGAAAGTGCTACCCTGCCCAGAACTGGAGAGGGTGGGGGAGGGCCAAACCGCATAAACTCTCAAAGTCCTTTCTGATTTATTAATTTATGATTAGTATTAATCCATACTTTCACTCCATTAAATCCTGTGAAAACACCTTACATAGTTCTGTATAAAATATCAAAAATCTGAGTCCAGTATTTGTTTTACATGAAAAGTTAAAAATAAGACTGTTAGGACTTCTGTTTGACCAGGTAGAAAACTGAATCATGCTCACATTTTCCTTCTAAGTGCTATCCCTGAAGATGAAAATAATATGTAGTGATCTCATGTGCAGTTATTGACAGTTATATAAGAAAACAAACACATCACCTACCTGAACAGTCATATTACTGCAAACAGAAGTGATAAATTCTATGAGTTTTCAGAAACTGGGAAATTGTCCACTACTTATAGTCAACTAATGACTCTTTGGGTCATAAGGTCCTGAGCAAATGCATCAGTATGGTTTTCTAAGAAGTACAGATTGGATCCTCTGTCAGGATGCTTTAAAGGGGAAAAAATGACATAAATGCCAAAGATGTCGATGTAAAAGCAATGCCCACTCACTCCCTATGACTTGGTTATCCCTGAAGATGCCTGGATAAGTTTAGGCAGCCACAACCACTACCACAGAATAGATGCATGAAAGTGGATATGGATATGGATATGATCATAGGAACTGTCAACTTACAGATTTATTCTGCAAATACCGAGATCTCTTGAGTTGGAGCTCACCCAGAAACTCAGGAAAATCTTCAGCTCTCAGTGAACTTCTGCATAAGCTCCTGGAGGGCAAGAAATGTGACTAATTTCCTTATTATATTCTCAGCAACTTTTCACATGGTAAGCACTCAATATTTTTTTTTTACTTTTTTACATTTCACACTTTTACATTTAAAAATTATGTATTTCATTGCTGAGTATGGTGACAGACACCTGTAATCCCAAATGACCAAGAGGCTCAAACAACTGGATTCCTTGCTCACAGGAGTTCTGAGTTTCAGTAGACCAAGCCCTCAGGCAGCAAAGCTAGCGTAGTATGGTAAGTGTTTGGGAGAGGATTGCCGCCAGGCTGCCTACTGAGAGGCAAACTGGCCCAGATCAGAAACAGAGCAGGTCTAACTTTCCAAGTCTATCAGAATTGGTTTGAACCAGTGAGAGCTATAGCTGCTGCACTTTCAGCCAAGGGTGATGGGAATACCCAGTCTCATTTTTTTAATATTAAATACATTTTGACAAGACAATGTACACAAATTACTGGGAGTCAGAACATCCTGGGTTCAGTCCTACATCTGACACATACTGGATGTGTAACAACCCTAAAATAAGTCATCGGACCTCTGAGGGCCCCAAGCAATGCAAAGTCTAAGAGTATAGTTTGAAGAAAAATTACTAGTTTGCATTGATAAAGAGATTTTCTGTAATAAAAGTTTCCAAAACTGGTGAAGTAACAAGGATATATACATACACACATATACATATATATACATATATAATATATACACACATAGATGAATATTTGGATACATGCACAAATACATAGAAATATTGTATAGACATGTAAATGTACAAATATGTATATTTAAATACATATAGTATATCTTGTTCCCACATGTATGTATGCATACACATATGTGTACACATATACACCTGAGAATAAGATACTTTTATGTGACTATGGAGATATGGGTATCACGTAGAGTTTTCTATGAGAAAATAGATACATTACAAATAATTTTCACTTCATATTGGTTTGAGACATGATCTCTTTTGTCCTTGAGACCCAGGGAGACCAAAGTATTGGAAAAACACAAATGCTCAAACTATTACATGATTTTTAAATTGGTTCTTTGTGATTTTCCAGATTTAAGTATTCTGATGAACCCAATCCTTCTCCCTAGACCACCCTCTCCAAGGATCCACATATAGCACAAAGTAAAATCAAAGTAATCAAAGAAATTGGTGAAAAGAATGATAGTTTAAAAACCCAAATCCACACTTTTGCTGGTCTCAGCTTAACAGTGGTGGGAGATTTTCCCTGGCTTATACTCATACCATGGTTTAAGTGACTACATGGCCTTAAGAAATCCAGGTCTCTGGAAACAAATCCCTTTTAGGTGAAAGATGAGGGGAGAGAAAACTTTCCATTTCCTAAGAGTTCCAAAATACATATTAGTATTTTCTCGACCACTTTTTAAAGAAATACTCAGCCCTCAGTACATCCTTTCCATAAGCTACACAACTAACTGCCCCCTCAGACCAGCAACTTCTGATATCACAAGCTTTACAAACTTTGTGTTACAGCTCCTACTTGGACTACTCAGCTACTGTTAGAGTGTCACTGCATGGGGTAAGTGTGGAGGCTGGCTAGAGAGAGAGGATCCACAAGACTGATTATCATGCAGATGAGTCTCCTAAAACCCAGGCTTCCCTATGAAGGCCATCCAGAGCAGTTTCCCCAGTGAGGCTTCCACTGTCACTGGGAGAAAGCTAAACATCTTCTCTTCTGACACCAGGAGCTATAGAAATTGGCTCTTATGACAGAGATTAGTGGGTAGCAATGAATCTTTCAGTTGGGATAGAAATATCATTTTATTTAAGAAAATAGCCATACATAATTGGGCTTCTGCCACTTTAAATTTTAATGCAGAGAGTAATATGGAGGCTTCTGGAACTTTAAATTACGGCTTTCAGAGGTTTCACAGTGAATCTTTCAATTATTCTTCATAAGTACTTTCTCAAAGCCTGTGCCACCATGACATTGATATCACAATTCAAATCTAAATTCAGAACTGACTGCAGGGTTATGAGCTACGGCTGGTATGAATGAGGGAGCTGACTTCCTCTATCACCCACCATCAGAGAAGCAAAAGAGGAAGATTCCTCCCAAAACCATGTGTGTTGTTTGCCAAGTATTCAAATACCCAGGCAGGCAAAACCTCATAGGTTTTCCCACGTCAAAATTAGCAACGACCCTCTATTTTTTCCATTAGCATCTGGCTCACCTACATCATTTTCCAGTGGGTTTGCCCGACTGATTCAGCTAGAGTAACATCCCCAGTTAAGTGCTCTCTTGCCAGCTCCCTTTCCTCACTCTGGCAATTGGTTACAGTATGTGCTGAAGAATGGTAGCCTGTTCACACAAAACAGTGGGAGAGATTTTTTGAGTAAGTGTTTCCTGTGAAGTAGATCTGAAATAGGGGCTGGACTGACAATCCTCACAGAAAGGCAGGGGGCAAAGGGAGTCAGAGAGTTTTACTTAAAATACATTCATTAAGCCACAGCAAAAATGGAATTGGAAAGAAAGGAAAAAGAGAAAGGTTTTTTTAAAAATTTTGGTTTCATCTTAATATATCTACCTTCAACTTGTCTTTTCATATCTTTTTTATATTTTACTTTCACAGTGATGGAAATTATGTATTTAGTTATGTTCACGTCTAGATTGAAACTGCTTCGATGCTATGCGTCCCAGCTGACTCTGCCCCTTACCAGCCACGTGACTCTGGGAAAATTACTTGAGTTCTCCAAACTTCAGTATTCCCTTATGTAAAAGAGGGGTTTTCTGACCCAAAACTTTTCCCAGAAGCAAAAAAAATAATCCCCACATCTTTTTAATACCAATATTCCACCAGTCTTGATATATGACTGTAAGACATGGAACCCAAGAGCCTCCAAAGAATTAAAAATAATCATCACCCGCAGGGCAATGGAGACATGCATTGTGGACATGAGCTAGCTATAACATGGAACTAAATAAAGAACTTTGAAGAAGAGTTGAAATAAAAGCTGTCATCAAGAAATGTACAATTAAAAAAGATGTGGTGCTCATGTAATAAGGGCAAAGGGTAACAAGTGAACAACTGGTAAACCCTTGGTGTCAGGAGAAAATAAGAAACTCCCTAGCATGTTATGTGGACTTCCTATGTTGAACTTACAAGAGGACATGACCAAGAGTCAACCAGGATGGGCAAGCATGAATAAGTTGCAATCTGCATCATTTTGAGGCAATATCCCACAGATCCATTTGAGTGAAATCGAGTCCTGTCCTACCTTGCCTTACAGAATGTCTGTGAGGAAAATATACACCATAAACTGCTATACAAAGATGAGTTCTGGTTTTATTATTTGTCAAGTGTCCTCAACAGTAAATATGTTGCCTTCCATATTAAAAAAGCATGTGCTCTATTTATTTCTTTTTCCTTCTTATAATGAAACCTATCACAAATTTAAAGTTCAATTATATTAGTGAATCAGCTAATGAAATACAAACCTTATTTTGAATTTTGAGGGCCCTACATGAAAGCTCCTTCAACTATCAAAAGAGCACTTGTAGAGAGCACTTGAGAGTTTAGAAGGAGTAAGGAACTAACATGCAACCATGGAGAAAATAAAATCCTATCTTTCTTAGCTCTTAATCACTGGACATCAAGATCTATGTCTCCAGCAAGTTGACAGGTTTCCTGATCCATTTCTTAAAAGTTTAAGTCTTGAATTGTTAATTTCCCATAATGTGTTTATATTGGACAGAGGGACAAAGTAGAAGGAATGTTTTAGGACCATTAAAAAGAAAACTAAACACGTTGGAATGGTGAATGCTTGACATAATATGAGCATGTGCTACATGGAATTCTCAGCACAGAACTCCAGAGGCACTTCATCATGACCTGAGATAACCCTGCTACTCACATCCTTGATTTTTTTTTTCCTTCAGATGAAGTAGAGTTTAAATATATCTCAATTTCTTTTTGAAACTACCAAATAAATTCCCCGAACTCAAATGGGGAATATTTCCTAAGAGCAAGATAGATAAATGGCTTTCTACATAATTTTGTCTTCAAAGCACATTAATCCAACTAATTAAAATCATCAGAGAGCAAGAGTTGTCTAGTTTGGTGTTTTCTAACCATTGGATTATGGCTAATTTTTACCAGTCCACAAAACTTGATTCTTACTTTCTTAAAATTTATACACTTTAAAAACCAACACTTCTTTTTGCATCTCTCAAACCATCAAAACCACTACAATTCTGAAGGACTTCGAGGAGCAGTCCTTAGTAAAAAAACGAAACATTTCGCTAATTTGCAATGTGTTAGGCATTGGAAAATGTTAGGCTAAGTTCCTTTTAAATCTAATACTCTATTTGTAACACTTTGGGATTATTACCCCAACCCCAAACCCAACTCATACCAGTAGTTTAGATCCCCAGAAGGTAGCTGCTACTCCTGTACTCACAAGTTTAAAGATCTTTCTAATTCTATGGTTCATGAGCCCCCATCACTGTGCTTCTCCCAGTGGTTATCAGTTAGTAGTCAGACTTAATCAGCTTTTAGAAAAAGCTATTTACTAAAGTGGTATAGAAAAAAATGTCCATCAGCAAGCATATTAAGCCCTTGCTTACTATGTACCAGACACCATACTTAGCATGGGTTACAAAATATTACCCCAAAAGTCTGGGACACATTGCCCCCCAAGAATATACAAGGGAAAGGAAGCTCAAGCTTAAAACACATATGAAAAAGTGGGCAATTCTCAAAACCTTGAAGTTCTTTTGCTTGAATCCTCAAAATCTTCTCCTTGGAGAAAATAAAATGTCCTTTTCTGGTGGGATCCTTATGGAGTCTTGAAGCGACTCTTCCTCAGTCCATCTTATTTGTTTTTGGCACCTGATGTAAACATTGCTGCCAGCCAATACCATTCTTGAGACACTGGTAGGATGACAGTGAGAAGTCTGTATCCTCTGACAACCTTCCAAAGTTCACAGTGATCTCCTTTGGTCATGGGGAAGAGAGGGAAAGAACACCAATGTTCTACTCTTTCCTCCACCCCAACCTAATCCTTCTCAGGCATTTGGTTAGTATTTCTCTCTCTCCTCTAAGCCACTAGAAATGTAACTGCCCCATTCAGAGTAAGCATGCAATTTTATACAAAACAGAGAGGATGTAACTGGGTATATATTAGTTTAATGCCTTTGGTTGATTATTTGCTTCAGTGGAAAAGTTCTTACATGATAAAGGTATCAGGGCTACAGTATTTTGTTGTTACTTCAAGTGAGATGAGGTGATTAATGGAATCAACTGATCCCCAATCTTACAATCTTAAGAGCTATAAAAAAAAAGTGGTACAGTAGTGGGATGAGAAACTGAAGTAGGCAATAGTTTTAAAATTGTGTGGAAGAAAGAGATGTTATGTTAGTCCTTTTAAAAGAACTCGTGGAAATTGAGACAAACATTATTAAGCAACTTTAGTCGTTCAAACTATTGTACGGGATAGGAAATCAAGACACCATGGATAAATTTTGAAAATTCATAAGCCTTAGTTTCCTTTTCTCTAAAATGGAGAGTTCAGTAATACCTAAATCATTTTAAAGTTGCTAAGAAGAAAAGAGCTTAATCGAAAAAAGATTCATGTCTTTGGGATGCACATTTCAGTACATATAGCCAGATCTCAATTGTAAGTGGAAGAAACAGACATAAAAAGGTAACTATGTATTAAAAAGTGTCTTCCTCAAACCCATGTGACTTTCTTCAATTTTGACTCAACCCTAACTTAAGATACACCCCAATACTCAATACTCAAATGAGTCTATCATCTCAATAATGTGAATGTTGCTTCCCATGATGGAGATTACAACCTATCCATGGCAACTTATCCATTACAACCTACATACTCTATGCGACTCTCGTCTATGTCTTTCCAAAAGTTTATTCTGAAGGGTTCACTCCTGGAGCCCCATCTCACTTTCTCTGGACATTTGGAAAATAACAATAATGGTGTATATACCTAACATAAGATCCACTTAATACAAAGAAACCATAATTTCCATATTAAAACATAAAGGCATAATTATACATCCACAATGATGAATATGAGGCTTTATTTGTGTTATTTAAGCAAAACACCTATCAGAGTTCATAGGTGAATTGCTTTCCCAGGCATTGTGCATGTACATAGAAAGAAAATAATATTTTTTATCAGCAAAATTTTATTGTTCCAAGCGTCCAAACCATTTGTTTTCATAAGTAACATAATGAAGTAAATTAAATATCATACAGAATATATGTACTTTTGGATAACAGAATGAAACGATAAAAGTATATAGTTTGCATAAAAGCCATAATGTTTTATTTTTTTCCAAATACCACCTGCTTCAAAAAAACAGTGAAATGTGGCCAAGAAGTGGTGGGAAATACCCAAAATTACAGGAAATTGGTAAATATACGTGACTGTCTTGAATGTGATGAGATGTGCCACTTTTTAAATCATGAAATTCTTCTTTTGTCCCTCCATAATTGCATTGTTTCAGAGTACATTATATTTTGAGAAATAATTACATAATTCTCTATAGAAACTAAGAACCATTTCAAGAATGTAGTAATAAGAAAGATTAACCATTGTTGAGAATTTTTAAGACAAAAATATTCTTATACAAACTTCCAGCCAAGTATGATTCGAGCCTACTCCCTCACTATCCCAATAGAAACCCATAGGAGTTGCTATTAATTCCTGTTTGCCTCATATTTTCAAGGCAAGTTGCAAGGCTTATGGAGCCTTTCCAATATGAAATAACTGTTATGAAGAAATTTTTATTAAGTGTAAAGGGATCTAAAATATAGGTTAGGTTTTTTTTACTGAAATCAGCTCATACGTCTACATAATTTGATTTGAGAGGTACCAAGGGAAGAGCCTTCTCCAGCCTTATTACAGCTAGACAGTGTAGTGAGGGGAGTAGTAGGTCTAGAGTTAAGAAGACGAGTTCAAACTCAGGTTTAATTACGTTTTAGTTATATGACCATAAGCAGGTAAAGCTTATCCTCTATCCTCTGCCTGCCTGTGTCTCTATCCGCTCAGTGTCCTCAATTGTAAAATGGAGACTGTGATAGCAGCTATATCCCAGCATTGTTGGAAAGATCAAATGAGATACACAAAGTGCTTAGCACAGTACCTGGCACATAAGAAGTTCTTAGTAAATGCTTCTTCCCTTTTCCCTCACCTCCATCCTCCCGATCTGCCATAGGATTTCCCACTTTCACTTCCATCACCTAGGGGTAATGCTGCAAGCTTTTATCAGCTACCTCCTGATAGGACTGAGAGGAAGGAAGAAGGTGGACCACCCCCAAAAAAAAATGCTGGGAAGGTCATTGGAAAGGTTCCAAAAGTAAATTTTGCCTGTTTCACAATTTTGCTGAGAACAGCCCTCAGACTCACCTAAGCCCTTTTTTCAGTGTTTAGGTGCCCACAAAAGGATGATATTTCTAGGTGCTCTGGTAGGGACAGAGTTTGTATCATTTTACTTCGGTAGGGGGACCTGGAATTTAACTGTACGTCCCTCCAGAAACTTAGATCCCCCCCAAAAAATTGGACAAGAATGAAGAATTTGACCAAAGTAAAATACTTTTCTGCCCTGTCCTTTGCTTAAAGGAAAGTAATTCTTCAGGTGCCACTAAAAGGTTTACATTTTAGGAGACAGAAATGCTAAGTTTATATTTTATTATGACAAAAGACTCATCCCCCCTACTCACACTAAGAATTCAATCTTTTTTTTAAAAAGTGAACTCAAAACTAAGTATCAAAAAGATGCCACTTCTATAAGAAGTTTGTATCAAGTAAAAAGCATAGTTACATAAAGTTGTAGCTGCGGTCCTGATTCAAAATGAACCCAGTTTTAAAGAAAACAGATAACCTCTTCCTTTCTGTAATCCAACTCATTTCCTCTAAGAAAGCTTCCATGAGCATCTACCTGAATTTGTTCACTTATCTACTACTCAGTAGTAGCCTCAGTCTTTACGTACTCGGTTTGTAGTGAATGATGTTGCACTTACTGATATGTAGCTCTGCCAATGTGACCTTCAGTTGTTTCATATGGGATGTGACCCAAATGGCAGGGATCCTGCTCTCTGTTTGTTTCTCCCAGAGAACCCAGTAGGACAGCATTCTCAAGTCCTCAATTAAGGTTATTAATTGGATACCTAGGAAAATATTATCACTAGTACATGCCAATGGAAAATGTCTTAAGATTATATAAGAACAAGAGCCATCAATATTTTTTAAATAAAAATTTCTTTGCTAAAGAGAGTCTCTATCCTCAGAGTTCTGCATGAGAAAAAGAGGAAAATATCTACCATAATTCATATGTATAGTTGAATGATATTATTGAATTAACTCTTGAATGATACCAGATCCTATAGAAAGAGTATGTGATGGGATAGTTAACATGATATGAACAGAAACAGTGTGACAGACCATCCCTGCATGACACCTTTAGCCTGTTTTAAGCACTGGGGCTTTGTTGTAGAAACAAGAGTGACAGAAAGGGGCTAATAAATGTCATCAGTGTAAACATGAACAGGTGAGGAGGACAAGGCTCTGCACTTTATTAAATCAAACCACAGTACTTGATAAAAGCAACAAGCACTGACTTATATTTAGAAAATTGTTCCATAAATAATATGTGTTTTCACAGCAGTCACAAAGTCTAGAATTTATGTGCTAATTACAGACCTCAAATCATCACACAGATTTGCAATTAAAGCTGAAGTATTTTCACATACAATGTGATCTGCCTCTTCATAGCAGCAGATACGAGATGTCGGCTAATATCCACTAGTAAATTTGAATATTTTATGTTTGGAAACAATTGTTTCAATTTATCTGTTCCCACTTTTGATATTTTTAAAGCTGAAAGTGTTCTATGCCATGTTGACTATTTCATTTTATAACTCCTTGGCAGGCTTCTATCTATAGCAACTAAGGTAGAAAACAGTAATTGGATACCTGCAATAGAAATGCAAAGGAATCCGAAAATTTGTGTGTGTGATCATCTACTATCTATAACATATAGGCTGTTTAACTTAAAAGGTGGGGAAAACAGTTTTAAAGCCATGGGCTAATGGTGAAGTAATGTAAGAATGCAAATTTAGGAATGATGTTGAATAATTCAGTAGCTTCTTATGTGATTAGATCTGATTGGTTCCCACTAAGATGTGGCCCATAAAAATGATTTCCCTGGGTAGCATTGGTCTAAGGGTGGGGGTTTATGATGTCCATAAAATGGGAGAACAAGGCTTACTTGAACTAATAATATCATGGCTAGGCCAAATGATTGATGGTCTTTAAAAAGGTGCAGACTGGTTTCATCTTTCTTCAGATTTTATCACTGACTTGTTCTTAGTCATGTGCAATCAGGAAGGCCAAGAGAGGTAACAAGTGTTTGATGTATGAGACTTGAGTCACTTTTGTCAGAGCTACATTTGTTTCAAGCCACACTCACATTTGATACTCTAAAATGTATATGTTCTTTGGGTTTATTTGTATCTTTTCCCAGTATTTGTTCTCCATACTGGGGCTGGGAGCAAGGGTAAGGAGAGGGAGGACTCTCCCTAGGTAAGGCAACAACAATCATGTTGCCCCAGAGGTAGAGTCAAAATACTACAGATCCTCCTAGCTGGAGAACCCTTCCCATTACAGATGAAATGGATGAAAGGACTGAGCATGGGACAGAACCTTCCTGGGAGGGCCTTTCTTCTTTGCCGTATTTGCACATCATTCAAAATACTACTTACCTTTTAGAATATATTATCAATTTCAATTCAAGCCATCCTTCACAATCTGCAGCAAGCCACAAAAGCTCTTTTTGAGTCAAAAAGAAATTTCAGGCAGGGTAAGGGGGGGCGAGGAGGAGGGAATGTGAAGAAACACATTTAATTTATCCTGTTGAAAAGAGACCATTCTAAATGGTTTCTGAACACTTTTGCATCTTCTTATATACTGCAAATCAGCCCAGATATCTTAATCAGTGGCTGCAAACATATCCTTATCAGTAACACATTCATGAAAGATTGTATGTGTGTGAGCAGCAAAATGTTTGGCAGGAGCCCAGGAATGAAAGAGAAAGAAGGAAAGAAAGAAAGTGGTAAAGGGTTGGTGGAATAGCTTTGTGTTTCAGCTCGATTCATTTTGGGAAGTTTCTATCATCTCTGTTTGTTCTGAAAGATAATAGACAAACATCAGAATGTCAGATTTCTGTGACTTGCTCTCATCTATGTATAGATATATATACTATGATGTGAAATGGAAATAGACCTATATGCAATTATGGGAGGGGGGGGAAATACGTATATATAAATGCAAACACACATATCTCTTTACACACATCTCTTTCTATCCAAGCCTTCCCATCCCTGATGATTTTATCTCATGCTGGGTTTAATGCTTTTCTGTTTTGACAATTTAAACACTGTCTCAACATTGTTTAACAAAATCAAGGGCAGTTCTTGGCAATTAATTTCTGCAGTCAATAGTCTTCTCAAACTGGGCAACTCCCCTTGGAACTGGGAGCCACAACAGCCAGGGCTGTGTGAGTGAAAGGGCGAGACAATTCATTAGACGATCCTTGCCGCAACTCAAAGTGGCGGAGGATGTCAGCCCGGGCTCCCGCGCTTCAATACTAATGAGAGTCATTGCATATTCATAACCCCAAATACAGTCAGCTTCTTGTAAAAAAAAAAAAAAAGAGAGAGAGAGAGAAAAAAAAGAAAAAAAACTTTTGTTACCCAGGCTTCATGGCAAGAGCAAAGTCCCGCACTCTCCGTGTCGTGAGGCTTCCGCCAAGCGAACTCAAGAGCAAGATGGATTGTTTCTCAACGCAGCCTGACAGGGAACTAAGGGATGCTGCCCCAGGGGCCCGAAGCTCAGCTGAGTTTGATTACAAGACTCTGGATAATCAAAGAAACAAAAGGGGTGGCAGAGAAGGGGCGGGGAGAGAAGGAGAGGCAGGCAGAGAGAGGGAGATTTTTTTTAATATTTTAAATATTCACCCATACAACCTTCTCCATGGAGTGTTGAGAATAGCTACTTATCTGAGAGGAGTTTGCAGGGGTTCTGACCCATTTTTGGCCTGATGAGGAAAAGTGCTGTACCCCAATAGACCTGTCCCCACAATGCTGGAACTCCGTTCCCTGTCCTAATAGATACAAATCCCCACCGGTGTCTGAAGTTTCCCCGTCGTTATCCATACTAAGGCTTAGAGAGTTCAACCTGCCAGATAGAAGCAACCCTGGAGAGGAGGATGCTCCCTAGAATCCAGTGCCTCCAGGAGTGTTTGGTGGTTGTTTTCCTGCTTTCTTTAGCATCATCCACATGAGCTTTGAGACCCTAGCCTTATTATGAGCTTGTCAATAAAACCAATCCCCCTATCTCTCCTCTCTATCACACACACACACACACACACACACACACACACACACACACACACTTCTGCGCCCCCCCCAAAACCTGTCTGCAGGGGCAGCTATTAGCATCCCCTGGAGTCAGAGAAGGAAATGTTACTTTGAAAAAGCCTTGAGCATTTTCTCACTCATAATGATGTCTTCAGCCGGAATGCCAGGACACTTCCACATCTTTCTGACAGGCATACAAGCTCTAAACTACCCAGAAAATTAAATAAAACAGGACAGCAAAACAAAAGTTTCTAAATCTGATTACATGGGAGGTTTTTAAAAGTTACTTCCAAATGGCCTTGTGCGTAAATAGTTTCAAAGCGGAGAGAAACTGAGAAATATTAGGGGATATGGGGAGTGGGGGTTCTCATCAAACTGTTCTAATATCTTCCTCATTTGTATACAGGCTTTGAAAATAGAAGAATTTGTAGTTATGATTGATTGAGGTAACTGATTATCCACAGATATTTTAAGTGTTGAGACATTAAATTGTCAGCCATATCAGTTTGATTGCAGTAAAACATGAAAACATTGACTTTTGTCTAGTTAGAGAAATTTATTTTTCCCAGAATGACAATCCTTTAAGTAAAAACCAGGCAGCCTGCCAGCTTTCCATGTCATACATTGAAGTTTGCAAATGCAACCCATATTTTCAAGTGTTTTTCAAGGTTCAATGAATGGTTCATAGGTCCTTTGCAAATAGTCTTGTAATAAACAGATTCCTGCAGAATGCTTCATTCTTTAAGCCCTGCATAAAAGAGCATTTATTCATTTTAAATGAGTAAAAAGCATCATGGTTTTGCATTCAAGGAGTATAGTATGTAGTTCAGAGCTCTTTACTTCTGAAAAGTGTTTCTCTAAAAGAAACAGTAACCCTCCTTGGACCACCACTATCTGAACAAGTTTGATTAATATGTTTTACAAGCCTGAAGTAAATGCTCATCATAACTGTCAGTAAGCTGACAGCTTTCGAACAGAGCCTTTGTTCCAAGAATGAGTAATTTGTGGCATCCTCTTTAAGATACCATATTCAAAAATGAGGAGGGAGAAGATATCACATTCAAGTGAATTCCACTCAAAATATGATTGCTGCAAATCAGTTTTGCATTCTGGAGTCCTAGCTCTATCGGTCCTGTTTGGCAGAGTAGCAAATCCTATTTTATTTGTCTCTGTTGCTTGTCAGAGCACCTGTCTTTGGCAGAAGCATAGTTCTGCTTTATACCCAGCTCATTAGAAGAATCACAAAACGTCAGATGTCACATATTAAGGCCTTTCAATAAAATCCAGAAACTGGGAAATTATCACTAGTCTTAATGATGATTATTTAAAGAATAAGAGAAGAAAGAAAGAAAAAAATGGATGTGATTGGTAAGCCTACTAGAACACCAACATGTTTATACATTAACTCTTTATAATAACTCAACTCTTTATAAGGGCAATCATAAAAAAAAAATACAAGACTTTCCATTCTTAGCCTAACGACTGAGTTTTCTGCGTAGGGGTGTAGAAAATATCTGGTATTGTGGAAGGAATAAACAGCCCACCTAGCCAGCTGAGCATGGCATCTGAGCAGAGGAATAACATTGCTTTCTGACCCCTAGAGGCAATTAGCTTGAGTCTTGAAGCATAAGATTTGATTGCCCTTCTTATCTTAGCTAAGAGAGCTATAAATATTATTAGTGGTCATTAAATTATCCAGTCCCCTTTTCCTTTTAATCCAACTACCACTAGTGATTCAGTTAAAACTTTGGAGGATATCATGTCTGCACACTGCATTAAGTTGCCTTTTCTCTTTCAAAAGTGTTTTTCTCTTAGTATAACATTCCCTCATTTCAAGTGTCCTCCAAAAATAAACATGGTAGAAATTACTATTTTCCACTTAACCCTTTAACATTTTAAAATTCTGTAGTGAATGTTTCCCTGTCTTCTTCGGATCCCTAGCCAAGACTCATTTTCTTGATGTCTTGTCACAGAACAATAATAGTGCTTTTTATTTCTGCATGATTTTGGTACTATAATGTCATTTTCATTATTATATTACTAGTTCCCAAATTGTCAAAGAAGCACTTTCAATCACAGATTTTTTTTAATTTGTGACATATTTTATACGTAAGAAATTATAGCCCTTTTCCTCTTATTTTTAGAGATACGTATGTGTGTAAACATATGTATACTTTTACTGAAGTTTATTGTCATTCATTTCTAAATCTCTCATTCTGTCACTGCCCTCTGTAATGTCTACTTTATAGGAGCTATATGAAGACACTATCTCCCACAAATAATTTGTACCTAGTGACTTCACATTCTAAATTCTCATTTTTGTCTAATTCTATTTTTCATAGTGCACACAAGATAATTTATTCTATTTCCTTTCTTGATTTCTTTCTTGATTATTCTTTGAAAGAAGCTGGAACTATTCTATTCAGCCAAAATATACTCTGTGCAACACTGGACATATTTATAGTAATTCTAATTCATTTCAGTTACTATCTTGTTTTGAAAATCTTTTAGATTTCCATTATCCTTAAACAATTATATCTTAACAAAAGATGTTATCTCTGGTCCTGAGAAACCTGAGGATAGTGATGCAGCATAGATATTCTTCCTCTACCCTTTGGGCTCTGTGAGGATTGCTTCTAAGAGCAAGGCCTATACAGATTGACTGTCGTTCTCTAAAATGGCCTCAAGGATGATGTTTTAACATTTCTCATTTGACTGCTCTTCTATCTGTTCTGAATCATTTTTCTCATCCTTTATGTTCTGGCTTTTAAAGTTCACCATGACCTTGTAGCTCCATTGATAGCAGCCATCCTCCATCCACTATGATTGCAGACCCAAGTATTTCTACAGAAGTCAGCAGTATTTCTGTATCTCACTACTCCCTATGTATCATCTTAGTTACACATATCCACCAAAATTGAGAGCAAAATGTCTTTCATCTGTATCATGACCCTCATGTATGGTTAGACAGGCATAGTGTCTTTTTTGAAGCAACATGATGCAATGGAAAGAGCATTGCCATTAACTCACTGTGTGACCATGAGCAAAGCACTTACTTATCTCAAGGAAGCAGGGCAGCACCATAACTAGAGCTCTGGGACTGGAGTCTAAAAGATCTGAGTTTAAATCCAGCATCTGAAACTTGGTACATGTGTAACCCTGGACCTGGAGAAATCACTTAACCTCTGTTTGCCTCAGTTTCCTCAACTGTAAAATGACAGATAATATTATCACCTACCTCCCAGAGGATGTTGCCAGGATCAAGCAAGATCATATTTATAAAACACCTAGTAAAGTGCCTGGCACATAGGAGGCACATATACATGCTTATTCTCTTTCTCTCTCCTCTGGACCTCAGCTTACTTATCTAGATAAGTTTGTGACTCTTAAATTCACAATACACTTCTCCTTATTGTACCTTCTAAAGGCACCTGGATCTTTTTGCTACATGTCCATGATAGTCTTAAATACCGATCAACAAAAACTTTCTCTTTTCATATTTTATTTAACATACACGGATGTCCAGTTTCTAAACGGACTCCTTTTTACATGTGGAATTGCTTTCTCCCCCTTATTCTTTAAAAGAAGAAAGATCATTCAAGTGAAAATAGTTTTAATTTATTGGGGTTTTTTCATGTGAAAATGGTAACAATAAGTGATTTAAACTTTTGCAAGCTTCAAGTATTAAAAAAAATAAGATGAAGTCTTTCACTTATGGAGAGTATTTCAACCAATGTTCACCAGCAAGATGACAAATACCAGTGCTTTTATCCAATGAATGGCTAGGTTAGAAACATGGCATCATTGGACCAGAACCCTTACTGGTTCATGTGAGCTGAATGGACTAACCAGATTGCTTGAGTATACACATCTGCTGCATACATATCCCTTTGGGTCATGAAAACAAAGTGAATATTCCCCACCCTGACTGAATTGCTTCTGACTTCCTTATTCAATTCCATTGCTCTACCCAATATCCTAGGCTGAAGCCTAACTTATTTATCATTTTGCTATAAAATCAATCATTTAAAATAATCAGTCACATGGTCATGACCTAAGAACTAACATGTAAGACATATGCAGAACTACTTGTCTTTAATTTATGGAAAGCTTTCTTGGGAAGATTGCGGGGAGAGGGTATGGGGGTAGTGAATTGTGAGAAAGATAGAGAAGCTTCCACTCTCTAGCATTCACTAACCATTTGCTTTTTCCCAAGTAACTCTCTCAAGAAAATCTCACCAGACAACCTCAGACAGTAATCAACAGCAGTAGAGACACCCACAGGCTTTGTAAGTAATCAAATGCTTTCACTCAGACACTCAGCAGAGACGCTCAGTTCTCCCCTGTCACAATCCCTCAACATACATTTCAATGTGACCTGTATTTCATCAATTATAATCAAAGGTGCCCTAACTAAGATACATAGCAAGTCCTATGGCTCGCTAGGTTTGTCCAGTGTTGCTTTCCTTAACGAGAGTTTTCAGGAGGTAGTGAAACTCTTTCCATAGATTTTAGCTTTCTCAGACACTGAATGGTAATCCTAGAGTTCATCTGCCCATTATAACTGAGTGATCAGTCAACTAACCTTTTTCTAAAACCATTCTCCTACTTCAGACAGACCTTTAAAAAATTATTTCCAACTGTTGGAGTGAAGACATGAAGGGCCGAGTATGGTGGCTGATTTCCCCCCGAGATGTTGATTTTTTATGAATGGCTTGACAGGAATATGTTTGGGGTTTTTAAGTGATGTGTTCCAGAGATGCTTCTGCTCTCCAGAGCCAATTCCTCTCCAAGGATGGTAAATAAGTAAATGTTTACCAGCCCCAGAATAGAGAGGCCCCTCGTTTAAATAAGATAATCAGCTAGATTCTACCAAAGTGTAACATTCCCCAGGAGTAAGTAAAACACTTTGGGCTGTATATTAACTCTCCTGGGTTCACCAGTGAGTCTTTTATAGTTTACTAAATGGTACTCCAGTGGCCTAATTTACCTCCCAAAGTACATAATATATGACCTGGCTTTAGAGGAATCCCCATGACCTCCTTAAAAGAGGAACCATATGAATTCAAGGTGTCACCTGGCTCCCAAACTTCAGTGAATCTGAAATCTCAGGGATAAGGGGAGTTCCTCCACTGGTGCAAATTGGAAACCATCCATCCCTTCTCACGATCTTGAGCATACTCACCTATAGATCCTCCACAGAGGTTCCACCTGGCATGCCAGAGACTTTCTTCTAACTCTTCTTACATTTCATGGATCCTAGTAAGTATTTGGACTATTGAGATATCATCCTTCACTCATACCAAAAAAAATGGTCATGTCTTTGTTATTTTAATAATTTTAAATTTATTCACAATAATTTGTCTGCTAGTATAAAAGGTCACTGCCATTTTGATGTTAGCAATTGCAATACTGCCTTGCCAAACAAGAGTATCTCCGGTATTTCCTCTCTTGTTTTAAAGTTGTGAATCCACACTCATGCTATATAAGCAACAAGTTAACATCTCCCATGTGCCCACATTCAATAAATGTTGAACTGAATTAAAATTAAGAATAAACATAGAATTTTTACATCTCAAAGGGATCTTAATGATAATTTAGTCTTTCTTTGTTGTTGTTAGATAAAGAAGCTGAAACTTAGAAAGGTAGTAATTTGTCTGAGATCACAAAGCTGTTTATAATGGAGTCTGGACCCCCAGCTCTCCTGACTTCCCAGTTTGTTGCTAATTAATCTACTATGCTGAACAAAGTTTAGTGTTGTAATGAAATAAATCTGATCTATATCAATGATGCGTAACAGTTTTATGCATATTTATTTATGCAACAAACTTTTATCATACACCTACTTTGTAAAAGAATTACACAAAGCACCGTAGGGGATACAAATATGGATAAGATTGTCCTTGATTTCAGGGACCTTATAGTTTAATAACTCACAATTCAATTAACTATAATGCAAGGCAAAATGTGATAAAAGTCCTAAGGAACAAAGTCTATGGTGTGAAGAATGGTTAAGATGATAGAAAATCATTGTAGAAAAGAAAGACGATAACAAGTAGTCATAAATTATAAGCAGTTTTCTGGCATTTATAAACACTTAACCATTTTCATACACTTATATCCTTACTCATGAGGAACTAGATCCCATGCTCCATAACCAGAACTCCCTGTTGCCTACCATGAACACTGTGACTATGATGTAGTACTGAGGATTCTTCTTCTTCCTGGCTCACATATGCTTTCATACTCAAGATCTCAGCTCTGAGCTCAGATGAATTAAAATCAATCTCTGGAATTTATCTTTCCTAGTAATGCTTGTGGCTCAGCCCTCATCCTATAAGATAAACCCCTGAGAATATCAGGAATTTGGTTTATGTCTCTGATGGCCGCATGCCCTCTTCTTACTCTTCTCTTTTGTGTACTCCTCCTGAAACCTACCAGGCTTACAGAACATTAAACTAAAAATAACTGTTAAAATCGCAATAACAAGAAGTAATAATATGGCCCACTTTGTCTGGTGAGCTCTCCTCGTGCCAAAGGGTTAGTACTCCACAAACTTATGATTTAGCCCTTAGTTACAGTGAATTTGAGAGCTGTACTCTCTGTTTTCTCCTTCTAGGGTGTCCACTCAGTCTGTCAATAACAATAGTAGTTAAATAGCATTTATATAGTGCTCTAAGGTTTGCAAAGCACTTTACAAATATTGCCTCATTTTATCCTCACAACAACTTTATGGAAGTGTCATTATCACGCCTATTTTACCATTGAGGAAACGGAGGCAGACAAAAGTTAACACAGCTAAGAAGTCTCTGAGCTCAGATTTGATTTTGCTTTCTTGACTCTAGATCAAGCACTCTACCCACTGTACCAACTAGCTACTTCCTTTTTCCTCTGGGTCAATGACTCCTGTCTCTTCCTCTCTGAAGTCTCAGGGTAGTTGGTTTTGGTGAATCTCTGGTCAATTTCAGCAAGTCTTTCTCACAAAACTAGCTTATTGAGTCATTTAATCTTTCTAGCCATAGGGTTCTGAATTATTTCCTAAGATAGGTCACTGACATGAAAATGAATCCATTTTTGTTCAAGTATGAAATAGCACACCAAGACTATGCCTATAAAAGCCTATAATAATTTTGAAAATAAAAAATACGAAAATCAATTCTGTAGTCTCAAAGATATCCAAAACATTGTCACTAAAAATGGAAGAACCTGAACTATTAAGACTTTCAAACTGACCTGAATAGGCCTTTTTCCTTAACCTCGACACAAATATGTGATTACAGGGTGTCTGGAATTGATCAACAGATATGGCTATGACAATTTTATGCAAGCTCCTGTTCTTTGTGAGAACTAATGTTACAAATACAATATTTACTGAAGCATTAGACTACACGACTTACTGACAGGTCAGGAAGAATTCTCTCTGTTCCTGCTTCCCAGCCTTTGAGTACAGTTAGAGGTAGCCAAGGGAGATCTGGCTAAGTCCACTACAAATTCACACCATCTAAGTTAACGTGGGTCCTCAACATTGCTCAGCAATCCTACTCTGACTAATTCCCAATTGCACTTTCCTTAGTGGCTGCCCCAAACTTTCTCCTTGTCCTCAGGCTACCAACTCTGCTCCTCCTTTATCCTTCCCCTACCTCAGCAAATGATCTGGAGTACAACTTGAGAAAATTATGATCTTCCTCACTAGCTACTTATACCCTTGATCCCCCTCACTTCTCCAGGATCATGCTATATCAGTTATTCTCCCTATCTGCTTTATGTTTCTCTATTTCTCCACAAATTTCTTTCCTCTGCCTATGAATATTCTTGTCACCTCTATTTTTTTAAAAATTCTTCCCTTGACCTTACTATCTCATCAAATCATCATTTATATAATTTATCTCTCTTTCACTGCTAAATTCTTAGAAATTATATGCTACAAATGATTGTCTTCACTTTCTCTCAACTCATTTCTTGACTCTTTAATAGTCTGGCAACAGAATAATCACTCAAAAAATGTTTGTCCCATTGGACTGAATTCGATTAAATTGTCGTCTAACCTCATTACAAAGCTGAAATCACTCTAAGGCAACTATCTCCTACTTCAATGGTCTTTTCTTAATTTGCATTTTCCTTGACCTGTTCTGTAGCATTTGACACTACTGATCACATACAAATACACACACACACACACACACACACACACACACACACACACACCCATTAATATTTTCTCCTTCTTTGGTTTATGTGAGTGATGTCATTCCTGGTTCTTATCCCTCCCTTCCTGGTTCTCTTTTTTCTAAATACTTTCTTCCTGACTATTGTAACTATTCTAATTTATCAAATTATCAGGTTTATATAAAGGATTTTCCAGTGTATAGATCTACTTTCAGTCTTTCATTTGTTCTCTATCATTCTCAAAATCTGGTAGACTTTTCTATGTGGATGTCCCAATGGTTGGTGGAGCTAATTACAAAGATTGGAGAGGTGATCAGATGCCCACCCATTCCCCAACATTTAGCTGTAAATGCTCTCTGAAAGGATAGTTGGTTTTATTACTTGTGTACCAATAAAAGATGAAAGCAAAACTCATTATACAACTCAGGTATGTTCCAATAAGGTTTATTAAATGAAATGCTGAAGAAGATCAGAATTTAAGTGGATAGTGAGCACAGGAAGGAAGAAAACTGCCAGCATCTCTTTGGGTACTTCCACATGAAGAGCATGACTTTCTGAGCCTATGAATTTCCTGAGTTCTCTTCATCACACTAATATAAGTATCAACATTAGTGTAAAGGTCACAGGACCCCAGTCTTTGGAAGGAATGTAATTTGAAGTAGGATTGCTCTTACTTATATAGAAAAAAAAGGTTATATATACTTGTAAAATCACTCCTTATCAGCAAAGTCCAACTTTTTGGTCAGTCTTAAAGATTTAAGAATGCCAACTGGAAAAGCATGTGAGACTAAGTTCAATTTTTTTTTACTTGTCTGTTGTTCATTTTGTTTCATTTGTTTGTCACTCATCTTTCAGGTCTTGGCATGAATTAAAGAACCTGAGGAGACCCAGATAAAGAGGATTTTTACCTGGGGGAAAATCCATGATAGGCAGGTTCTTATAATTAGGATAAGGACAATATATATTCAGTGACCTTGGGAGACAGTTATCTCATAGCAGACCAGTTGCCCATTCAAGTACTAAATATTATCTTGAGATAAACTTTGGAAAAAGCAATTGTTCTCTCAAGGTAGGGGAGGAGGTCTTTCTTGAAAATTACAGATAAATTTTTTAATTGAACTTGTTAGGATACAAACTATGAGGCTCCAAATGGCTAGTCTACAAAGAAAACTATTTATTCTTAATATACAAACAGAAAGAATTTCAATGAACTATATTTAATCAAATGCTTCTTCTAATTAAGAAAGTAGCATCCCAAAATAAGGAGCTGTATTTGTAATTTCAATAAACAAATAATAACATGAAAATAATACTAATGATGACAATTTGAACCATCAGTTGGCTTCACTTTTATCTGTATTTCCTGCCGCTATATCAGATGAACTTCAAGTTATGATGTGGGTCACAGTAGATAAAATAAGGTAATAGGTATAAATGTCTAAGAAGTGCCTCTTAAATAGGAAAAAAATACTTTTAAGTTTAACCTGCATTATTAACATTTTATCAATATCCTTCTTAAATCTAGACAATAAGCAAAATAATTCATCAAGCCCTAATTAGTAGCATTTGCAACTTTCTGAGATGTAAATTCTCACCCTGAAAATTTAACTATCAACTCAGAGCTGACTCCAAATGTTCCTCATAATAATTCCTTAAGGACAGGCATCAGCACCTAAAACTCAAAATACCTCAAACGGAACCCATCATCTTTTTACTGAATACCTGCCCCTCCTAACTTCTCTATACCACCAAATTCCAGGTCATCCAGGTTCAAAATCCATCATCTTTGGCTTTTCCTTCTCCCTCAATATCCGCATCCAATCAAGAGCCAAGTCCTGCCGATTCCACCTTACCACATCTCTTCTACCTGTCTCTACATTTCCAGTTACACTACAACCATCCTAGTTCAAGTCATTCCCCTTTCATCTGGGTTATAATCTCCTAGTTAATTTCTCTGGTTCTAATTTCTCTACTACAGCCTTCCCACAGCTTTCCAAAATCACATTTCTGTTGCACAGATTTGATGACAGTGCTTTTCTGATCAAAAGCATCATTGTCTCACCAATACTCACATACTGAAATACCCTTTACAATCCAATTTGAATCTGCCTTTCTAGAGTGATTTAACTCTTCAGCCACACTGAATTACCAGTTGTTCCATGGTCTCACGTCTACATATTCACACAGGCTCCCATTCCTATCCCTATAGCACACTCCTTCCACATCTATGCCTGCTGAAATACCCTTTTTCATTCAAGTACCAATTTAGATAACGCTTCTTCCATGCAACCTTCCCTGATCACTCTACCCCCTCAACCATATTCTCTACCTCTTCATATTTCTTAGAGTTTTTTGGCTATATTCCACCTTGTATCATACTTTTTTTCTGTACATGTGCTATTTCTATTCAGTCCATTAAGTCCCTTTTCTACATTGCTTTTCATTTGTTATATAACAAATACCCATCAAAGTTCCTCATACACAATAAGTGCTCCATAAACATTCATTGAACTGAATCATAGGAGAATCCTCTCACAAAACCATTTCTTCTCTGTGAAAACTCTTGTTGAATGGTGGATGTGCACTTTTTTTGAGGAGTATTATACCAATATGTTTGCTTCATCAAAACTCTGTTCTGATGGTGGTATTGAATTCTTGAAATCTTTAGCAGAAAAACCCAGACTCTAGCCAGTCCAACCAAACTGAAAAAAGGCTTTGAGTATAGACCTAACAGCGTATGTCTGCTATCTGAGGAACAGGTAAGTTAAATTCAAAGATGATTCTCACCATGTTGGCTACCGGGTGACAAAATTTTTGGCCACAGTAACTCTTGAATATCATGTAATAAGGCATAAAAGAGATTCTATCAATGCTACTAAAAGAAATATTTCCAGTGATGGAATCATTGGTCTTTAAAGGATTGAAATAGTGGAGGACTGTTATGTTTGAGTAATTCCACATCAAAATAACTTAGAGCCCAGAAAAGAACATGAGAATGAGCATCTACTGAAGCTACCAGAAAATTTTAAAATAGGTGACTGAGGGGAAAAGTTAGGGTGAAATATATCTAGCACGGCAAGACTATGAGACATACACACTCATGAGGATGTAGCCCCTAGATTTAAGCAATCAACCAATTAACATTTATTGAGAGTCTACTACGCACCAAGCATTATTTCTTGTAATACTCTGAAAGATGGCATGTCCAACAGAAGCCTTATACCCAAGACTGTGACATTGATGTAAAATTGATATATGGGGGGAAAGCAACTACCTTAGGAAAACACCAAAACTAGACAATACAGTAACTATTTCCCTCATTGACCTCTTACCTAAATGTTTACTAGTTCTACTGCTCTCTCTGCTTTGAAGCCATTTGAGGCCACTGTCCAAATATCCATAATTATAGAAATTTTCTCTAGATTTAAAATATCTATGAAAACTCTCACTACCCTGCTGCTGACATTCTTTATAAAAAGCAATCATTGATGTTTCTCAAGAAACTGCAATGTTTTCTGCTCTACTGCTTCGAAGCCAGCAGAGTAAACACATGTTAAGTAAGAAATTCTATTTCCAGAGCTATGCTGACATCATTGATTATTGTTTTGCATAAACAAGGAAATATCTATTAGGGCTATGTGCTGAGACCAAATATTAGATTCAAAAGCTGGAGTGGGGGTGGGGAGAATAATATAAACCATCAGTCTTCAAAAACAGTTTTTCCCATTGCTGCCTCATCACCAAAACTTAATGCAAATCCAATATTGCATGCATTATCCTAAAATATAAAAATTATTCTAGAAGAAGAACATCATAACTTGTTTTTTCCATAGGTAGACCTGTTCTTATTGTTATTTGATGGACCATTGGAAAGTGAACTCAAAGAACTTGCATTCTAGCACATTAGTTAAGTTCCTTATAAATTCAATTGTTCATTTTCTGGGTTTTCACTGGAATTTTAAATTAGGGGTGAGTGAGTCTGCTTGCATTTGGAGATCACTTCACATCCTGAACTTTTTAATGTTTGAATTCCACAAAACCCAAAACACATTTTCCCAAAGCACTTTTCCTCCTCTTTCAAACTTTGAATCCATGTGTATTTCAAAGGCTATTTAATTCATGTGTTTCTGATTCATTTACACTTAACTCATCAAAAGGTTGTGTCATATGAGTGAGTTAATATCCAAGACATTTTATGAGGTTTAGTTTTATAAGTCTCTTTTAGAGTTTCTACATAAAAACAGGAAGTCACATTCAGTATCCCTAAAAACATGCTTCTCAAAAATTCAAATTTGGTTTGGGTCTAGTCTATTCTTGGAGAAAAAAATTTCTATTCCTCCACTCAATTGTGTTTTATCCATATGTTTCTTACAGTTTCTAAGGCCCACATGTAGCTACAGCGTAAATAAACACTATACAGGCCATTTAGTTTTTTCCCTATCCCTTTCCTCTTCCTTCTTCTTGTCTATTCCTCTTCAGACTCTTTCCTTCTCTCCCCAGCTCCACACATCACCATGGAGAAGATCTCCAAAGTTTAGTGAATAGATGTTAGCATATATACATATATATGTGTGTATTTCCTTTACTCGCGCTATGCTGATATTTATCAGTGTGAGTGTACATCTAACAAACACAGAAATTTTAAAATTCTCCCAATTAGGACTTCATGAATTCAGTTCAACTCGATTTCAACCAACATTTATTGACCTGCTATGGACAAGACATTATGGCAGACACTAGGGATACAAAGGTAAAAACTAAAACAATCCCACCTGCCATCAGGGAGTTTCTATTATTCTGGGGGGATATAATTACATAAACAAACAAATAAATGAATGAAGGAATAAACAAATAAAAATGAATCAATAAAAAAATAAATGAATAAATAAAAATAATATACAGAGGAATACAAAATAAATTCAAGGAGGAAAGCATGTTACTAACAGGAAAAATCTGCAGTAGGAGATGGTACCTGAGTTGTGCCTTGAAGAAAGCCTGGGAAAGGATGTAGGACAGTGTAAAGAACATTGAACATTGACCCAGCTGTGATATTTGGAACTCTTAAAGAAGAGAAAAAACAGACAAAAGATAAGAACTAAACTGAAAATCTGAGTTGGTAAGAATTAGACAATCTAATGATTATTTCAGTCTGGAGTAGCCAACTTTTATCTACAAAAGAATTTTGGAGACTTCTAAACTATGTAAACTGTAACGAAGACAGTGTCCTTATGAGCTAAAAATCATGGGTCATAGCTGGGTATTATTTTTTATCACTACTATTATCCTTATGTGAAATATCCACAAGCTGGCTTTTCTCCTCCAGTTAGTGTACTTTGGGATCACTTCTCCCATCATCAACTAGTGGGCACTCAGCGAATACATACTAATTTCAATATCACCCTGAGCAAAGCATGATTACTAAGTAAATCTGTTGGGGATTTGGAGGGAAAATATCATTCTGAAACCCATTGTAAATAAAAGGTTGAAATTACCTGGTGTTCATAAACAAATTAGAAGAGCAAGGGAAGTCTACCTGTTCAATCTATGGGGAAGGGAAAAATTCATAACCAAAAGAGCTAGAGAGCATTATAAAATGTAAAATAGATATTTTAATTATATTCAATTAAAAGGCTTTTTCACAAACAAAATCAATGCAACCAAGATTAGAAGAAAACAGAAAAATGGGAAACAATCTTTACAGAATCTGTGAGAAAGGCTTTATTTCTCACATATGTAACTGAGTTAAATTTACAAGAATACAAGTCATCCATTAATGAATAAAAGTTCAGAGGATATGAACAAGAAGATTTCAGATGAAGAAATCAAACCTGTCTATATGCATATAAAGAAGTGCTCAAAATCACTTTTGATTAGAGAAATGATAATTAAAACAACTCTGAGGTAACACTTCATACCTATCAGATTGGTTAATATGATAGAAAAGGAAAATTATAAGTGCTGGAGAAGAAGTGGGAAAGTTGAGACACTAAAGCACTATTGGTGGAGAGGTGAACTGATTCTAACCATTCTGGAGCAAACTGTGCATAGCCTTTGATCCAGAAATACCACTACTAAATCTATATCCCAAAGATCATTAAAAATGGGAAAGGACCTACATGTGCAAAAAGTAGCCCTTTTTGTTGTGGCAAAACATTGGAAATTGAGGGAATCAACTGGAGAATAACTGAACAAGCTGTGGTATAGGAATGTAATGGAATGCTACTGTGCAATAAGAAATGATGAACAAAGTTCAGAAAAACCTGGAAAGTCTTATAACTGAAGCACAGTGAAATGAGTAGAACCAGGAAAACATTATTCACAGTATCAGCAATATTTGTGTGATGATCGATTATGAATAACTCAGCTCTTGTCAGCAACACAATGATCCAAGACAAGGAAAGGGATTCATAAAGGAAAATACTGTCCACATCCAGATCAAGAATGATGGACTCTGAAGGCAGAGTGAAGCATATTTTTTTCACTTAACTTTTTTTGGTGTTTTTCTTTCTTTTGATCTGTTTCTTCTTGCACAACTATGACTAATATGGAAATGTGTTTTACATGAGAGCACATGTACAACCTATATCAAATTGCCTAACATTTTCAGAAGAGAGGAGGAAAAGGAGGGAGAAAAATTTGCAACTCAAAATCTTGTAAAAATGAATGCTAAAAATTGTCTTGACATATAATTGGGGAAAAATGAAATACTATTAAAATTTTTTAAAAATAGTTACCTGCTGTTTTATATAATCCATGGCACACTGTTCTTCATCATTACTGTGAATAATTGATGTAGATATATATAGATATATACAGTCATTGAAAATCATCTATGTAGAAATTACTGCACCTGGGGATTCCTATATCTTTTCCTACACGGAAAAAGAAGACTTGTAATAGAATAGAGAACTTTCAAGCATCCCTGATGAAAAGACCAGAACTGAGTGAAAACTTTGAAGTGCAAACAGAGGAAGAAAGAGAAATTTTAAAAGGTAACTATATTTGAGAAATTTGAAGTAGACAAATGACAAAGTGCTTATATTTTAATAGAATGAGAAAAAGTACTCCCATCAGAATCTAATGTCAAGGGTCATAGAGACAGGTAAATAAGACAAATATAGGATCAGGATATGGGTATGTTCAGTTTTGTTGCTTTTAAGAAAGGAAAGAAACGGACATGGAAATGAAAGAGAGAAGTATAAGATAGGAAAAGGCATTGGAAAAGAAATAATATCAAGTAAAACAAATTTTAGCCTTAGATGGTTAATATAAAGGAGGATGATAGAGTGCAAGAAATAGGAATTGAAGTTGGATTTTTTTGGAGGGGAAGAGGCACGAAGGAGTAGGACCAGGTAATTTCAATATATATTATTAAGGTTGTTCTTATTCCTTCTTTTTCTCCACCCCTCTCTTTTTGATGAAGAAATGGGAGATAGTGAAGAGGGAAAGGTATAAGAAATTATGATGGAGAAAAATACATAATAACTATAAGAGTTAATGTAAATGCAATTAATTGACCCATAAAGCAGAGGAATGTAGTAGAATGAATTAGAAAGAAGACTCCAACATAGGTTGTTCATGAGAAATGCATCTGCAATATAAATGTTCACAAAGAGCTAAATGAAGGGCTGAGGCGTAATTTATTATCTTTTGGGCAAATTCAAAGAAAGCTGAAATACTAATCATGTTCTAAGACAAAAAAATAAGAAAAAAATCTTGGTTATAAAAGACAAGCAAGAAAATATGATGTTGCTGTTTATACTTCATTCCCAGAGTGGAACAATGACATCATGAATTAGATTTAAGTGAGGCAGAGCTGTGCAAAGTCAAGAGCCTCACTCTCTCCTCCAGAGGCCAGTAGAAAAACTATATTATACTTAAAGACACCATAGATAATCAAATGGTATCAATGCTTAATATATATGGACCAAATAGCATAGCATCTAAGTTCTTTAGGGAAAAGTTTATCAAATTACAGGAAGAGCAAAAAAAGAAGATAATTGATCATCTCCTTTTTTAGACCCAAGCAAATCTTTAAAAATATAATTTCCATAGTGAATACCAATGCAAAATATTGAACAAAATATTTAAAATAATAAAAAATATTTAAAAATTTAAAAATTTTTTTTAAAAAAATGATACACTAATTAGATTGGATTTGTACCATGAAATTATGAAGTGAAAAGATGTAGAGGCCTCAGAAGTCTTATAGAAATTGATGCATAATGAAATGAGCAGAACCAGGAGAGCTATCTATACAATGACCACACCAATGTAAATATAAGCAATTTTAAATGACTTAATAACTCTCAACACTGCAATGAATGATCAAACACAACTACAGAAGACTGATGGGGAATTTCTCCTAAGTCATGGGAGAGGAAGGACTGTGGATGTAAAATGAGACATGCATTTTCAGATATCACCAATATACCACCGATTTGTTTTACTTAACTATACTTATTTGTCACAACAGGGCAGTGTTGAGAGAGCAGCAGAAATGTTGGAGGGAGAGTGAAAGATAACGATAGAAATGCCAAAAAAGAATAATATAGAAGAATGCTAATAAAACTTTTTATAGGTATTTTTATACACAGAAGAGAAGTTCAGAAGATAACACAGACATGCAGGGCAAACAGTATTACTATATTAAATTGTAATTGTCGCCCTTCATTTTCAAAGAGGACCATGAAATCAAGAAGATGATGCCATGACGTTCAAGTGAATTGGATGTAAGTGAGGAAGGGCTGTGCAAGATAGAAAGTTCTCTATTCTATTACAAGTCTTCCTTTTCCTTGTAGGAAAAGATACAGGAATCCCCAAGTGCAGTAACTTCTACCTAGATGAATTTCAATGATCATACATACATACATATATATATAAATCATTCACAGTAATGATAAAAAGTGTGCCATGAATTATACAAAACACCAGGTAAGTTATTTTTAAAAATTTTAATAGTATTTTATTTTTTCCCCAATTATATGTCAAGACAATTTTGAGCATTCATTTTTACAAGACTTTGAGTTCCAAATTTTTTTCCCTCCCTCCTTCTCCTACCTTCTTATGAAAATGTTAGGCAGTTTGACATAGGTTGTACAAGACTCATTTTTTTCCTCCGGAGCTATCTGGATCCAGTGTCAAGATATAGGTTAGTACAACTGGAGGTGGCCCTCATGTTAAATTATATGCATACATACAGTATGTATTTTTAGAAAAGCACGCAATAGATCAATGGCTTCAGATATGATTTTTCTGTACTTCAGTTTCAGAATTCAAATAGACATCAGATATTTAGTCTACCACATACCTGAAAAAGTATCTGCTCCTGAATATGCCACACAAGTGATCATTGTGTCTTTGTTAGAAGACCTCATATAAGACAAATGTTACTCTAGCCTGCAGCAATCTATTCCGGTTCTGAATAGTTCTAATTGTTAGAAAGATTTTCTCTTACAGCAATCCTAAATTATCTTCTTACCAACTTCCAGCTTTTTATCTATTTCTTACCCACTTAGGAAACAGTCACAAAGCCAGATTCTGACCTAATGGAAGAACAAATTGGGAGACAAATTTAAACTATGACTGGTTAATTTAAACTATGACTGGTTAACTCAGTCGTCATTGGGTTGATCTCAATGTGGACCACTTTTCTTCGCTCTGCTCCACTCCCCAAGTTTGACTCCTTAATCTTGATGTAGGTGAGTTACAGGTATGTCATTAGTCATTAAAAGAACCTCAAGTCAAAAAATCTTAAACTATTGAAAAAAAGAAACAATGTTCTTTTTTAAAAAATAACCTTTTTCCATAATCTTAAATTTCCCTTACAGCCATCTTGTTTGCACGTTGACATCCCCATGAGAATGTAAATTCTTTGAGGGCAGGGATCATGTTTTTGCCTCTGCCACAGTGCCTGGAAAATAGTAGAAGCTTAATACGTTTGTTGACTGACTGTTTATTGATTTGACTCATTTAATGAGCAAAACAATGTTATATAGAATTCAAAGAGCATTGTTATTTATAAGAATTGATATATGTATAAAAATATAAGATGAATATTTCATGAAATTTTTTGCATACCTATATGCTAACAAGGGGAAAGGAAACTGAAAAGTGATGTTTCTTCTTCTATCATTGCTCAAATAAATAGAATTCTTCAGAAATCAGATTCTTAGAGTAAACTATTCAATTTATATTATATATGTTTTTACAAAACGATCTTAGTCCAGATACAGCATAGGAAAAGAATTGTACTATAAACTCATAATCTTATGACTAGAGTCCTGGGAATCCATCTCATTGTTCTTCAATAGAATGTTCATCTAGTCTTCTTAGATTGTCTTTGAAAAACTTTTGGCAGACAACTGGAGTTGTCGAACATGTTCATTTAGTTTCCCAAAATCATTCTCACAAGGGATTAACTGTGATGTAGTTATCAGCATGGGCAGTTCTGTACAGGGAAAATAAAACAGATATTTCATTCATATCCAAATAAATACAATTACTGGTAAATTCAGAATATATGAACTTCAACTTGAGGAAACTCTAATTCAAGTGTGTTGTAATGAAAAGAACATTGGATGTGAAGTCAGAAGTCAGAGGACCTGATTCCCAGCCCAAGCTCATCCACTTCCTAGTCACAAGGCATCCTCTCTGGGTATGAACTTCCTCATCTGTAAAATAGAGAGAAACATATTATCTACTTTGGGGGGAGATTGAGAAGATCAAAGGGCTGATGAGTTTTCAATGTCCTGAAAAGCATCGGATATCATGCAGTTCAACCATCAAGCATCTAACAGGGGGTTTGGATGGGAATACAAAGCAGAAACAAAAATAGGCTGACATTCAACATTACTTTCTGATGTAATAACCCTCTATTCCAAAGAACAAAGATCATCCTTTAGAGCCTCATGGGCTCCACCTTTGGACTCGCTTGAACCCATCTCAGTCCTATGGTAGCCTAGCCCCAAAGGAAAGGATCAGGATTTTTCTTGTTGCCACTAGTTCATTACATTCCTATCCAGAAATCCAGAGACATTTTCCTAAAGCTTACATTTGGCTCATGGCTATAGTATCCCCCAAAGTGATTAATTGGTTCCCTTCTAATAATAGTAATTACTAATAGCAGCTAGAATTTAGAATTTGAGAAAAACCACTTTATGTATGTCATCTCATTTGATGTTCATAACAACTCTATGAGACAGCTACAATTGTTATTCCCATGTTACAGATGAAGAAACAAAGGCATAAAGCGGTTAAATAACTTGCCCAGGATTACACAGCTAGTATCTGAGACAGAATTCAAACTCAAATTCAATTCCTGAGTCCAAGCCCCGTGCTTTATGCAATATGCCACTTAGCTGCCTAGAAAGGTACTTAGTGTACAAAGCAGATCAGATCTCAGAGAGCTATTTATTTCCTCCACCACTAAAGAAATGCTGAAAATACAAGATTCATATGCATGCATTGACCAACACTCAAAGCATGAAAAAGTAAACCATAACTTCTATTATACTAAAAACACTATATGTGAACCTGCTGAAGAAGAATTCACTTTCACCTCAACTTTGCACTGTCTAAGCAACTCATCTAAGGTCCCTATCTTCTCCAAGTCACAGACATGTCAGTGAATCACTCTAAGAATGGAGAAGGAAGAAATAATTATGGTGCTAGAGAAAAGTTCCTAGCAAGTGACTTTTGGCAGAAGAATGAATCAGAAGAAAATATTGAGAATTCTAGCAATAATGGTCATAATACTCAAATTATCAAATGCAGAAAAAGAAAATTTTAATCTGCTACTGGGCAGGAGGTAGAATGGGAGCATAAAAAGGCAGAACAGACAAGGAGGAGGTATTAGTTGGGAAAGAAATGTTGGGTTTTTTTTTAATAATACTCTCCATTCTTTCTCTCCAATCTTCTTTTCCACTTGCTTTTGCCTCTTTGCCTCTCTTCCCTCTCAAATTCTACCTTTCCCTATTTCTTTCCCCCTTCTTTCATCTCTTTCTTTTCTTTTTTCTCCCATTTTTTGAATCTCTTTCTCTCTCTTTCATCCTATCCCTTTTTCCCCTTAATGATCAATAATATGGAAGAAAAGAATTGCTTTTATTATTTCTTGTTATTTGTTGAATAAAGCTTTATGTTCCCTCTTGATGATGAAACTTTTAAAAAAATTTTTTGCTTATTTCATTAAATATTTCTCATTTATATGTAAAAAATTTTAACAATCATGTTTTTTAATTTTCAGCTCCAAATTCTCTCTCTCTCTCTCTCTCTCTCTCTCTCTCTCTCTCTCTCTCTCTCTCTCTCTCTCCCACCCTTCCTCCCTCCTTGAGAAGACAATTTGATAAACAATCAAGTTTTATTCAACTTATGCAAGAAATAATAAAAGCAATTCTTTAGTTCCACATTATCATATGCAAATGAGTTGAACATTTAGTTTCTCTCTATCTCAAGAAGAAGCAGTTTAATATAGTGATAAGAATTTTGAGTTTCTACTCTGGAACCTGGATTCACATTCCAGTTTGGACACTTGATACCTATGTGACTTTAGCTGTCATATTTCTGAGCCTATATTTCCCCATCTGAAAAACCAAAAGCATCAAATGCATGGCCCAGGGGCCACATGTAGCCCACATCACTATCGACAGCCTGAACCAGACTAAAATGTAATTGGGGAAATAGTTAACAAAATGAATAAAAATATAATAAAACATTGATAACATTACATTTTACAATTAAATCGATACATGGCCCACAGAAATCCTTATGTATAGATTAGTGGTACCAATTTCTATTTGAGTTTGACCCCATAGGACTAGGTGACCTCTCAGGTCTCTTTTAGATCCAGGGCTATAAAAATATAACTAGGTAACCTCTTAGATCCTTAAGACTCTAAATCCTATGATTGCCACTATCGAAAAGCTCTGCAGTAGGTCGCACTTTACTTTTAAGTGTTACTCATTGGAATTTTCCTCTTCAGATTCAAGAGCCTCAGTGGAAAGCAGGTTCTCCATCCTAGCATAGAAGATTACTCATAGATTTCTCCCACTCCATTCACCAATAGTTATTAAGTGCCTCAGAATGCAGTGCTAGGCATTTCCAATAAATATAATATCAATGTCATTGTCATGTATTTACTATAAATAACAAAAATATGAATAGGAATCATTTGGTTCCTTTTTGCATTTTACATTAAAATTTATAGCTAATCTTATGCCTCTTTCAGAAAAGAATATTTCCTTTATGTTCCCCCAAATTTTTTTTAAACAGACCCCAAATATCTTTGATTCTTCATATCAGATTTCGTCCAAAAAATCAGAGAACAGCAAACAAACTATCTTGGCTAAAATTTCAAGGCTAGGGATGCCCTCCACCTCTGGTTATCTGTGCAACTTTTATGGAAGGCTGAGAGATTAAAATGGTCTGGCAACCCTTGACAGAACTGAAATTCTTCATGCACATACATGTTTGGGTTTTGTTGGGTGTTGGGTTGTGTTTTGTTCTGTTTTTAAAAATCAGTACTGGTCTCTGTGGTAAATGTCTGCCATGATTCTTTGATAGATTTTGCCTAACAAACCAACTAAAGATAATTAATAATCACTCTGGGTTTGAGGCAAGAATCTCAAAATATCCATTTTGTAATTTCTCAAAAAACTATAAAAGCTATGACTATATAGCGTGGTTCACTTGTAAGGGTGCTAGATTTCCAGGCAAATGACCTGTTTAAATGCTAACTCTGGTGCTATCTGCGTGACCTTGGACCAACTACTCAACCTTTACTACTTTACATCTATCTGATCTCCAGTGTCTTCATAGAAAATGAGGTGTTGATACTAGATAAACTTTAAGGTTTATTCTGACTCTAAACTTATAAGCACATGATCCTGTAAAAGCTTCTGGGAAAGTTAGCTAAGGATTAAAGCTGAGTAAAATTCATGAAGTTTGAGATTTCTCTCACCTACTTATTTTGAAGAGTACAGAGATAGCTATCAAGGCATGGAGAGAGGATTTTCTTTTCAAAGAACACCCACAAATGACAAAACAAGTATTTTCAAATTATAATAGGACCTATTTATGCCTAGCTAATGTTCTTAGTCATAGACTATATCCATCCTTACTTCAAGGATGTGGGATTTCATCACAATCCTTACTGCAATACAGTGAATGAGTAGTTTAATGAGTTGCTTTGGGGTAAAAAATTCTTACTTCTAACTCTGTAGGGATGAACTTTCCATTCCTTCAACAGGCCCAATAATCCAAGCCTTTACAGCTGATAATCAATCAGTCAACAAGCATTTAGTGAACACTTACCAGGTGCTTTAAAGAGCTTATACTCCATTGGCATCAGCTTTAGAATAGAGGGTCATTTCTAAACCATGAAAAGAAATCAGACTAAGACTTCAGTGGAGTTAAAAATAAATTAAATAATGGGTTATTATAATCAGTGATTATATTTGCATATAACTCAAATCATCTTATCTGAAAAAGTCTACACTTCCACTTCAATACCAAAAGGTCCAAGCAGATACCAAGTGGATCTACCTTTAAATACTATTTAAAGATTCTGTCTCTGTCTGTCTCTGTTTCTCTATCTCTGTCTTTGTCTCTCTCTGTCTCTCTCTCCAATCTGCCTGTCTGTCTCTTTCTCCTTCTCTCTCTCTCTATCTCTCTCTCTCTCTCTTTCTCTCTCTCTCTCTCTCTCTCTCTCTCTCTCTCTCTCTCTC
>CM053769.1:680012005-680036788 GCA_028658325.1 Potorous gilbertii | reverse complement strand
TTTTGTACTTCCTCTCCCCTCACTCTCTTCTATACCTTTTAGAACTTGGCTCTCAACTTCATCACTCAACTGAAACTTTCATTTCCAAAGTCACCAATGATTTCTAAGTTGCCCAACCTTTTCTCAATGACCTTTTCTCAATCCTCATCCTTTCCTGACCTATCTAAAGTGTATGACACCACTGACCAACCTCTTCTAGATACTCTCCCTTCTTTGTTTTCTTCCTTCCAGTATAATCACTCCCTCTCAGTCTTCTTTACCATTTCATCATCCACAACATTCCCCATAATTGTGGCTGTACCCCACCAGGCCTCCCTGCTAGGCCCTCTTCCCTTTTCTATATACATTTTCTCTCTTGGTACCCTCATTCATTCTCATGGATTTCATTATCATCTCTATCCAACCCCCAGGTCTGTACTTTCAACCTTAATTGCCTAAACTCCAGACTTTCATCATCACCCATCTACTAGACATTTCACACTCACCATCTTCAAAACCAAACTTAGTATTTTCTCACCAAAATCCACTTTTGCTTTCAACTTCTCTATTTCTATTGAGGGCACCCAATAAAAACTTGAGTGTTATCCTCAACTTTTCACTTTCATTCATTCAAAATATTAATAATTTCAATAATCATAGCAGCTAGTGAAGTGAGCAGAGCCAAGAGATCCTTGTACACGGTAACAGCAATGTTGTACAATAATCAACTTTGAATGACTTAGCTCTTCTCAGCGATACAATGATCCAAGACAATTCCAAAGGATTCATGAGGAAAAATGGTATTTACACTCAAAGAAGGAACGGATGGAGCCTGAATGCAGATTGAAGCATACTATTTCCACGTTACTTTTTCGTGGCTTTTTCCCTTTTGGTCTGTTTCTACTTTCTAATATGGAAATGTATTTTACATGATTGCACATCATAACCTATATCAAATAATTTACCATCTTAGGGAGGTAGAAGGTAAGAGATGGAGGGAAGAAATTTAAAACTTAAGATTTTTCAACGAATGTTAAAATTTGTCTTTACATGTAATTGGAAAGATACTCTTAAAATAGTAGTAGTAGCTGCAATTTATATGGCATTTTAAGGTTTGTAAAGCATTTTACGAATGTAAATTTAATCCTCATTAATCCTCACAACACTGTAAAACAGGTTCTATTAGTATTAATCCCATTTTACAGATGAATAAACTAAGGCGGACAAAGGTTAATTGACTTGACCAGGGTCACATGGGTAATGAGTATCTGAGGCAGTATTTGAGTTCAAGTGTTCCTGACTCCATGTTCAACCCTATCCATTATGACAGATCCACTAAGTTGTCAAATCTTATTCCTACCTGCAACAAAATCTCATTCTCATGTGTCCCCTTCTCTCCAGACATCATCCTAGTTCAATTGTGACCACTCTTTTACATGGTTGTGTAAGACTACAGACAGGTCATGAGAGTTAATGATGCTAAATAACTAGAAGACCAGGGATTTCAATGGAGTCAGAAGTTGTGGTGTAAAAGATCAAGTACCAAGTATTGAACTTATTGTGAAGAAGGGAAAGTGAATTAGAATTCTAGATGAAAACAAGGATCTGGGCAGGAATAAGTAAGATTTAGAGGAGTAAAGATGGCCCATCAGAGACAGGCTTATCTGATGTCATGGGGTCAAAGGGTGGTCTACCAGAGCTTCTTAAACTTTTTCCACTGTTGACACCTTCTACATGTCTTAAACTGATTCCACATGGGGTCATGACCCACAGTTTAAGATACTACCTCCTACTCCATTGACATCTACCATCAATCACCTTGATCCCTCATTTTCTCCCAGAGTTATCTTCCCTTAACCCAGCCCTAACTCCCACAGGGTTTATGAGCTGAGGAAAACACATAAGACATGAGAATCAGACAGCATAGTCTATGGACCATCTCAGATAGTAAGATGCACCTTCCTAGGACTAAGTCCCAATTGTCATACCCTAGTTACAACTCTAATCTATGCCTAAAAACATACTGAGGTCTCCTCTAAGGTAGAAAAAAAATCCTTTTATCCTATATCTCCTTCAGCTGTCTCTTCAACCCCTCACTGATAAGATGGAGTCTACTCAGTGCAATGTTCTTTTCACAGTTTAGTCATCCCTTAATCTCTTGCATTTGGTTTCCAGTTTCACTACTCTCCTCAAACTGATCTCAACCAATTACCTCAATTCTTAAACTGAGTGGACTTTTCTTAATTTCTCATCTTAGATTTTTATGAAGTATTTGACACTATTGAGCACCTCTCTTCTTACATATTATCTCTTTCCTTTGCTTCTGTATCATTTGTCTCTGTGAATTTCCTTCCTACTCGTCTGGTCATTCTTTCTTTTCTCATCCACTGTTTTGAATGCCCCTGTAAGACTATATCCTTTCTCCTCTCCTTCTTCCTCTCATCTCTTCATCGTGATCTTCACTTCTAAGGTAGATGACTCCCAAATCTAAATGTCCATATAATTCCTGCCTTCCCAAATCTAAATCTCTCCCCTAGGCTCCAGTTACACATCTTTGATAACCTGCTGGACATCTCTACCCCAGATTTTACAACAGCACCTGATACTCAACATGTCCAGAATCAAAAGCTCCCTCCCACAAACCAAGTCCTCTTCCCAGCTTTGCTACATCTGTTAATAATATCACCACCCTCCCAAGCATCCAGTCTCAAAAATGCTGTCATTTTCAACTCTTCCTTTTCTTTCAGTATTTACATTCAGCCAGTTGCTAAGTTATCTCAGTTGTAATATCTCTCTCATATTCAACCTCCTCTGTACTCAGGCTATCATCATTGCTCTAGTTTGAACATTCACCACTCCTCATCTCATCTGGTCTATTATAAGAGCTTCTTAATTGGTTTCCCTACCTCCAGGCTCTGTTCTGTCCAACATATCCTTCAAATGACTGCCCAAATCATCTTCCAAAAATAAAGATCTTACTATGTCACCTCTGCTTAAAAACCTTAGTAGCTACAGAAAATAATATAAATCCCTGCATTGAATCAAGGCTCTCCCCAACATGGCTCCCATGTAGCTTCCCAACCTTATTTCATATTCTCTACATTGCAACTATTGCTTTCTCCCCATATCCCTTTGCTTTTTTGTCTCTATATATCTGCACAAATCATTCCCTATGACCTTGTGTGGATCCCAACTGCATCTTGGATCATTTGGTCTTTCCTTCTGAGTACCACATTTTAGAAAGGGCATTGAAAAGCTAGAAAACATCTAGAAGAAGAAAACCAGGATTCATGCCATAGAAAGATAATTTAGGGGTGGCAGGAGTGATGATCTTAGGCCCAGAAAAGAGAAGACTTAAAGGGGTCATGACAGTTTCCTAAAGGTATGGGAAGGAATTCCATCTAAATGAGACATTAAACTTGTACTTCTTGACTCCAAAAGACAGACCTGGAAGCAATGGATAGAAATAACAAGGAAGTAAACTTGGGCTTAATATAAGGCAAAATTTTCTAACAATTACAGTTATCAAAAAATGGAATGAAATGCCTCTAGAAGCAGTGAGTAACAGCCCCCCCCCATTCAACAGAGGTCTTTATGTCCAAAGAATCCTTTTTATGTATAAGGTGAATTAGATGGCTTCTGATGGACTTTCTAACTTTGACATTTTATATATAACTTATTTTTCCTTCAAGATCCAGGTCAAGTGCCACATTTTCTATGATATTCCCTGATTCCCAGCTGAGATTGATTCCTACATCCAGAAATTCTCAACCACTTGGTCTGAATTTTTCCTATTTCCTCCCTCTCATATTCTACCATATTATAGCACTTTCATACCCCTCCCCCAATTGGGTTATAAACTTCCTGTCATTAGGAACTATTATTTTTCATCATTTTTTCTCCAGCACTTAGCATAATGTTTTGCATATAGTATACAACAAATGTTTCTAGAATTTTTAATTTATAATTCAGAAAATTCTTACAGATCTATGTTGGAAGAAGGGTCTGTATCACCGCAATAAAACAAACTTGGAAGATTACATGTGGGTGCTTGATGACCAGGATAAGAATGAAACAAAAAAGCGAAGTGGATGAAATCTGTTGCTCCTGTCTGCTTCTTCCTCTCTCCTCTACCTTTGACCTCCCCTGCCAGAAGATGAGTAGGCCTGCAATGCTGATAGCAAACCAAGGTGTTCTGCTCCAACCTGACCTCACCAGACAGTGAACTATGTTCCTAGCTTGCCATCCCATCTACCCTCTTCAAAACTGTCATATTCCCTACTTTCATAATCTCTACTTTCTTTTTTTAACTTCTGTTTTATTTTACTGTTGTAGTGTCTGGCACATAGTAAGCACTTAATAATGCTTGTTACCTTTCTTTCTTCTTTCCTTTTCAATGACTGAACATCAATTTTCTCTTGCTCTTACCTCCTCACATTGAAAAGAAAGAGGAGGAGAAGGAAGAAAAAAGAAGAAGAGGAAGAGGAGGAGGAAGAGAAGGAAAAGGACACAACCCTTGATGCAAATATGCCTAGACAAGCAAAACAAATTCCATCATTGTCCATGACAATTGCATGTCATTATTTTGGCATCTTGAATCCATCAACTCTCCATCAAGAGGTGGGTAGGATGCCTCCTCATCAGTAACCTGGAATTATGATTGGCTATTGCACTTATCAACATAATTCCTACTTTCTCAAGGAGCTAAATCAATATTTATCAAATGACTATTAACTAGATATGTGGCTTAGGCAAGTCACTTGATTTCTCCAGGCCTCCATTTTCCTAGCTGTAAAATAAGGGAAGAGGAGAATAAAAAAAAAGGAAAACTTCTAAGGTACCTCCATATTCTGCTATCCTGGGACTTTAAGTGGCAGTTAGCTTGTCAGATAAATTATTCCATCCTAAGGTATTAATAGGTGCTAATGGATTCATGCATTATGAATCCCAGGGAACATATTTGTATTTTAACATAGTACTTCTAGGGATGATACCTTAACTCAAAGAAAAGACTAAAGATAGGGATTTCAAGTAGGTTAGATTATGTATATGGTATCCCTCAAAATATGTCATGATAATGGCTATCTACTCTAGTTCAAGTCGATCTGGGACACAGCCATACAGCTTTACTGCTCTATCTTGGTTTCAGACAAGTAGACCTAATGAAGAATGTTTAAGACAAGATAGCTATGAGCAAATGTATTTCATCATATTCGTCATAGTTCTAGAACTAAGCACTGAAAATATTACTACCTTCCCCCAAAATCCAGCCCAAATGCCATTTAATCCAGGAAATCTTCTCTGGTCCACTCCAGCTAAACCTAAAATAATCACTCCCCTAAGCACTAGCATGGTATAGAATAAAGAGCAATGAATTTTGAATCAGAGAAACTAGATTCAAAACCTATCTCTGCTACTATGTTACCTATGTTACCCTGCACAAACCAATTTATATCCGGGACTGTACTCACCTACACGTGATGGGGTTGAACCACGTGATTTCTATAGTCCCTCCAATATGCATTGTTACTTTGTATTCCGCATGCATTCATTGTATTCTCCTTTACCTTATAATCATGGCTTATTTTTTATTTCCCTCAGTCTTTATGTTAACCTAGGACATAGCTCCCTATGTTAACATATGATCATATTGTATACACAGCTTCCATATTTTGAAAGATCTATGATTTCATTAGTGGGAATACTCCTTCCACTGGCTCAAATAATAACCCCTCCAAGCCTTCATAGAATCTTCATGAATTACTATGGCCAAAAAACATCATTACCTGGTAGCCAACCTTCTGGAGATGAGACTTTCTGAATGTAGCAATACTGTTCCTAAAATGATAGGCATTCAATATGTCGCCAGGGCATATTCAGAACCTTCCCAGCTTGGTAGAAACTGTCAGAGCTTGTGTTCATCTGGCACTTGCTTCAGGTACCTAGCAAGGGTCACTGCCACTGTCAGGACAAAGCATTAGATGTTAGTGGACATATCACAAGTGCTAGGCTTTAAATAAACACTCCTTGAATTTGAATTTCATAGAATTGGCAATCATAGGACAACCAAGAGGTACAAGGCAGAGAGTGATGAACTTGAAGTCAGAAGACTTGAGTTTCAACCTCAGACACATACCAGCTGTCTGACCTTGGGCAATTCATTGAACTTCTCATTCTCAGTTTGATTATGTGTAAAATGAGGATGGCAATATTATCTACCTTCAAGAGTTGTGTTTTGCCAACCTAAAAGCAATATATAAATTTTAACTCATTATTATTATAGCTGTAAAGGACGTTAGAAATCATCTATATCCAAACCCTCAATTTATACATGAAGAAACTGAGGCCCTCAGAGGATAAGTGACTTACTCAAGGCAACAAAGTCAGATCTTGGTCCTGAAACTCCAAATCCAGTAAGCTTTCCATCACACTACACTGCCTCCAATTGGAGAGGAGCTTTTCCAACTCATGTATACTAAGAGTTGATCTCAGGGCAAGCCAGGAAAGATCAGCATCTGGATGATTAAGCTATATACTAGTTCTTTAAGGTGCAGTATTTTGATGGTCCCTAAAACTTGGCAACTCAGATCACCAGCCAATCTGCTAAGGCCCTTGGTTGGTCTCCATATATTTGGTAGAAAACATGGCAAAAGAAGGAGAAATTGAGTTTTATTATTTCCTTGACCAGTTGGTCATAAAAGAGATTCCAGTGCTAGTAGACTGATCTATTTACCCTCACAGAGCCCAATGAGCCCACAAAACCATAGGTCAACACCCAAGTTGGTAGTTAATTTGACTTTAAAAAAGCCACATTATTTTCCTAATGCATTCCGCTATTGAAATAACTCGTAGCCATAAAAAATAAGTATCTACAGGACAGAAATCTTGAACAACAGTAATAGCAGCAAAATATTCTGCTTTTCTTTTTTACTAACTTGGTGTTAACTTAATGAAATGTGACATTGCTCTCAGTGCAATGCAATAAAAATGAAATGGTGCCCAATGTGCAAAGACACTGTGGAAATTTCAAATGACAACAGCAACAACAAAAATTGTATTTTTCTCCTTCCATTCCTTATACCCTCTGCATTAACTTAAAAGTATGTGACTTTGCTTTTCATGCGTTGCAATGAAAATGAAATTGGTTGCCGATGTGCCTAGACAGAGACTTCAGAAACAACTAAAATGAAATTAGGTTTCTTTGCATCTTGTAAAAGGTACATAACGGGGACCCTAGTTTCCACTTTGCTACTACAGCAAAAGCTATATGGAATGTGATCACCATATGACTCATGGAAGTAGAGTCAGAGTGTTAGAAGTGGAAGGGACCTTAGAGACCATCTAATAAAATCTTCCCTCAGTTGACAGGTGATGAAACAGAGGCCTATAGAGGAGAAATGGTATATATATATATATATATATATATATATATATATATATATATATATTTATATATTTACAAACCATACTGCATGCTTTTACAATTGCAGTTCTTTTCACATTCTAAGTCTTAAAATCCATTTTAAAAACAGATTTTTTGACATTAAATTCATATTGTATTTATCCATTTTTCAAGTGGAATATATTTTTGGTAACGTGTTTGTTTCCAATGTTACTCATATAAAAAAGAGGATATAGTCCTTTGGGGGATTAATAGACAAACAGACATCTGCATGCAACATTTCCCTCATTAGATATTATTATACTGGAGCATTTTTCCAATTTTTAAATCTTTGCTACAAAATAAAGTGAACCCATATTTGCCCTCTCTCAAATTACCTGTAACATATTTTCCTAACAATATAAATCACCTAATGAAATATATAGAATGATCCCATTGCCTTCAACTGCTAGAAGAAAATAGGCCTAAGAAACAAAATCAGTATCTTCAAAATGAAGTGGAAGTTTTTATTGAACTAGCACAGCAGTGTTAGTTTCATTTATACCATGGACATGACTTCTCACCAGAAGATTAAAAATTATACTGTTGAAAATTGTAGGTGAAATTGTCAATGGAAGCCTTTTTGCAAGTTTCTTCCTAAACTGAGTGCTAAATCAGATGAGTAGCCACTGGGAAAACAATCCATAAACTGATCAACCATCCTAAACAGTCAAGTTGCTCATTTAGAGAGCATATCGCCATCCTGTCAGAAAGTCCTTCTTCATTAGCTAATAGTTACAAAATACAACATGAAGCAAGGATCACATTGTCACAATAAGAAAATTATCATTAAGGGTCATCTTCAAGCATACAGAACAATATTATAATGAATCTGTTAATATACATCAATCATTTGCAAAGCGTATTTCGCCTGTGTTGACATTTTTTATTCTCAACCAAGAGAAGTGTTTACTTAACATATGGATTCCTACCTGACATGGCATTGTTGGCTCATGAAAGCAATGTTTAAATGAACAAAGTAATAAATTATAATCATATTTATTCTTTTGATACCATGGTTAATTTGAACAGCCTTTTGATGTTCTAAGGGTCCGTAATGTAGATCCTGGAATAAGTTAAGTCAGAAAAGAACTAGATTGTCAACAGATGTGTCAATACATCCAACCTGCTAATTAGTAAACTACTTTTAAGGTATTCTCAAGATCTGTTGCAATCTTCGGAAATTACATCCTTCAGGAGAATTAAGATTTCTGATGAAATGTGCCAGTTGATTCATTATTTTGTACTGTGGAAGCTAAAATTCACTCTGAATGTTGCTGATGGACATTAGTGGTTTACAAAAGTTAGACTAGATGGGTATTCAGAAGATGAACAGGGGGTCTGCCACCATATAGATGAGGTCTTGGGCAAGTCATTTCCACTCTCCCTTCCTTTGTAACTCCATCTATAAAATTAAGGGATTTGGATTAGATGCTCCCAAGGTTTTTTACAATTCTAGCATTCTTTGAAGCTATCCGGTACAATTATTTATTGGGCAGCAGACTGGTGTTGAACATTAACCTGAAGGTCTGGCTAATATTCAGTGAGAAACAAAACAAAACAATCTCCCTCAACACACTCATTCATGAGATGAGGAGAGTTTCATTTACCAAGTCAAACATGCAATATACATGAAATGTACATTTAGCCTGTTGTTGAACATTGGCTAGGAAATACGTCTATGCAATCACATAGACATACATAGAAAAGACTAAAAATTCATGTACTCACACCCATTATTTTATTTTGTCCCAAAATTCCATTCATATAAAAAATTTAGGAGAGAATGAAAGAGCACTTCTCCATTTTAAAAATTCTTCAACAACCCAGCAATAGAATGAGTTTTAATCTAAAATTTCCTTTCCTTTCAAGGATGTCTTTCATGGCTCATCGGAGTCTTTCTGCTTGGATATGAATTATTTTAAAGCATAGATACAGTGATTTAAATAATCTGCTAAAAAAAAAAAAGCTTAAGTTTCCCTAATGCTAGCCATTTTTAAATGACTCTTGGTTGATTCACGAACAATGCATGATCAGCACAGGATTCATGTGACCAATCAGAAAGAATGCAATTTTTATTAAGAACCTCAGCTGTAAAAGAATATCAAGTTAAGTCAAATCTGTGTGTTTTGTAGCCTTTTAAATAATTTTTTTAATAATCACACCTTGGAGGTCAATTTTTCATAGACTAAAGTGGGCAAGGGGCTCAGCATTCCTACAGAAGATCAAGAAGCTAAAACATTATGGAGCTGATTCTGATAATTTCACTATTGTTAATGCACATGTCTTTGATATTCAGTAATGAGTTAGTATTATTAAAGTCCCTAATCTTATTATCAAAATATCGATCTGGAAAAAAAATTGTCTGATCTAAAGAAATCCAAAATCAATTTTTTAAGGGAGTTCACATATATGATTTAAGGGATCTCTAGTGCAAAACAGTAAATAAATCTTAGAATGTCTCTTCTTTATATGTGTTGCTATTGTAATTTGTTCCAGATAGGCTTATCTAGTGCATATATGTGTATGTTACTTTGAAGAGTTAGCTGAGTGTGTGGTGTCATTACATATCAAATACTGATGTCTGCAGTAGAAAATAAAATTAGAATAACAGATATAGAGCTAGAAGGGACTTTAGAGATTCCTGAAGCCAGCCCTCTTGTTTTACAGATGAGGAAACTGAGGCCAAGAGTGACTAAGTGACTTGCCCAGGGACATACAACAGGATTTGAACATGTCTTCCTGACTAGCACGCTGTCAAAACTAGCACCAAGTTATTATTTATATTTACATTGTCGATGCAAAATTTTTATTTGTTTGAACAAAAAAGTTTTGACTCCATTAAGAGTATTTAACATGGGTGTGCATCGTACATAGGCTTGTGCCCCAGACTCCCTGGTTCATGCTCCCTTCACACCTATGCTAATTAAAGAATCAGGAAGTGCATAGCTACAGCTCCTTTTAAATGGGATATTGCCCGTTGCATCAGGGATCAATATCTTCATGTAATGACAGATTAAATGAGACTCTCCATCTTGATTTTAGTTAGCCAATTCTTATCCTTCATGAGAGAACTATAAGCAAACTCAGTTCCTGGATGTATTAATTTTTCATGCCTCCTGAAGACATCAGTCTCTGTTTGGACTTCAGCTTTAACATGTCCTTCTCAGGCATCAGAGAATAATTCTAAGATGTTTGATCTATTTTCAAGTGTTTGCTGAAAAATCAAATACTTGCAGTCCAGTCAAATCTTAATCATCCAGTCAGCCCTGGGGACAAATTGTGAAGTAGATGGAGTTTGTCTTTGGATCTCTCCTATCTTCCCCTATCGATGCCCTTTTCCCCCTGGCACCCTCGGCAAATACCTTTGTCCCAGGTGCAAATCCTGGTGGCTATTCCTGCTCATCTCTGCTAAACTATTAACAGGTGACTAAAGCATTACTTAGGGTGGTGGGAAGGGATGCATTTAATATAGGAGTCTTGCAGACTAAATGCTTTCAAGACTTATAGAAATTAAAGGTATAATGGCAAACTGAAAGTCAGTGGAATTTGACTAATACTTGAGGAAAGGACCTACCCAAAACAGCCAAATATTCAAATAGAAACACTGGCACAAAAATTCACAAATGGAGAATATGAAGAATATTTGCATTTGGCTTCAGAATGCACTTTATACTTGCATTTCAGTATGGGTTTGTCTGGCAGCTGTGAATTCACAAATGAAATAATGAAGTCATACTGTGAAGCCCCACTTGGGAAGCTTGAGAAAGCTGCTGGAATTTCTTCTTCTATCCCTCCACTCCTGTTCGCCCTGCATAGTCAACAGAGGTTTGAGAGAAATGCAAGTGTTCAATCATAGTTCTGTGCCAGAATGAGCTTGAAGATTTACCAAGTAAGTCACAAGAAAGTAGTACAGTCTATGAAACAGAGGTGGTGTAATATTATATGCATATACATATGTTTGATTTTTTTTAAGCCATCAACCTGGAGTCAGAGGAATCTAGGTTTGAGTCTCAGTTCACCCTCTGATGATCTGAATGACCCTGAGCAGGTCACTTAACTGAGACCTGGTTCCTTCATCTATAAAATAGAGATGATAGTTATGCCTGCACCACCAATCTTACAGGGTTGTTAGTGAACTTTCAACAATAGAGTGGATGTAAGGATGGAACTGTAAGATGTTGCATAATTGTATTTCCTAGTGAATTCCTAATACTTTTTGTAACCACACTTAATTTAATAATGTGACAATTAATCATGTGTAAGTTTTTTTTAAGTTATCTGAAACCATAAGGATTATCTCTTTTGTAGCATAAAAATGGGGGATTAGCTAATTTTGTGTCAGTGTTTTTTGTATCTTCTGTAAAAAATATTTGCAAGTGGTGATATTTAACCTTAGGAGCAAAACTTCAAAAGGAACCACAATAATATTATTTATGAATATATATGACAGGGTTATGCCTAAATAGAGTTGTGAATAGGTCATATGGAACATATTAAGTTGTTAACTTATTGTCACAGTCGGCAGGATGAACTATCCTAATATCTCAATAAATGGCTTCTTCAAAGGCCAACACTGTACAAGATTACTAATCTTGTCACTGCTACAGACTTGTACAAGATTTGTGAATAAGTGGGGATCAAAAGGTAGCCACATTAGCCACTGGGAGAGATAAAACAACCTACTAATATGTGGGAACAGCCACAGGATCAGATTGCTCAGGTGCTGTCAAGATCTGTAAAGGCCATCAGAAATGAAATCCCTCAATAAAGTTCAAATTATTTGACTGGATTTGTTGACACATTTAGTTAATGTGAAAAGGTTTTGTTCCTTTCCACAGAGGTGGCTGAATTTTTTTTACTGGGGAAACTGTATTGTGTATCTAAAATTCTTCCATTCATGAAATAACTGACCTGAGTCCTCAACCTTTCCTGAAGCATTAACTGAAGGTTGTGTTTACACTAAGTGAAGTAGAAAATTAAAACATAGATAGTTGTTAAGATAGAGATATACAGTTGTATAGATATATAAATAGTTGTAAGATAGGGGAGCAATGAAGGAACCTGCTATAGAAGGTTACATAGATGGGGTTGGAATGGCAGGTTGTCAATGAAATCTGCGTTCCTTTTTAAGATTTTTGGACTTCTCTGAATTACCTTGGGAGTTACATGCATCAGCCAATGCAAATACTTTTGTGGATCAACTTCACTCAATGCATATAATTCTGCATTTCCCGTTGTTGGCATACACACAGCTACCACTGGGACATGTACTACTCTAGAGAAAGGATGTTATCATCAGAGTGGTGTTAATCAGCCCTATAGGAGGACGAACTCAGTATCCGGATACTGAAATATCTTACGAGATAATCCTCTTTGGAATCCACAGTTGAGTTATTAAGTATTCCTTTCGCTAATCTCTGTAATCCTCACTCGATGTGGGTCAGTAAAACAGTGACTAAAGCTCACATGATAAAACCAAGCTAGATTTCCCATTAATTCTTTTTTTTTTTCCCAGTGATACCTCTCTTAATGCTGTTTCTTGCTGAAGTACACCCACACTTCAGGTGAAACCCCCAGCCTTATCCAACGTGTAGGCTCCAGGGCAACTCCTTCCTCTTGCCATTCCTCGCTAAGACCCTGTAATTTCACATTAGTACGTTAGGCAAGAGCCAAGATTCAGATTTTACACTTTCTGATTACCAATATCACATTAGCTCACTAGTAGTTTCAGTCACTGTATCAACTATTGGTATTAAATCTTTAGAAGCAATGAAAGTTAACAATGCTGTTTTTATGTTGTGCAAAAAAAAAATCGTTCAGACTGTTTTCCCTTTTTGATTACAGTTCATTTAAGGGAAAAATGTTGCTGCATGGTTTGACAATGTTTTATGTGTCTTTGGCTGATAGAACACACAAAACGTTTGAATAGGCCCATTTATTTGAGCAGACATATTAAATAATACTTTAAATGTGAACATGCATGTCATAAATTTTGTAGTCTCTTTAAAGTAGGATAAATCTGTGTATTTAAAATAGTCTTTGTTCAAAGCCATTTTTTTTCAAACAGTCATAAAGGGACTCTGATTTGTGCTGCATGAACAACGCCAGCATCATCGTTTTAATGTTATCCATATGGGCTTCTAATAATAGATAAGAGACTACATTTGTATTGTATGTCTTAGAGACATTTAAAATCTTGATAAGGAAAGGCTGATTTCATTGGCCCCACAGTTAAAGGAAAGCAGACCCTAATTAAAAGAATTCTGTTCTGAATTAACTAGTTTGACATGTGCTAATTGACAGTTCCTGTGAAATGGTTCTAATTAAAGTCAATATGTCTTTTTCAATTAAAAGGAAATTAAGAATATACTAATATACATTAACAACTTAATCTGCCTTCAATATCCCATACATCAGCTGCTTTTTTTTCTAATGTTATTGGAGAACCATCTGACATGAATCTTCTACTGTTTGCTTATTATTACTTCACACGAACACAGCCGTGGTGTATGTCCCCTTGAGCAAGAAGATAACCTGCATATATATGCATGCTTTAATTTGCAGAGCTTCCAAACTCTTAGTTCATTAAAGATAAACCCACCTTTTTTGCAGGAAAAAAAAATAGGGACATTTCTTAATAAGAGGATATGCTTGCTAATTGCAAGCAAAAGCAAGTGTTCTCAATTAGCCAGGGCTTTTTACTAGGGGCCTTCAAGGTAATTGCACACTTCTGGAAAGGAGGCTGGACTATGTTTGCATCATTTAGCCCAAGTAAAGGCAAAACTGGGTTTGAACAATGTGCAACTGGAAACATATTTCTAATCATTCCCTGTTTCCCAAGTGAAACTTTGAGGGAGATCTCAGGTGGGAATGTTTTTCCTTGTATATACAACAGGAAAGTAGACAGCATGATTGCTCGAGATGCCAGCCCTGGAAGAAGGCCCATCATTGTCGATGAGAACATGGCATTAGAGTGGCTGTTTATAGCAACATAATTAAGTATTCAAATTTACATTTCCAAAGCTATGGTGTTAGCAATTTTAATGATAGAGAAAACAATATTAAACTCAGGCATCAATACTAATGTACAGAGCATTAACATCATATAGAGAACTATGGAAAAGATTAAAACTATTTGTTTTTAGTGGATCGTTATAATTTAGGCATTTTAATTATAAAGAATAAACAGAGATTTTTAAAGAAAGTTTTTAAGTCATCAAGATGCTATTTAATAACAGCTTTTTCATATAGCCATAGTTAATATTTTGACAGGAGTTTCATTATAAACCCCCATTTCCAGGGGTTTATAATTCAACCATAAAATTTGACTGTTTATACAAGGAGAGAATTGTTTTACTTAATTTCACCAAAATTGGATTGTTGGGTTTTAACGTCTATCAGGAAAGAAGGAAAAGTCATTTAGTTTCTTTTTTTCTACTAAGGCTTATGATTTGAATTTTAAAAAGATAAAATTGAGTATCCCCACCTGCAGAATTTTGAATGTACATACATTATGCACAGAGTGGCCATATTGGAATGAACTCCAGTAGTCACCTTTTGCAAGAAGGCATTTCAAATGAACCTTACTATACTTCACAGAGTGGCCATCAAGAGCCTTAATGACAATCATTTTCAGCCGTTCTCTAAAAAAGAAAGTACACTCTAATGCATTTCTAGAAGGAATAAATGCATATTAACCATTCTTTGAAAAAAAAATCACCTCTTCTTCAAATTCCCAACATGATCAGTGCCTCTAGCCAAAATGTTGTACTGTTCATTGCCATGTGGAGCCTCCAGTCTGGTTTCCAATCCTAGGCTCTTGCTCCTCAGGCTGGCATAGACTGGAAGTGCTGCAGTCACAGCATGTACTCAGCTTTTTGAAATGGGACAGAGTCCAATGCAATAAGTTTTGAGGCCAATTCAAAGAGCATTGTCTACAAGAGTACTACATGACATCCCGCCTGCAGGTTTCACACAGACCAGGGAGGAGTTGTCCATGATCCGCCCTCAGCAGATTTGGGGAAGGCAAGAGGGCAGAATGAAAACCAGTGTGCCACCCAGGAGGCTGTCCCTTCAATTTGCACATTAATATTCAAGGGATCCACAAGAGCTGCCAACCAGAAAATGTATCTTTACCCTAACTTGAGGTATGCATACTACTCCCCAACTCTACCCAAGATATGGGTCCCCCAAGGGCAGAGACTACATGTAAACAAGGCTTTGTTAACTTCATTAAACTTAGTTCATATTTGAACATGCCCCAATCAACAGTCACTAATAATCAATAAATCTTATAGTTGATGGGTTTTCCCAGGAGCTTATTTTCTCCTTCTTTACTTACCCTTTTCACTCAACTACAAGTGACAAGCAAGCCAAGCCCTCACGCGTGAGCCTAGCCCCTTGACTCAAGACCCAATGGAACCAAAGCTTTCATCACCAGAGGATAAGGTATAATTTTGTCCTATAAACTTCAAGCCAAAAGTGATAAATGATTTTAAGGGATCCTATTATTGTGAAAAAATTTTTAACATGGTCTAAGGAACTTGAAAATCAAGTTGTGGTAGGGTAGGAAGAAAGTTAAACTCAGAGTTATAAGACCCATGCTCCAATCCCAGATCTGGCTCCTTACTATCTTTGTGAAATTCACGTAACCTCTCTAGGCCTCAGTTTCCTCATCTGTAAAAAAGGATGGGGTTAGATTAAATGACCTCTAAATTCAAGGGGGCTCTGGCAAAGCCAGATCTCTCCTGTCTCTGGATGTAGTTTCCCATTTCACCACACTATCTATGAAACATGCTGCCCTCAAATACTGGAACCTTCCATTTTAAAAGCCTATGTGCTCAGTTTCTTCCCTCTTTTAGCATTATATTAATTTGCCTGTGTCTATACATGAGTCTTGAACCATTCTTGTCTTTTTTATATATGTATGTTCTAACTATCTGGCCAGATGTGAGATTAGAATTCATATATTCTCTAGCCTTCCTTAAGTAGTTCAGCCCTCTGAACACAGTAGATATTCAGTGAACCATTTACTGAACAAATTGACTGAGAAACAATATTTCCTTCATTGTGGATATTGAGAAATCTGAAGTTGGAGGTATTTTCAGCTAAGTTTGTCTGATGCCAGAATGGGTCACTCACTATACCCTAACTGCTCTCCACATCCCTTTTCATAATAAATATCTGTCATACACATGGGCTCTCTTCTCTTCATTTCTGATATCAAGCAAACCAGGCCTGTCCAGTCTGAATCAATCCATAAGTATTTACTGAGCACTTGTAGTGCATGGATAACTCATGGATTCCAGCATAGCTGTCCTAAAAACGGCTGACACCATCCACAAGTGGAGACCTCACAGGAGTACTTACAGAAATCAAGGTGAAAATTCCACATTTACAAAGAAAGGCTGCTCTCCTTTACAGTATTTTTTCCTTTTCCTTGAGATTCCATTTTAGTTCTTTCTTCTGCATTAAGGAAAAAGGAAAATTAAGGTTATAATTGCCGCTAGCTTAGGCTACTGCAATATCAACTTTTCAAAATGCTAAGTTTTCAAAGGTCAAAAAATCAGGAGACGTCTTTGAGATAGGACATATTTTCTAACTTGGTGCTTCCCACACCATCACAAACTATCTGCAGTGAGCCAACCAAGTCTACACTGTGGCCCAGATGCCTTTCTCTTAGAGAAATGAGACCCCAAGTAAGAGTCCAGTTAGGCCCAGGATATGCAATGTGGGGTCTGCCGATGTTAAGAACAACCTGAACTGAGCTACTCCTGATCTTGCTGATTTCTGTTCTGAAAAGTTAATTTTTGACTTCCACTGATCTCCATAGATATGTGATTATCTATGAAAATATTATCCTAATATTCTGTTCCCTGGATACAAAGCTGCCTACTAAATGTTGGGTGCCTTTTTGTGATAATTTTTTAAAAGGAAAAAAATTTCTTTCAAAGGCCCCTGTGTTGGCTGATCTGCAGAACTCTTCCTGACGCCACTGTTTATCATGTAGTTAATTTCCTGTTCTAACATTCTGAAAGTGCTCTCCTCTAACACTACTATAAACTTTTCTCTCCCAACACTGCTTTGCCACTTTGAAATGATGAAAAGGACATGTTGCTCTTACTCTCTGCTAAATACATAATGTTTCTCAAATCTGAAGATAAAATCACTGCCCATCAGGATCATAGTCCGAACACCAAGAAAACTCATAATTATAAACACTAAAAGATTAGAAGAGGAAATAAATGAGTGAATTACCTTTCCCAGGCTGCAATCCAATTGTTTTTCAAAGAACTTGCTGGATAGCCCTGAAAGTTAACAAAGTCAGAGGGAGACAAACAGAATGAAAATGTTCAGTTTCATCATTGACTCGTGGGCCAAGCAGTAATATGAAATAAACACAAGGACCAGATTGCATCTCTCTGTGTCTTTATGTAAATAATTAGCAAAGCATCCTTTCCATTTATGTCTCGCCTTGCTCAAGAGGGCTTGTTTGTGAAGGGAAGAAACTGCTGAGTTCTTAATGCAAGCTAAGCACATCCTATAAATTCTAGAGTCAAGAGAGAATTTATCTTGGCAAGAGGTCCATTCGAAAAATCAGTATGTGGGACATGGCATGCCCTGGCCCTTGAAGGATTGAACTCTGCCAGGACAGCTTTTGATCAAGTACGTACTTCTCTCCTATTTCTCCAGTCTCTCTTTACCAAATTTCCCTGCCTCAAGTGATAGGAAATAGCTATGCATTCTCTTAATATATGCATTATGGAAATTGTTTGTTTTCTCTGTTAGAACAGATAAACATATTTTTAGCGTTTATTTGTTCATGAGTTGAAAACAAAGAAATCCAGGGTATTTTTAATGTCACACTGGCTTTGCCATCCAGAGTAATTGCTCCCAGGCATCCTTAATTTACACACCATGACTTTGGCAATTTTTTGTTGCTGTTCTTGTTAATTGAATATTCATATTTGGCATCTCTGAGCACAACAAACCTCTCCTAGTTCAGATCCTTTTTTAGCATTGAAGCTCCCTGGGTGCATGATAAAGAGGGAGCAACTTCCTTGCTAGGGACAGAAAGAAAGACATACTGTATGCAGCTACATGGGTCATTTGGTGAGTGGTTACTTCGGTTCCCCTGCCTCTTTGCTGTGAACACAGGGATCTGCATTAATGGATGCCAGCTTTCAACAAATCCGCCCTTAAGTAGGAACACTTGCATGGGAAGAAGTCCTGGACTTCTTTCTGAAATGTCCTGTCCAAGTCTGATATCCAACAAGTCAACGGGCTTCTAAAGCTCGGGCCTTCCCAGTTCTCTAACATGTTCATTCAGTAGAGTGCTTATTTGCTGATTCCAAACCCTTCCAAAAGCCTCTGTGATTAGTGGTAACTTTCCCTTGCCATTCCCAAAGGCTATTTACAAGGAGAAGTGATGTAAGATGACACAAGGCCTAGCATGTTGGTTGAGTTTTTAAAGTATGCAGCGCATAGGGAGTACATCAGGAATGCTAAAGCAGGAAAGGGCTTGGATAGCAGCGGAGATATTCTGCAGTGTTTGTTTGAGTTAGTGTGTGAAAGGCGAGCCCTCCCAGGCCGCTCATCACCAGGACTGTGATTAAAACACTGGCAGCCTAGATCCAAGAACGAGGTGTGCGTTCCCTTGGCCAGCTGTCAATCTTTCAGCTAGCTGGTTTGCAGGTTGTGAGAAAAGACATGCTCCTGTTTTCAGCATGTGAGTGAGACATCCTGCTTTGGCAAATTCATTCTGGATGGAAAGCTGAACTTTTCCCATGTGTTTATACAATCCTCCTTCCTCTTTGAATTCTACTTCCCCATGTGCAGGAACGACAAGCTGAAGGCTCTGGGATTGTCATCCTGTTAAATTTCATTTCTGCTGATTTACTTATATGTGTGTGTGATGGTTTTACTGTAAAAATACATATGTAGACTTACATTCTATGAAAATTGGGAGGTGGGGGGAGGAGAATACACACATGTAACCCCGTTGGTTAGGGTGGGGAACTCCCATCACGGAAACTCCCTCGACCGATGCCCAAGATTATCTGGAACTTACAGTCTTAGAGAACTTCGTGGGGCACTGGGAGGCTAAGAGATTTGTCACACACCCAGGGAGATTTGAACCCAGAACTAACTCTAATGTCAGTCATCTAGTCACACTCATGCTGGCCACTCACTAACTACACATATAGATACACAAAATCTAATGTGCATATTCCTGAAATCTGAATGGATATGACTTTGATATGAATGATAAAATGCACTTGTAGGAAGAGAAAGGGCATTGGCAAAAGTCACAGCTTGAAAAGCAGCAAAATCTAATGTTAAGGTTCTCATTCCGTCCCTCCCATTCTTCAGATTTTTAGTAAACACCTCCAATCAAGGGAGTACTGGAACCAGATGGAGCCAGAGCTCAAGGGCCAGATGTTAAATTCTCAGTATGAGTATTTACACCTCAGAGATCAGCTGAAGATACAAATCAGGGCTTGACTTGTTGCTTGGTTGATTGTTTTATCAATTTCTACACTGAAGAAAGCCATGGTAAAAAATGTTAATAATATAGATTCAACTTAAAAGTGCATAGTGGGTAATTTTTTCTGGAGAGCCCATTGTTAAACATTTACCAGAACATTACTGCCTATAACCCATTCTCTGCAAGGAAAAGGAATCCTCACTATAATGGTTCTATTTCACATTTGCTAACCAACGTTTTACATTTGATTTTCTAATAGAAATAGAAAATTTTCTAATAGAAATTTCTAACTTATTATCTTCATATGGAGCTACAAGATATATAAATATTACATATACTATATAAAATAAAATCAAATAGGAATTTGAAAGATTATGTTTATAGTAACTTCAGGGACTCAAACATAGCAAAATAATAATGTTAATAAAATAGAATGCTCAAGGTCTGTTCATTCACTTTTGCTTAGAGATCAGAAGAGAATGACCATCTTGCAAAGGAGAATTTCTCTAAAAGCTAGAGACTGATTAAAATGGAGATTAAAAACATTAACTGTGCCTTGTACTTCCACAAACTTTCTAATATGCCAAGTCACAGAAATAATCCTGTCCATCGAATAGTGACATTTACTTTCTTAAACCCACACAAAAATACATACTGTAAAATATCTGGTTTCCATTGATTTATGAAATACAAATGTTCCCTTACTTGGCATGCCAAAACCAAATGCAATTTTAATGAAACACCTGCACTACAAACAGGGGAAGAACCTGAAAAAACAAAAAGGAAAAGGAAGAGGCAGGTAAAGGGGAGATACGAGTGTAAACCAAATATGAAAAAAAATCAGTAAATATACTTTTCTACCATGACTTTAAAGGATAGATCTCTTTCAAAAGCCTCATAAAATACCCCAAACTAAGAGGGTATGTACTAGTACCCCAAATTATAGAAATTATAGAAAGCATCATAAGGAACAAAATTCCCATTTTATATTATTAGGTAAATGTCTTGAAAATGCCTTTATTATATGCCATTCAAGTTCTCATAAATAATAGGCTGGGTCCTTGTGTATTCAATTTTTTTATAAGGAAAAGAGGGAAGAGAGAGAGGAGAGGAAGGAAAGAAGAAAGAATTCTGAATAGTCTGAAAAAATCTCTCCAAAGAAATTTTACAATTTCTAAGACTGAAGAATGCTTCTTACCAAGATGGAAAGAGGAGAACTGGGGAAAGGAGAGAAAAGTTGTCATTTTAGTTGTAGATGACTACAGCTTATAAAATTGCTATTAAGAATGTCTTTGATTTTCCACTTTACACAACCATATAAGTACTCTAACTTCAATATAAAGGGAAAGAGTAGACATAAGAGACAGAAATGGACAAAGACAGCTGAACACTAAAAGTGTTCGAAATTCTAACAGCCCGAGAGAACTAAACAAATTAACCATTACATACATAGGAAACCAAGAAGGCTAGGTGACAGTGAAACAAGACAAAACTGGTCTTGCACATGTGGTTCAGGTGTCTACCATTTTAAGGTCATTTTTTAAAGTTCCTATGAAAATAGGACCCCCTTTTATGCTTACTTGTTATGACTATAGTGAGAATGAAGGACAAGAGGAAAAAGGAGGCAAGTAAGAGGGGAAAAAGTAAGAAAAGGAGGGGAAGGTAGGAGAGGGTTTGGCATGGGGGAGGGCCTGAGTTCCAAAGCTGAGAAGCTTGCTTATTCCAGGACATGGTCTCTGATGACCTTCTTTAGTGGGTGCAATAGCAATAGGAAATAATAGTAGAAAGAGCATTGCATTTGGAGTGAGAGGACCTGGGTTCCAATCCTGACTGCTACTTACTGGACAAATCATTTAACCACTATGGACCTCACTCAGTTCTTTATCTGGAAAAGCGAGGGAACTGGATTAGATGGTTCCTTCCAGTTCCAAATCTATGATCTTATAAATATGTCTGGGGTAAAGCAAGTCAGAAGGCCTGAGGCCTGCTAGATATAATGGGCTATGAGAGTTTATACTTACGCTTGCCTAAGTTAATACACACATTATAGGCATTTGTGGTTTTTCTGTATGATTTTTGTGTGTGTTGATGATTACAAGTCTAGAATTATTTTTAAATTACAAAAAGAAAACTTTTCCAAATGGTGTCATTGTTCTTTGATTCTAAAGGTGAAAAATAGAATTAAAAATAGTAGAAAAATAAGAATTAGCATTAAAAAGAAACCAACTGAACAGTGGAAGTCAAGACATGGAAAAGAAGAGCTTGAGTCATTTTTTTAAAAGACTAGAGCTTAAGAGGTTTCATTTCCCTTTTTAAATGAATTCCACATAAGCTATTTAGTATAATTATTCTTATTAAAATAGATTTAATAATCCACACATTTAAAATCCAAAGACTCCCGTAATCTGCATTTCTAGATCCTGCCTGCCTCTTCTCTCTAGCTTTCCATATAGCATAGATGGAAATAAGCCTGTGATAAAGTTCTGTAACACTTGAAGCAACTTTCAGTCATAGATCTCAAAGCACTTAATGTATTTGATGATCCTGTGTGAAAGATTTTATTATACTACTCCTTTGCTGTTTACAAGCAGTCATTCAATTCTTAAAGGTTTTGTAATTTCGTCAATGTACATCCTCCTCGCTGACCCTTCCAAAACTAATTAGTTTAATCTATCAGATCAGTGAGTAGATTTTCTTTGAGTTGCTAATGCTATAAAAAAAAAAGAAAGAAAAGACAGAGAAAGGACATGAGGAAGGGAAAAAAGAAGGAAAAAGGGAAGGAAGGAAGGAACAAACAATGGAATGAACAGACAAGCAAAAATCATCACTGGGTCCTAGATTTAGACCTAAAAAATACCTTAGAGATCATCTGATCTCAGAAGCATGAACTCCTTTTGTACCATGAACCCTCTGGTAATTTGGTGGAACCAATGTATTTCTTCTCAAAATAGTGTTTTTAAATGTATAAAATAAAAAACAGAATTATAAAGGAAAGCAATTATATTGAAACATAGTTACAATGTTTTTAATTTCCTCTATTGATGGTTGAATTCTCTGATTTAGCTGTTTTTGTGATGACAAAGAATTGGAAATTGAGGGGATGCCCATCAATGGGGGAATGACCAAACAAGCTATAGTATGTAATTGTGATGGAAAACAAATGTGCTGCAGAAAGTGACAAGCAGAATGATTTCAGAAAAACCTGAGAAGATTCATATGAACTGATGCAAAATGAAAAAAGCAGACTCAGGTGATCATTGTACACAGTAATGGCGTTATTAGAACTATGACCAACTGTGAAGACTTAGTTATTCTGATCAATAAAATAATTTAAGATAATTCTGAAGGATTTGTAATAAAAGAAATTATATCCATCTCCAGAGACAGAACTGATGAAATCTGAGTAGATATTGAAGCATATTTTTTTCACTTTATTTTTTCTTGCTTTTTTTGCAACATGGATAATATTGAAAATATACTTCGCATAATTTCACATGTATAATTGACATCACACTTCATGCCTTCTCAATGAGTGGAGGAGGAGTGAAAAGGAGAAAGAGAATTCAAAACTCAATTCTTTTTTTAATGAAAGTTAAAATTCCTGATTTTACAAGGGAAAAAAAAATCAAAGCCCAAAGAGGTAGAAGGGACTTTTCCAAGGTACTAAATGAAAGAACTAAAATCACTCTTTAAACAACTATGATTAATTGGTCTCTAAACAATTATAGAAAGATAACAATACACAAAAGACACATCCAAATCCTCAGTCTGTTATCATCTGTGTTTATATCACCAAACAATGTGAAGTTTAGGTTATGGATTTAGCAGATGGCCTCTCTTATCACTGAGATCCCATATTTGTCTGCCTGAATACTTTTAATCCACAAAAATATAAAACTCAAGCATGTTTCTCCAATGTAGTTTAACACCAACTTCTATGATCATAATGCAAATAATGATGAAATAAAGGGGAAATATTAATTATATACATTCAATAGATACCAAAAGTATTAAGTGTTTCAAAGATTTAAGATACTTTTAGAGAAATGGACAATTTATTCACTCCTAGGATTAACTTCACTTAAATCCTCATTCCTCACGATTTTTCAACGATTTTCTTTGGTAAGGAAACCATCTCAAAAATTTGTAGCCCAGACCTGAGAGAGTTTTTTACTCCTGTTCTGGTCTAATGACAACCATTCTAAATCAACTGATTGTCAAAATTGTTGTTATGCGAAGGTTCTTCCTATTGGAGCCAAACCATTCATAATAGTGAGTCAGTGGTGGCAATGGATATAGCTGTTTACCATGTTCCTCTGCATTTCTCATATGACAAAACTGATTTGAGACATCCATGACCTCTGTAGCCTTTGACAAAAGATGAGGAGTCCAAGCTAACAAATTCCCTCTGTAAAGAATTAACTTTGTAATCTCAATTTAAGATTAAAAAACAAACCAAAAAAACAAAGGCTTTTCCTATTGGACAGAAGTATTCTATTAAAGAGTGGGAAAAGTCAAGATGGGAAGACATAGACATGAGGACAAAGGTGCTCGATGGAAAAGGAGAAAATTTTCTCTCTTGGGGGGGGTGAAAACACAAATGTGCATGTTTTATAAATTATCTCCATAAATTCCTAATTGAACTTGTTAACCCTTAAGGAAAGCACCGTAACCCAAAAGTTGATCTAAAAAAATTACGTGTTTGAAGATATAATGATTGTGCCGTCTCGAGGACTTTGAACTCCTTTCCTTGCATTTTATCATATATATACATATATGATATATGTGATATATAATATACATATATGATATATGTGATATATAATATACATATATGATATATGTGATATATAATATACATATATGATATATA
>CM053769.1:679981477-680011505 GCA_028658325.1 Potorous gilbertii | reverse complement strand
GAGGGCTACTTTGAGAGAAACTCAAAAAAGCCCAAAGAAAGAAAGGGGAAAAAATACATACATATATATATATGTATATATATATATATATATGTGTGTGTGTGTGTGTATGAATGTATATATATATTTCTTCTTCATACTTGCAATAACCCAGTACTGAATATTCAATACTGAATACTAAATTCTCAATAGATTGTTCTTCTTGTTTGATAAATCTAAATTGGAAATGGCCCAGCAAGGGAGAAAAATGAGTACAAGCCGCCCTACCAGTATGATTAAAATATACTGCCCAAAGGCACACATTTTTCTTTCCCCTGCTTCTAACTCACCAAACAAAGACTCTTTACTCACCCCCCCCCAGCACCCATTAAAAAAATTCTGCACAAGGTGGTGTGAGATGTTTCCCTGAACTAAAGAGAAAAATGTTATTGCAAAGTGAGCCTGGTATCTGTTCATGCCCAAGAAAAGTTGATGTTGAATATACTTTGGTAATACTTTGTATTTTTTCAATTGTTTATACCCAATAAGAATTCAGATATTTTTAAGATATCTGTTCATTCCAACAATAGACTGAGTAGTAAAGATTCTTTCATCGCAATAATGTTTCATCAAGTAACAAATTATATGTCCAGAAGAAAAAAAAGCTTATAGTATTATGTTACAGTATCCAAAAAGCCATCAAAAATGCTGAACAATTTTACAAAGACCTTCTATCGAACAAGTTACAGCATATGAATGTGGTGGAATATTGTGCTGTAAGAAATGATGATGAGAATGGTGCACAAAAACCTGAGAAAAACATGTATGGACTGATGCAAAGTGAAGTCAGCACAACCAGGAGGACAATTTATATACCAAAAATGTCATAAGGATGACCAGTTCTGAAATATTTAGAAACTTTGACCAACACAAGAACCAGGCACAGTTCCAAAGGACTCATAATGAAATAGACTATCTTCAGAAAGAGAGGTGATATACTGAGAGTGCAGATCGAAGCATCTTTTCTTTCCCTTCTCTTTTTCTTTTTCTTTCTTGGACATAGTGACTGTTTTGCTTGACTATACATACTTGTAATGGACTTTGTTTTTCTTGCCTTCTCAAGGTGGGAGAGGGAGTCGAGGTGCATAGGGAGGGAGAGATTTTGGAACTAAGAATAAAATAAAATTGAAAAAAGAGAGAGAAAAGGAAATTAAAACTCTGAAATTGTCAAAAAAAACCCCAAAAAATTTAAAAGAGCTACTGTGGGGACTTTCTGGAAACTAGCATACTAGGCTTGCACCTTTTCTTTTAACAGAGGACAGAAATTTTCTTTGCTTTTTAGAAAAAGTCAAAATCAATTAATTGAAAATTCCTCAAAAAGTCCAAATGTTAGATTTGTATGTTACACAACCAAATTGATAGCTAAAAGGAAAGTGAAATATACCATTGGTTTCCCTCTGTAAGTTGAATTCTACCAAAAATAAATAAGTAAAATAATCAATGACCAAAATAATTTTAAAGAAAAAATCATTTCACATTGTTTTTATTTTCTTAATAGCTAGCATTTATATAGACTTTAGGATCTATAAGGTGTATGTAGGTGTCACCTCATTTGATTTTCATAACAACCCTGAGAGTTAGGTACTATTATTCCTGTTTGAAAGATCAGGAAACTGAGACTGAACGAAGTGCCATGATTTTCCTTGGGGTTACACAGATTCTAAGAGTGTGAAGTAAGATTAAGTCCTCCTGACTTTAAGTTCAACATTTTGTGTTGTGCTGTGCTACTTGGCTGTCTCACTTCCATTTGTTTAGATTTTTTTTAATATCTTTTGAAAAGAACTTGGTTTTAATCAATCCCAGCTCTCCCATTTTCTACTTGTGTAACCTTGGGCAAGTCACTTCATTCTCTGAGTCTCATAAATTGAGGAGGATGAACTAGATGTTTCTTGGTTCCACCCAGTTCTAAAATTATATTAATCTTTGACTTTAAATCAGCATGCTCTGCCACAGAACAGAGACTTTAGAGGAAGTACCATATGAGGGAAAGGAACATTATGTGAAAAAATATTATGGGCCTAAGCCTGTGACTTCTATAGATTTCCAGCGTAAATGACAAAATCATATTTTTTTTCTAATGGCCAGGCCAGAACACTCAATTTTGATATTTCACATCATTTTCACAGTCTTTTTTCTATACTAGGTCAAAATTGTTAAGGGTCTAGATGATCAGAGAAAACTATACTCTTCCGAATTTTATTGCCATCCTTAAAAAAAATCTGAATTCTGCTTGCAACTGCATTCTTTGGCATGAAATGTAAGACAGTTTTAACATTGTGAGAGGATATTAATAGTTGTGTCTCATTACTATTTTTTTCATATGCACTAGTGGCCTTATCTGCTTCTGTCAAACATTAAGTAGACTATAGCAAACCAGAATCTAATAATGAAAATGTTCTGGCAGATAGAGGACAGGGATGAACTAAATGAGAACTTGCCATGTGTTTCATTCAAACAGACATTAGTTCTCTCTCCTGCTTTTAATAGCTCTCTACCTCTTAGTTTTACACTGATGGGGCCCTCAATAAATATTAAATTGAATGAGCACCATGACCCAGAGCTTTCATAAAGTGAGATAAGTCTAAAGATGAAAAGTTGTTCACATGTGACATTTTTGTCAGTTTGCTCTGCAGTTGCATGGACTGTCATTCAAATTCCACCTCTGACATTCACTACCTGTGGAATCTTGGACAAATCAAGTTTTCCAAGCCTCGATTTCCCCATATTTAAAAGGAAGAGGTTGGACTTCTGAGGCTTCTGGGCTTCTGAGATCCCTTGCCCTCTAAATGATCTTCCTAATGACCATGTCTCTACCATCCTCACTCCATAAGCTCTAGTGGCTCCCAATCCCCTACTGAATCAAATATAAATTCTTTGATCTGCTGTTCAAAGCCATTCACAACTTGCCCCTCAACCACCCTTTTCCAAGCTTCTTACACTTAACACTCCCTCATGCATTCTTGGATCCAGTCACACTAGTTTCCTTGCTGTTTCTAAAACAAACCATTCCATGACTGACTTGAGCCAATTTCACTGGCTGTCCCCTATTCATGAAATGCTCTCCTTCCTCATCTCCACCTCCTGGTTTCTCCGCTCCTCTTTCAAGTCGCTACTAAAATTGTACCTTCTATAGGAAGCTTTTCTGGATCCTCTTTAACTCTGGTGTCTTCCCTCAGTTGGTTACTTAGAAGCTATCATGATTACTCTCGTGAATGGACATGGTTGTTTGCATGCTATCTCAACTATTAGATTTTCAGACTTTATTGAGAACAGGGATTATCTTTCGTTTTTGTAGTTGTTCAGTCATATCCGACTCTTCATGACCCCATTTAGGATTTTCTTGGCAAATTCAATACTGGAGTGGTTTGCCACTTCCTTCTCTAGATCATTTTGCAGATAAGGAAACTGAGGCAAACAGAGTTAAGGGACTTACCCAGTCACACAGCTAGGAAGTGTCTGAGGCAAGATTTGAACTCAGAAAGATAAGGCTATCTGACTCTTAGCCCAGAACTCTATCCACTGGGTCATCTAACTGCCTTATGGATTATCTTTTACCTTCCTTTATATCCTCAGCATTAAGTATAATGTCTGGCACTCAGTAGGCATGATGAAAGTTTACCGACTAACCAAATCAGTGATCCTATTATCCTAAGATTTCTGTAAAAGGCTTGAGATAATTAGCATGTCCCCAACAACATCAAAAACCACTGAAAAGTTTAAGGTTCTGCATTTTAGAAATATTGGATATAAATAGGTATGATGACCAAAAGTAGAGTAAGAAAGAATTATTTTTAATATGTTGACCAGGGGTAAAACAAATGTGAGCCCAAGTTTCCACACTGTACATGATCCATTGAAACTAGAAAAATAAGGTAGTTGGTAACTTCCTATGTTTCCTATGTAAGTACATTTTACATGGTGTAGAAATATATTTATCATTTACTGACAGAACTACATGGTGTTCAGAATTTATCAGCTCTTAGATATTTTTTCTGGGTATGATTAAACTTTCAAAGCTCAAAACTGCACAAAGACTTTTGAGACACCTATACTTTGTTATGTTGTGGTTGCATGACAGTAATAAGGTAGAGAGAGATGATACAGAAAGTGATAAACTCCAGAAGCTCAAGATTCTGCAAGACTGAAGGGTGAGTACTCTCACCATGACAGTCATCACAATCCTTCTATAACTTAACAGATGCTCTTCATGGATTTCTACAGCCAAAAAATTCATCACTCTGAGGTCAAAATGATGATGAGTCCCTTTGTACTTAGCTAGACTGGTCCTTGAACAATAGACATATAATAGAATAGAAAGATAGACATCCATAGGCTGATGTGCAAAGCTTTTCAAATTTTCTAGTACCAACTAGAGACTTCAAGAACCCAAGGTCACCTCCACAGAATAGGTCTTTGGTGGAAAGTTATATACACATACACACACAATTATAACATAGAAACAACATATGGCTATACATATCAGGGAGGTCTAGACCTGTGAATCCATTGTGATAGGGCACTCTCAATGAGGAATCTTCCTCTACCAATGCAGATTAGAGACCATTCTGCAATTTGTATTCTAGAGCACTGAGAAGTTAATCTGCCCCGTATGGGTTAATTAAGTTAATTAAGAAGTTAATTAACCTGCCCAGTATGGGTCAGAGGCAGATTTGAACCAGTTCTTCCTAACTCTTTAGCCAGACCTTTATGTATTACACAATGTACTACACTCAGGATGGAGTGCTGGGCCTGGAGTAGTAAGACTCATTCCCAGTTCAAATCTGACCTCAGACACTTATTAGCTATGTGACTCTGAGCAATTCTCTTTATTTGCCTCAGTTTCATCATCTGTAAAATTAGCTGGAGAAGAAAATGGCAAAAAATCCCTAGACAAGGGTCACAAAATGTCAGACAGGAGTAAAAATAACTGAATAACATACATATATATTTGATACCTTTATCTAGATGTTTTATTGTTGTTAGGTCACTCACTCCTGTCCAGCTCTTCATGATCCCATAGATCGTGGCTTGCCAGGCCCCTCCATTATCCCTTGAAGACTGTCCAAGTTCATGTTCGTTGCTTTATAATACTATCTATCCATCTCATCCTCTGCCATCCTCTTTTCTATTTGCCTTATCTAAGGATACAGATAAAGAGACACCTAAAAGGGAAACAGCAACATCAAAAAAGAAATACAAGTATTTCTATGAATGAGTGTGTAGATAGATAGAAAGATAGACAGACAGGTAGAGAGATAGATAGACAGATAGATAGATAGATAGATAGATAGATAGATAGATGGAGATATATAGTCTAAGATCTATTTGTAACTTCTCCCTTGATTTGCTGTTGGATATTGAGCAAAGTATTTCATCTTGTGGGGCTATTCCTCCATCTGTGGGAGAGACAGATATAGATGTAGATGATATAAATGTGACAGACACAAATAATGAATGTGATATAGATACAGATTAGACTGAACTATACATGTTACATATGTATATACACACACTGTCAGTATATTACATACTGAGAGAAATAGACATACACATTAAAAAAACAGGAAAAGAAAAAAGTAATATCAGGAAATGAAGTTTTAATAATTCTATGAATGTGAATATATATCTGAGGTCAGTTTTTAATGAGCCCCCCAACTTATTATTGGACACTGGCAAAAGCATTTAACCTTTCTGAGTTATTCCTTCACCTTAAGACAATAAAATTTGCATCTGTAAGATGCTCAGGATCAACAAAGTTCTTAAAATAATCATCTCTTTTGATATTCTTGAAAAGCCTGTAAACAGTACAAGTTTTATCCCCTCTCTGGGTCTCAGTTGCCTCCTCCTTAAAGTGAGGAAGTTATTAGATTATCTCCAAATCTCTTTTCATCTTGAAATTCTATGACCATCATTTTACAGAGGTGGTAACTGACAGCTAGAAAGCCTAAGCAACTTGTCCAAAGTCATACGGCAAGCCTGTGAAAGAGTTGGAACTCACCAACACTGTCCTGACCTGATCAGGTGCTCCTCCAACATTGTGTAGCCTTTCTGGAAGGAGCTGGGCTTGTACGATACTGGGAGTTATTTGAAAAGCAGACCCTCAGTACAGAGTATTGAGCCAGCAGCCCTCCCCAGCAACACTCCAGAAACTAAGCTAGGCTAATCTTACTGCCACATAGCCCTACAAAGGGATCCAATGACTTCATTTAGGATAATTGCATGACCCTCGATGGAAAATGAACTCACCAGAATCTGAGAATGGCACTTGTCTTTCTCAAAAGGAGAGAAAGTTAGTGCCAGAGTCACTAGTTTACACATTTAATACCATCCATTCTGTATAGTTTTATTCCTAGAATGTGATAGTCTTTTCTCTACATCCCTCACTGATGGAGTTTTATCTTTCCAATTAAATTCCTATTTTCCTATATTACACCCTTTTCCAGAGGAGTATTTACCGCATCTTATTCTATAGCTCTTTCCTCCTCCCCTCCCTAAACCTCTGGAAGTAAAAGTCCTGGACATGGATCTAAAATGGAATAAGTAATTGCTTGATAGCTTCTCACTCCCTCTTCAAAGTGCCATGCAGCTGTTGGTGTGTGTGTTTGTGCTGGGACTACAGAGTGGAGGCCTGGGAATACAAAATCTCATTTCCAAGAAACAGGAGCTAACTTCAAAGGAGAGAGCACCTCTCCCCAGCTGACGGGACTTTTACTGAAAGAAAACAACAGTGAAGTAAGAAACACACGAGTAATATCTCCTGTTACTCCTCAGCAATCCTTCTCCAAACTTTCCCCTCGTTTATCTGATTACATCCTTCCGTCTCCAAACTCGCCCCTGTTTTGGTTTCACCTTTGTGTTGGTTTAGGTGCCTGATACTGGGCTTCAGGGTGGAGACACATTACTTCAAAGCATGTTATATGAGTTAGTTAAGGGAAAACAATTCCTATAATTGCAGTGTATCCTCAGAGGTCCCATCAGGAAGGGAAACGAATTTAAGAAATTTGAGGTATATATTTTTCTTACATATTGGAAATAGAATTAAGCAATAATAATTAGGTAACCAAGAATCTGCCTTCACCCATGTCATGAAGTTCAGATGTGATAATTAATCTAATTTGTGTCCCCCTTGGCACAGCAGATGAACTAAACAAATTATCCCCAAGACTCTCATCCCACCGACTAGAAAAGACCTGATTTATGGGGGAAGAATGAAGTTGTGTGGATGACCTATCACATATCTCCTTTGTGATTTAAAAGTTCACATAATGGCTAGCTTTTATATGGTACTGTACGTTTTGAAAACCACTGTGTACATGATATTTCATTTGATTCTCACAAGAACCCTGGGACATAGGTATTAGTATTATTCTCATCATACAGATGAGGAAACTGAGGGTAAGTGACTTGCCCGGGGACACAACTGGTATCATAGGTGGAATCTGAACTCAAGTCTTCCGTAATCCAGTCCCGGCACTCTATCTACCTGTCTCTAAAAGTAAAGAAAGAAATATTGATTAACTATGATTTTTTTAAAGTGTTATTATTCACAGGATTTCTAGAGTTCTTTGAGGACATAAAATGACCTTTAAAATTGGCCTGTGAGAGCTTTCTGGTCATGTGATGTCACTGGCATGGCCATCCAGCTTTGGACCAGAAATTGAACTAGGCCAAAAAGAACTCTAAATAAAGCTGACAATGTTGTCCCGAGTATATACCAACAATGACAAATAACTGTCTCTGACTTAGTGGATGGTCTCTGAGAGTTGATGTGGCCTGAAATTTCATCACTCTGAGGCTAGCTTGAAGATTAGACTCCCCCACTTAAGTCAAGATGGACTTTGGATGAGAGCCATGCAGCGTGTCCACCAGACCTGTACATGAAGTATTTCCAGTTGAGGAGAAGCTAACAGTGCCTGAATTTCACTAGTAGTCTCACAAGAACTCAGGTCACTACCAAGTCACAATGAGGAACTGGAGCAGAAGGCAGGCTGACAAAATGTTAAAACATCAGGCTAGTTGTTAAGATTTTAACTTTTAAATTCAAAAAAAAAATCTATCAATTCCTGAAATATCAAAACGTGTATACTCAAACTTACATGTTCATAGAGTTTGGTAAGAATGAAATTTATTTGTTTTAAGTGTCCTGCTTGCTCCTTAAATAATTCCAAAAGTCCAAAAGTGACTCAGTCTCATATTTTTAACCATAACCATGCTATTTATTATCTTTTATTAAGTCTTTCCTAGTATCTTCCCACCAAAAACAAAAAAGGTTTCCTTCTCACCAGTCATAGGTGAGAACTTCCAAAGGAGACTTCCCGAAAGGATGCCTTCTATTCTCTCAATAATGGTATGATTCCCACCTCTTAGAGGAGGTCTTCATGTTACTCTTTTCAACTTTTCTGAATGCTCGATAAGCAAACTGTCCACAGCGATTTAAAGAGAAGATGGGAACTTTTACAGGCTTGGGAGTGTGACAAGTGATACAACAAGTTTATTTTGTCCAAACTCTCCCTGTCAAAATATAATGTATTGCTTTTTTAAAATGAGACCAAAATAACATTTGAAAAGTCTAAAAAGGAACAGGAAAAAAAGAGAATTTCTAGAGTTATTACTCATCTATGATGACTAAATACAGTTGACATTTTTCCGAGCAGAGGTTTCGAGAGATCCTTGCTGTTTATAGAAAGACGATTTGAGCATGACTCTGAAGACTTAATTCAGTGCAATGCTTTCTGGTCTTATTCACAACCAGTATCATCTTATTAACAACTCATGGCTTCCACTAAATTCTGTGGGAATTAGTAAGTATCAAAAAGAAAAATGTGGTCCTACCTATTTAAAAACTACCATGTAATATGTCAATATTTTTAAAAGACACAGTCCCTTTGGTGTAGGCATTCCCACCAGCAACGTAGATCTCAACAACTTCATAATAGATGATTTTCATGAGTTATTTATTGTGACCAAAAAACTTCTATTTGGCTGACTCTTTCTCTCTCTGTCTTTCTGCCTCTGCCTTTGTCTCTCTCTGTCTCTGTCTCTCTCCGTCTCTCTCTGTCACACACACACACACACACACACACACACCCCCAGAGGATCACTGAGCTCAAACACGAAGTCTTTCCAAAGAAAGGAAGACCTTTCAGGGCCCACACTCTTACAAGGCCGGCTTCTGGGAACTCAGAATTACTTCCATGCCACATCCAGGCATCAAAGCCAGATTCTACTGGAGAACATTGCTATGTACTTGTTATCCTATAAGTGGTTGGAAATAAAGATTGTTGAAACTTTTAAATTTTTACACTTGACTTGATCACTTACTTTTACATATTTTTAGCTCTGACATGTAGTATTTTGCTTGGTCTTAATTTAAGATCAATTCTATGTTCTGTTTCCCATGAACGATGACTAGCTCAAGAACTACCTCAAAAAGGCGGCTAAAAAAAGGGCAATTTACTTCTTTTTTAGCGTGCAGAAAAATGTCTGCCCAGATTAGAAAAGCAGAATCGTTGTTAAAATGGAAGAATAATAACTACTCACTCAGGCAGCACCTAAGAATTTACAAAGTATATTCTACACAGTTCTCAGCAGGAGGCAGCACCCCGTGGTTACACTCATTTTACTGCAGAGAAAACTGAGTTTCTGAGTGGTTCTATTTAGTCTGTGTCAAAAGAAGAATTCAAATTCAGGGTGTGTGTGTGTGTGTGTGTGTGTGTGTGTGTGTGTGTGGTGTCTGTGTGTGGGTGGGTGAGTGGGTGTGGGTGTGGGTGTGGGTGGGTGGGTGGGGGTGGTAGGTGTTTAATTGTGTGTGTGTTTAACCCCAAGCCTAACCCTCTTTCTACAACACCAGGCTTGCTAAAGTTCATTGTGAAAAGCAGAAAGAATGCTGATCTTGAAATTAGATTTTGGGGTTCAACTCCTGCCTGAGACACTTATTAGGGGTATGAAACTGGCTATATCTATTAACTTCCAGCATTAGTTTTCTCATCCATGAAGGAGGGTTGTGTTACCTTCCTCACAGGGTTGACATGACGAAAGCATGTGCTAAAGTATAAAGCATGATACTTTGTTGGCACTGTGCTACTTCATTCAACAAAATTCAACAAGAATCTAATTCAATGAGAAGAAAAGAAGAAAAAAATGGAAAGTGCATTAACCTAAATTAGGGAGCATCCTGTCACAAGTATCCATCTAGAAACAGATTGTAATCTTATGTGCTCTAGGCATATATACTCATATACTCTCATCTATAGCAAAACTCAGATACATACACATCTCCCAAGAAAAGCAAAAGGAAATTGTCTGAAAGAGGTCATAGGTGAAACACCAACTGAAGATATGCCAACAGCCTTCTGTGGAAATATGTAATGGAAATCAGCCTCTTCAAACATTTCAGGAAACATATCTAAGTAACTGCAATTTGGTATCCCTTATAACTAAATGAAAGGTCTCAATGAAAAACTGTCAATGAAAAATTGAGGATGTCAGATTTGTGAATTACCCTAGGATATCTGAGGGCAATAAATAAGTGAATAGATTATTCACCCATATTCATCATTTTGCACTGTTAAAGGATTCACCACAGCCAGTTTTGATTTAAGAAGCAAAAGGGGACATATTAACTGTATAATAAACTTCATTCAGCTATTTCAGGATGCAGCATATAAGGAATAAAAAAAAGCACTTTCTCTGAGGAATGCTGAAAAATGACACCAGTAGTGAAATAAACAGTATGTCTGGGCAATCCATGCTCTTGGCTTAGAACAATTCAAAATAGGATGTGAGTAATGAAGAGGAAATTTTGTATACATATATTGTGTGTGTATGTATAACTGTAGTCTTGTTAGACATATGCTGGCTAGGCGGGTTTGGTGGTGCTGAAGATTATTTATTTCTCACATAATGCAAATGACAGTTGGTAAAGCTGCTCTGTTATTACTGCCGGAGAAATAAGGAAGAAAGTCATTCGGAAACAGCCTTTTCAAACAAGGCATTTGGCTAATGGAACCTTCGGATGATGACAAGGGTTCATTGATGACTGAATTTGCCAGGATGAAAAGATAAAGAGTCAAGAAATATCAGTTCAATTGGGGCCCAACATTGACTCAGACCAATGGGTCCTACGGATACACAGTGAAAAACTAAGTAAGCAATTATCTCAAGACTGAGCTTGTATTCACTGACTGAGGTGATTCAGATTATACCAATAAAAACAAAACCCCTTCCTTTTTCCTTAATAGATTTCTTTTTGCCTAAATCATAAAAAAATACTATCTCAGTTCTCCTCTCCTCTTTCCTTAGGTAGTCAAAGGCAATGTGATCAAGTCAAATCAACAAGCATTTATTAAGCACCGACCCTAAGACATAAGACATAAAGAAAGGCAAAAAGCCCCTGCTTCGAAGTTGCTCATCATGGAGGAGACAACGTTCAAACAGCAATGCCCAAACAAGCTCTATACAGCATAAACTAGGGGTGAACTCAGAAAAACGACGGCAGCATCAAAGGGAAGTAGATCAATTGCTCAATGGTAGACTCTCATTCTACTAATCGGGAGTTGTAAAGATTAGTTCAAGATTAATAAGTTCAAGATTACTTTTAGTTATTAGGTGGTAGTGGATACATACACACACATCTCTCTTCCGTTTCTTGGTATACACTCATATGATATTATCATTTATAATTGGTGTCCTGACCTCTATATCCACTCTTATCTCATCATTTCCCATCTGGTTACTCTCCTGGACTTCATCACTGTCTCCAGAAACTCCTCCTCCAGTGAGATCACATCAACTCTGTTGGAATCCCCTGCTCCAGGGCCTTTCCCTCCCTCTGATCCAGATTCTCCACTTATGGAGGGCACTCCCAACCTGCTGCCAGACTCATCATGCCCCAAACAATGGTCCCTCCAGTCCTTCCAATCCTTTCCCCTTCAGGGCATCCTCCCTTTCCCCCCAGCTTCTCTCAATGCTTTTCAACTTTTTTATGTATTATCTTCTCAAATTAGATTATGAGTTCTTTGGGGACAGGCACTGTTTTTATCCTTTCTTGGTATCCCTGGTGCTGCTCACATAGTAGGTGCTTAATTAATTTTTATCAAATGACTTGTCTCATTTACTTAGAATGCTCATCAAAAAATGAAACAAATTGTTTAGATCTTAGCAAGAAGAAAGTGAGAAGAGTTTAATCTGAGTTTATTTTTAGCTGTTTTTTTTTAAAGCTATGTTGCATAAATGCATTCAGAACTTTGGCACACTTAGCAAGGCCCCACATCTGTATCATGGGGGTAGTGTTGTATGGCTCAAAGGGAAGCAGAATAGACATTGCTATCCTCTTTATCCTTCCCCCCCTTCTCCAAGGGAACCAATTTCTGACAGGAAGGGAAACCGTAAGTTGGGGCTGGAGGCCACTCTGCTCTCCTTAGAGAGCGGGGTATCGAACTAGCAATATCTGTGTTTGTTCCCATAAATATTATTGGTCTAGGGCATATGGTCGGGTTCAATCTAACTTCTGCTCATCAATAATGGCACAATCTCTGTGTCATTATTAGGGAGAAAAGGAACTCCCAGCTCTACATCCAAGGCTTGATGCCTTTCCCACCAAATACCAGTTCCACTGTGACTACATGTAGCAAAGAGCAAAGAAACCCATTTTCCCAAATCACAGCAAGACATCAGAAAAAGGTCTATATAGGAGAATATATCCCAGATGATGCAGAGTGAAACAGGTCTCCCTATGGGAGCAAGATAACTCAGAGAGAGAGTTCTAGATCTCCCCCAGAAGGAAACCCCCTAAAGCCTCTTCTGCAGTAAGCTGAGGCTAGAGACAAGATGGAGACTGCTAGCTCCTCTCATGGCTTCCCAGAGCCTTTGGAGCTGGTCTTTTCTATCTTCTCTCTCAAAACTGGAATCTAGATGTACCTAGAGCAACTTCCTGTTTGAGGAGTCTTAAAGAATACTTAAAGCTTGGAGAGTCCCACAGAGGACTGGTGATGCCTGGAGCTCTCTTCATTCTCACCAATTCATCCCAGCCCTCCATGAAGGATGGGCATTCATCAACACCAAAAAAGAGAAAGTCCTGTACCAATGGGCTTTGGAATACACACACTACAAATTTACTGCTTAGAAATTAAATCTCCATTGAAGTCCTGTTGGTGCTTCATCATGGAAAAAAAGATAATCTTGAGGTAATCACAGCTAACACACTCTGACAAATCCTACCAAGTTGAATGACTTCAGCGATGGACTTTATGTATCATCAAAGGACCAGCCTTGTCTCTCCTCACCTTTCACCCAGATTATTGTAACAGCTCCTTAATTGTCACCCTGTCTCAAGACTCTCCCTGCTCTAATCCATCCTTCATAGAACTGCCCAAATGATTTTTCTAAAGGATAGGAGGGGCCTATTCAATAAACTCCAATGGTTCCCTGTTATCTCTAGAATCAAATATCAATTCCTCTGTTTTCCACTACCTGGTTCCTTCTTACCTTTCCAGGCTTATTATGTATTGCCCCTCTTCATTTACTTGATAGTCCAGTGGCAGGACTGGGAAACCTGCTGCCTCAAGGTCCTCTAAGTCCTCAAGTGTGATCCTTCGACTGAATCCAAACTTCACAGAACAAATCCCCTTAATGAAAGGATTTGTTCTGTAAAACTTAGACTCAGTCTAAAGGCCACACTTGAGGACCTAGAAGGCCATATGTGTCCTTCAGCCTGAAGGTTCCCCACTCTGTTCCAACCATTCTGACCTTCTTATTGCTGCTTACCTATGGCATTCCTTTCCCTGTCTCCATGCTGTTATATTGCCTGTCCCTGTACCCATAGTTCTCTCTCTCTCTCTCTCTCTCTCTCTCTCTCTCTCTCTCTCTCTCTCTCTCTCTCTCTCTCTCCCCCCTCTCTCTCTCTCCAGCTCTTAAATTTCTTAGGTTCCTTCAAAGTTCAGTTCAGGGGCCACCTTCTACATGAAGCCTCTCCTTGATCCTTCAGCTATTAGTGCCCTCCCTCCAAAATTATCTCTCTTTTTTGTATGTTTTTGTATTGACCTATATTTGCCTTATCTGATATCATCCCTAAACTTTGTCTCTCCTCCCTATAGTTTCTTAACTGCTATATTCCTTTGTATCCTCACCTAGAAACAGCCCCTGAAACACAGTAGGTGCTTAAGAAATACTTGTTGATTGAGTGATTGATTGAGAAGTTCCTCCCCAGAACATAAGCTATTAGTGATGGACTGAATTTTTTGTGGATTTTTTTTATGGGGGTATTTTTGTCCACAGAAAACAACAAGGACTGTTTTTTAAGGTGTGCAAGGGTTGGGATCCTCACTGATAGAAAAATTTCCCATAATAACAAAATATGGATATTTTCAAGTAATCAGACATCAAAAACAGCATTTTATTCATGACTAAACCAGAGGACAATGTTCCCAGGGACCTTCAGTGCCCTTTAGTGTCCATGGACAAGCTAGCACCTTTCCCATAGTTTTCTTCCTCCTTCCTTTCTGGGTCCTAACTTCTTCAGATTTGAACCCAGGTTCAAATTGTCACATATAACAACAGAAGTAGCAGCAATTAGTACAGGTACAATGTCTTCCACAGCAATAAAGGGGGTAGAGACTGTATCAAAACTAATAGAGGTGTAGCTAGGACAGCATTGAAACATTCTCTCAAAGGGTACTCATAGCCCCAGATAGAATTACTGACAAGCATTCTAAACAATCTTAGGATGATTTTCTTTTATTTTACAATCACGAAAAGAACCCTCAACTAAGAATCAAGAGATCTGAATTGTCATCACAGTTCTGCTCATAACTAGCTAGGTGACTTCTGAACCTTGTTTCCTCATATACAAAATGAGAAGATTAGATTAAGTGACCTCTAAAACCCCTTCCTGTCTAAAACTCTGATCCAACAACCTTTCTGCACCTCAATTTGTCCATCTATAAAAATGAGAATGGTACCAACATCCATACTCTATGATAAGAAGGGATGTGGTATGCTGTCAAAAGCCTTGGAGGCTTAAATTTAAAAGACCTATGTTCAAGTGCCACCTCTTACAATTGATTAGGATCTTAACGATAGCTAGCATTTACATTGTGATTTAATGTTTGCAAAGACTTCACAAATATCATCTACTTTATCCTCATAATGCCCCTGGAAGGTAGAAACTATTCTTGTCTTCATTTTGCAGATGAAGAAACTGAGGCTGTGAAAAGTTAAATAACTTGCGCAAGGCCACATGGCTAGTAAGTGTCTGAGGAAGGATTTGAATTCAGGTCATTCTGACTTCAGCACCAGTACTCCATCCACAGAGCCAGCTGCATCACCCAGAGGAAGTTACTTGGTTTTGTTTTCATTTGTAAAGCAGGGATAAAAATATTTGTTTTACCTATTTCATAGCACTTTCTAAATCTTAAAATACCATGTAAATGTGAATTCTGAGATGATAGTGATAACACAGTAATCATTGATTTATAAGATCAGTCCCACAGTTAATTTTTTTTTTAAAAAGTATTATGCTCTTTAGGACACAAAGAAATGAATGATCTGACTCTACACCCCAGGCTTGTCCTTCTAAAATATAGATCAAAAGGGCCACTTCATCAAAATGCCCAAGTTTGAGCAAAATACAAATTATGCAGAAAAGGAGCTCATAAATTTCTGCACAATTTCTATTGTTGTTATGTTGTATTATATATTTAATAACAACGTAACACTTCAAGATTTACAGAACACTCTACGTGCATTATTTTATTATTAAGATACAAAAGAAATCTATTTACCAATTTGTTTCATGTAGATATGCGTTCATGCTCCCAAAAAATCTTATAAAGGGAAGACAAAGGCAAATGTCTTCCCATTCTTTAGGTTATGATAATAAATATGATTCTTGAGCTTTTCTGAAGAAAATGGAAGACGGCAATTAGCAAAGGTCCATGAAATGGGAAATCTTCACATAGTTCCTCTTAATTCTATTGAAAGACAAAATACAAGTGTTTCATTGTTCTACAAGTAAAAAACACAAAACAAAACAAAAACTAAAAAAAACGAAAACAGGCAAGTGCATCAAGGTCATACAGGAAAATTGTCTGCTTCCCATTCTACCAGACTTCTTACCATTTATATAATGACGAGTAACCAGACTTCACATGATGGTTTCTACCATGGTCTTCTCTGATTTTTCTTCATAAAATGTTTTTTAATCGAACTCATTTCAGCCTAAATGTGTTTGTGTGATTGCACTAGAGCTACCATTAAAGAATATCATTTGTCACTGGAATCCAATCATTGGATCTTCCATTCAAGACAAGGAATGCTGAAAGGAATCTTAGAAGAGATCACATCCAACTCCTTCATTTCATAGTTTAAAAGCCTAAAGCACAGAGAAGTGAAATAACGTGCCCAGGGTCATAAAGATAGTGATAATTTGAAGCAGGTTTGAATCCAGGTCTTCCTGGTTCAAATTTGTCTCTCTATCCTTGTTGCCTTTCAAACTTTAGCTACCTGATCTTCGTCTGACCTGTACCCTTTCTCAAGGATTTCCTCTGCTCTCTAACCCTTCCAATAAGGTCAACTCTCCCATCCCAGTGATGAAAATAATCTATAATCATGGAGAAGTACCTGGACATAAAGATCCCTGTGGAAGATAAGCAGTTTCTTATAGTCTTCCTGGCATACAGTATAAATCCAGCAAGTCACTAAGGTGAATGAATGTAATACTTAGGGCATTAAAAAGGTAGCACTTTAGTGTTAAACACTAACCCCAGAAAAGCCAAATGTAACATTTATTTTGTGTTTGACTCTCCTGGAATACAGTTTTGTCTAGGAAACAACAACAAAAGAATAATAAGAAAAATCTACAAGGAAATAGAAAACTTTGAGGAAGCTCAATTCTACCTTTGTTTCCTTCATCTCACATACCAGGTCCTAAGACTCAGGACAAATGTGACATATAAGAGTAAGTGGGCTCATTAGTTACAATATCTCACGAGACCTTTTCAATCAAAGACCCTATCTCTGATGGTCATGGGGTAGCAAAGAATATATATATACATAGCCTTCTACAACATCTGCAACAGTCACAAGTTAATTGCCAGTATTTTTTAAATTCTCTTAGTTATTTTAATGAATTTTTTTCCTGGAATGTGGTTTGCCAACAATTTCCAGTTATTATTTTATATGCTAAATTCACTTTTAGGGGTTTCTGTTCTTAGAAAAGATTATTCTGATTATATTTTGTGTGGGAAATGAATTTGTTTACAGGTTTACTACAGATATGTTTCTTTTAAATTCTCTTCTTTTGGGTACTTTCACAAACCATCAAAGAACGAAGACAATTTTTGTAATAAAATCCTGCTAAACCGAGCTCTCACAGTAACAAATCCCTTGGCAGGAGGCCTGTCAATGGCGCATTTCCAGGACCTCAGTCTGAATGGCAGCCAGAGGCTTCACATAAGAATGGGCCCAAGATGGCTTGTCACCTTTCACCTTTGACCCTTCCCCCAGCTGCCTCTTGCTTTGTGAACTTGAAATCTTGTGAGAGAATGCTGAGCTGTCCTGTTTACAAACAGCCTATTTATTCCTCAGGAACAGCTTGGCAGGACATATCCAGGTCACCTGACCCTGTTTTGTCACAGAAACCATGAGCTTCAGACTCTCCCTGCAGTTAAGCCAAAACGGCAGCATTTTTGACTGGTTGAAACTGGTGCTGAACTATGAAGTCATTCTCACTAGGCAAAATCATTTTTGGGCTTCCAGCACTCTCCACCAAAGTCAAGGTGTGAAATACAACATCATACTTGAACCACAGCTTTGGGAGCTCATGAGAGTCATGCACACATACAAATTTAACCCCCATTTTATAATTTCAACAGCTGCACAATCTTAGACCTTGCTAAGTTTACGTCTATACAAAACAAATTCATGCACTTTTCTATAGCTGTTTCCAAACTGTATGTAATCTTTGTTTTAGTCTGATTTTCAACTGTCAGTCACTTACTTGATGAAGTTCCTTCCTTGATCCCTTTGTCTCCAACCTTTGTGACCCACCATCTCCAGAGCTGTCGACTTGTTTATTATTGGTGACATTTTGCAGCAGAGTCATCTGAAATCATTAGTGGATACACAACTTTAAGAAAACAATATATGGAAGCCTGAACGTAATAAGACAGGTAAATTAGGAGGTAGTCATTCACATTACAAAAGGTTTTCTTATTTTACAAATAATAACATGTTTAAGAGTTTCTTCTGTAAGTCTTTAAAACTTTAAAATATGACTACCAAAATTCTAACCACACCCAACTTCCTGAGTATTTGTTGTGTAAAGCAAGAATTGCTTTTAATGAGCTTTCTTGGGTTAGGAAAAATTCATCATGGTGTTTCATTCTGTTGTTCAATGAATAAAAAATGAAGCTGTTGCTTTTCATGTGTACATGTTACCTTGGAATTGAAATTTACAAATGTTACCTGTGGAATTTTAAATTTTAGAAAAAGATTTCCTTACTTTTAATCAAAAGATAATTTATCAAATGTAAAATAAAATATATGTTATTTGATTTTTTTTAAAAAACCATGTTCATGGTATAAATTGAATGGTTTTTTTCTTATTTTGCTCAGATCTTATTTATTAAGGCATGGAAATACTAGATTTTATTCAGTAGACTAAAGGGAGCCATTGAGGGCTGTGAGCAAAAGATTTTATCAGATCTGTGATCTTTAAAACTTGTATGGATTAGAAGGGGAATATGACTGGAGTTGGGAGTTGGATGATCTATTGTAATAGATGGGAAAAGGATTAAACTAGGATAAAAATGAAGAATGGGTATGGAAAAGAGAGGATGATTAAGAGCGACTCCATGAATAATTGGATAAGGGAAAAGAATTCACAAATGAATTTCAAATCTGACTGAAACTATTGACAGATACAAGAAAGTTCAAGAGATCTGAGGATGAAGATGATGATTTCCATTTTGGATATATTGAGTTTTAAGGTTTCGACAGTATCTCCAAATGAAGATGTTCAGAGCAGGGTTGAAAAGGTAGATGTAGAGTCCACAGAGAAGTTAGAGTTAGGTATTTAGATTTGAAAGCTATACATATGAAACTGTGGGAATAGATGGGTCCTGCAAAGCAGAGAGTACAGAAACAAGAAAACCAAAACCAAAAAATGCCCCAAAGGCTACATTTAGAGAGAAAAAAAATGAAAAAGGAACCAGTGGAAAAGATAGAGAAGAGAAAGAGAAGGGAGAAGAACCCAGAGAATGTAGGATCACAGAAGCCAAAAGAAAAAGAATCTTTCAACAAGAGAGGGGTGGGGGTTAATAATGTTAAATGCAGAAAGAGATCTAGGGGATTAGTATTATGATAGATTACTAGATGTATTAACTACCAAGATATTGGATGACCTCAGAGATGAAGCTGTTAGAGACCCAAATCCTAACCCTTTTATATATACAGAGTTACTTCCCAAATGTTGCTATTTGTCTATAAAAGTACAAATGAAAACAAAATTGGAAGCTACAAATGAGTATTTGACTTACTCAATGATTATAAAATTATAAAATAAAGTGTTTTGTAACTTACGAAGATATATATCACACACATATAAATATGCATATGTTATGTGTCATTGGTTTTTAATCATGTCTGACTCTTCATGACCTCTTTTGGGAATTTCTCAAGAAAGCTACTGGAGTATTTTGCCCTTTCCTTCTCCAGCTCATTTTTTTATAGATGAAGAAACAGAGGTGAACAGGGTTAAGTGACTTGCCCATGGTCACACAGTGTCTGAGACTGGATTTGAACTCAGGTTTTCCTGACTCCAGGTCTGATGCTCTATCCACTGCACCACCTAGCTGCCTTTCTATGTATCTAAGTTTATGTATATATTATTTTTAATACTCAGAGGTCCATTTCTGTAAAAGAATTATGAAACCTACTGGATTTTTCAGAGTTTGGCCCTACTTGAAATCCTTCTAATGAAGAATACATGTACAGGATGTCCCAAAAATCTTAGTGCCATTTTAAGCTTTAATAATTACTAAGACTTTTGGAACACCCCAAATAGCATGCCTTACAGATTTCAGTGTCTTGAACAATACGCAATTATTTCTCCTCAAAGTTCTTTTAATTACTATGTAATCCTATTTCTGATTGACAATGTCTCTTTGCTATGATGAATTCCTAAAACTGAAATCCCTTTGAAGCTATTGATAATGCAAATGTATAATATATTTGTATAACAAATAATATAAAGAGATTATCTTAGCATTAAGTCAGACACTGACTCAAGAAAGAGTTGTGATTTGGATAGACTTGTACCCCAAACCTAAGACAGAAGCCCAGTCCAGAAATAAAGAAGATTCTTTTTTTCTCTCTGAAAAGAAGATTTGAGAAAAATTGTTGTTGTGTTCATCCTTCATTGCCAAAGAAGACCACGCCATCAGAGAAATAATGACATGACTTGCGCTTGACTTTGTTTTTGAGTGAGGGAGGGCTGTGTAGGTTACCAGCCTCACTTGTCCTCCAGAGCCATCAGAATCCAGTGACAGATATTCATCAGGATGACTGGAGATGGCCCAGGATGCACTGGGAGACCTTGGGCCCTTTAGAGCAAGGTCTATGCAGGTGCTCACTTAGGGTGAGGCAAGGCCCATTTGAGAAAAATAAGGAAGGAAAAAAATACAAATGGTTATGATTGTCAAGAAATGCAACAAAAGAATGTATTGCAATCACTCCTTTGAAATGATAGCCAATGGTCATGGGAACACTAACGTGGGTGAAATTCATGCTGACATGGAGTAAGTCACCAGGAAATGACAAGGCGATGCTGAATTACCTGTTCAGAAGAGAAGATGAGCTGATTGGCATGTTGATAGTCTGAAGAAATTGTGTTAAAATGTTTTCTGTAAAAGTATCATGTTATTAGTAATTCTGTGTGTGTGAGACAGAGACAGAGACAGAGACAGAGAGACAGAGAGCGAGAGAGACAGAGATACAGGGAGACAGAGAGAAACAGAAAGAGACAGAGAGGGACAGAGAGAGAGGAGGGAAAGACAGAGACAGAGAGCGAGAGAGACAGAGATACAGGGAGACAGAGAGAGACAGAAAGAGACAGAGAGGGACAGAGAGAGAGGAGGGAAAGACAGAGACAGAACATAAAGTAGATAAATACAGGCTTACTAAGTGTCAAACACTATGCTAAATGCTAAGAATGCAGATGAAAGCAAAAAGAATGAAAAAATATCTTTTAAAGGAATCTGTGTTTAGAATATGAAATACCCTGTGGAAGAGAAAACATGATATAAAATTTGCGGAAACGATGTTTCTTTGCATCTCCAGAAGTTCAAGAATATGAACAACCTACTGCAGTTGGTACGGAGGCTATAACACAAGAGTTGTCGCAAGCCTCAAAGGAGATAATGTACACATTTGCAAAAGTTAAAGTGTCATATAAATGTCAGCTACTATCATAATTGTTACTATCAATTTAATATAAATAATTTAAATGCTGCAAAAGGAACTACGGAAAGATGCATTAACCTATTTTTATCTTGCAGAGAAATGAGACATCCCTTGCTATCACCCACAAACCTGACAATAGTTTTCACAATGATCATATTCAGAAGAAATGTGTTAATCGTTCAAATAGTAATTATATGTGTGAAGTGCTTATAGTCTGCCACTAACTAGCTGTGTAACGTTAGAGAAATCTTAGGCTACCTGGACCTCAGTTTTGCCAATCTGTCAAATTAAGGGTTTAGACTAAATGATCTCTAAGATTTCTCACTCTAAAATTCTATAGTTCTACTTTACATTATTTCCAAGAGAATATTCAGGAGACTATTTTGAAATATAAAAAAAGAATTATTATTTAAAATCTAAAGGAGCCTAAAAGCAATCATTGAATATTGATGTGTGGTCTAATCTAGTGGGATCATATTCAAATAGAAACAAGGGCCACTGATCCATATGTAGGGATGCTTGGTGGCATGTTCAAATTTAATGTTATCTATATTTTATTGTATTTTTATTTATTTTGTCAAATATCTCCTAGTACCCTTTTAATCTGGAGGGGATGATACTGTTGGTGCTGGACACAGGCAGCCAGGGCCACGTCTCTAACACTTCTGATCCAATCTATTGACTCCACCACCACTATATCTGCTTATAGTTGGTCACATGAAAATTTCATGGTGTGTTTTTATGTTGAATTCAAAATGCTGAATTCAAAACACAAACAGAATGTCTTTATTACCCACCATAACTAAGTGACATGTAATTTTTTTAAAAAAAAGATTCAGTATGAGATGGCAATAAAGCGTGGTTTGACTGAGGACAGGCTAGGGGGAGATATGGTGGAAAGTCACCAGGTGACTTATTCTTTGCCTGTGATATGAAGTCCCAGCTTATGTGTTACGTGCCAGGGCAGGTTAAGACATGTTCACAAGTGTTCAATCATGTAGTGTAACTCTCAATATATAACAGCTGTTCCATCAATTGTGAGTCGGGTGTCATTTTGGTAAACATCGTTACTGTTTCTAATCCTGTTTTCTCAAGTGTCTTATAGTCTCTCCATGTTGTTATTTGTTACTTAAATTCTCAGTATGACTCATAATTGTGTCAATCATTCAAAGGAGTTATTGTTAGGTATGCAGGAAGATAACTTTTAAATCTCAGAGATAAAACTTTACTCCACTCATTGAGAAATCAAGTGAATGTATTTTAGTTGTAAGACACATGATAAGGAGAAGGTTTGGTTCCCTCACTAATGGTGTATGGCTGTGCTTCACTACTAAATGACTGGAAATAGAGATCCAAAAGGCCCATTTCACAGATTGCTACATTTGCTTAACAAAAAACTCAAGAAGATTTCCTCCAATTCTAAACATACCAGACGGTATCGTAACAAAACCACCAAAAACATAGAACTGAATGAACATAATCCTGAGATTCAGGTTCTATCAATGGTGCTCAAAAACAAGGTAGGAGAAGAGCAAGGTGGCAATCCCCCATTTAAAGTAAACTTTCTGTCTCTAGGTCTTTATTTAACAACTCAAGTAGACCTAAATGACCTTGGTTATGATTTTATCCAAACATTAAGCTGAACCTTTTTGCTTCTAAAAGAATGGAATATCCTGCAAGAGGTTAACAAAATATATCCAAAACATGAAATTTCTTTTAAGACACATCTACTATGAAAAACGCTCTTGGCATCTGAAAATGTTCCCTCTACAACCTGAATTGAAACATAGGGGTAAGGAATATGATTTCATTGGCAGTGGGGGCTCTCAGAAAGGAACTTTTTCAACAAATGCAAGCCAACTCCTAAAATTTATAATATTAGAGAATTGCTCAGAGAACTGAAGGGTTCAGTAGCCTGTCCAGGGTCACATAGCCTGCGTGTGTCAGATAGAATTTGAACTCAGGTCTTCCTGATCCTGAGACTGGCTCTATATCAATACCATCATTCTATCTCTCAGGATTTCTTGGATATATTGATGTTTTATTTGTGAATGGAGTGGCAGAGGCAGAAAAAATCACTGTATTAAATAACACTGGCCTCAGAGGGAAAAAGTTATTCTGGGAAGAAAAATGTGCCAATCATTTATTAGTCCTGAAATGTTTTCTTACCACCACTGAGCATTCAACTTGATCTACTGAAATATTTTGTCAAGATGAAGAATCGAAATGATGATAATTTCTTTACCTGAAAAATAAATTTCCAAGACTCAGTGAGGCTGAAGTCAAAGGGGAATTATAAAGAAAGTGAGAAAATATAAACATTTTGAGAAAAAGTTGAATTATATAGACATCATATTTAAAAGTTGTGGGGCAGGGGAGGGAGAGACTATAATGCAGAAATTTATTAAGAATAATTAAGAATTAAGAAAATTATTAAGAAATTATCCATAACCTTCATAAAGTTGTAAGATTATGGTCTATAATTGGTCATTCAAGGTCCATTTCTTAGATTCATGTTTTCACTTCTTCCTGGAAAATGTACGTCCTATCAGTGATGAGTACGGGGAATATTTCCATCAAGACATCAATGTAATGGAAAAGTGACTCCAAAACATGCAGAGTACAAACATAAGGGCTGACTTTCATTGGACATGACAGATATCCTGCCAATGAAATACAACATGAAACCATCAGGTGCCAGAGATTAAGTGCATTAAGTGTGCTCAATTTTATTTATTAAGAAAGATCTCTGATTCCCAAGAAAATGGTAGGTGATGAACAAAATTCAGAATCATATTTGAAACCAGCACAAAAATATTTATAGCCCCTTTTTTGTGACAGAGAACTGCAATTTCCATCCACAGAAGATGGAAGCAGATAGAGTGCCAGGTTTGGAGTCAGAAAGAATTGAATTCATTCAGATCTAGCCTCAGACACTTACTACTTGTGTAATTCTGGGAAAGTCACTCAACTTCTGTTTGCCTCTATTCCCTCATCTCTATAAGGAGGAAAATAATTTCACCTACCTGCCAAGATTTTTGAGAGGATGAAACAAGAAAATCATTGCAAAATTGTAAAGTGCTTAGTACGCACCATATAAATGTTAGCTACTGTTATTGCTACTTGTACCCTCCTTGTGTGAAACAAACATGACTCATCTTCTCTATGACAGCCTTTCAAACGTACCTCCTAAGCCTTGTCTTCTCTAAGTTAAACATGCCCAGTTTCTTCAGCTTATCATCAGATGGCATGACTTTGAGAGCCTTCACCATCCTGAGTGCCCTCCTCCGGACATCCTCTAGCTTGTCAGTGTGGGCAGTTAGGTGATGCAGTGGATAGAGCACCAGTGCAGGAATCAGGAGGACCTGAGTTCAAATCTCACCTCAGGCACTTGACACTCGCTAGCTGTGTGACCTTGTGCAAGTCACTTAACTCCAATGGCCTCATCCTGGGCCATCTCCAGTTATCCTGATGAATATCAGGTCTCTGGATTCAGATGACTCTGGAGGAGAAGTGAGGCTGGTGACCTGCACAGTCCTCCCTCACTCAAAACAAAGTCAAGTGCAAGTCATGTCATCATTTCTCTGATGGTGTGGTCTTCTTCAGCAATGAAGGATGAACACATTAGCACAGTGGGTGAAAAGAAATGGAAAGAGTGAGGGACATAGCGAGAAACTTTCAAGGTAGAAATGACAAACTTTGGCAACTGATTAGCTCCATGGGGTGAATAATAGTGACTGTGAACCACACTGAGGTAGTGAACCTGGGAGATTGAAAGGCTAGTAGTACTCTCAACAGAAACCATAAAGTTGGAAATGGATGTGCTCAGGAGGAAAGAGAATGATTTCTATTTCAGGCATCTTTTGTTTGGGATACCAGTCAGATATTCTGTTCAGGAAGTCCAGCAAGCAGAACTAGAGTTCAGAGTGGGATATAAATTCATAATGACCTTTTCCCCTACATTGTCCCCTCTTCCAAACTTCTTCTCCATCTCTATTGAGGGCACCTCTATCCCAACGTTCCAGATTTGTAACCAAGGTATTATCTTCATCCTAGATTCCTCTCTCTCTCTCTCTCTCTCTCTCTCTCTCTCTCTCTCTCTCTCTCTCTCTCTCTCTCCCCTCTCTCTCTCCCTCTCTCTCTCTCTCTCTCTCCTCTCTCTCTCCTCTCTCTCTCTTTCTCTCCCCATATCCAATCAGTTGCCAGACCTTACTGTTTCTGCTTTCACAACATATCTCACTTCTGACCCATTTCTCTCCACTCACCTAACTGCCACTTTCGTTCAGTCCATCATCACCTCTAATGTAGATTATTGTAAGACCCTCCTATTTGGTCTCCTTTCCTTGAGTCTCTCTGTGCTCTATATACCATATAGTCCATTCTATATACTACTACCAAAATAACTTTCTTTAAGCAAAGATCTAACCATGCAACTCCCCTACTCAGTCAACTCCAGGGCTTTCCTATTGCCTCTAGAAAAAAAAATAGGTAGAAATGACAGGCTTTGGCAACTGATCTCCTCTGTTTAGCCTTGAAAGCCCTATGTATCCTGGCCTCAACCTACCGTTCAAGTCTCATTGGACATCACTACCACTGTTGCATTCTTTGGTCTGGCCAAACTGCCTTTCTCTCTGTTTCTCACACACAAACATTTCATCTTCTATTTCTTGGTCTGGAATGCACTCCCTCCTTATCTACCACCCATAGAGTCCATGCCTTCCTTTAAGATGCAGCTTAGCCACAATCTTCTGCATTAAACATTTCCCAAATGCCCACAGCTGCTAGTTCCCTCGCTCTGAAACTTTCTTATCTACTGGACTAAATCTGAATCTCTGGGGTGTAGTCTCTGAATGGTTTGTATACCCCCTTCTCTTATTCCCTCCCACTGTGGTTGTTCAGGAGCCTGAGACCTGAGCTGTGTTCGATGAGCTCACAAGGGGTCAAGGGCTGGGACCAGATGTCCTTACCCAGAGCTTAACTGCTATGTCATTCCATGTCACCAAGCTCTAGACCTTTTTATTCCTTTTGGTCACAACCATTACCAAGACCTTCCAATCTTCCCACTTGGAGTAATGTCCCAGTTCCCTGACCTGGTTTCGTTGCTGATACCTATTGAGCATCCCCCTGCCCCATCAAACCTACTCAGCTTGTATAATTTTTGTGCAGTTGACACTTTTCATCCAAGTTCAGGATTTTACATTTATATTTATTCTATTTTATCTTATTAGATTGAACCTAACTTTATAGACTATAAGGTAAATAAATGGGAAGGAAAAAATGGAGAGGGCAGCAAAGAGATGGGGAGAAAGATTGAGTTATCACTTCTTCCCTCATTACTTCTACCTACAAAAGATAGAACAAAATCTTCAGGACATGTCTATATGTAGCAAATGTCTCATGGAAACAATGAATATCAGAGTATCAAGATGCCCAACAGCTGACTTTTGATAGAGAGAAGTTCCTTCTGATTTGTGCTTCCTTTCTATATTAAGATAAAAGAAGTTGAATAGGCAACTCACTCTTTTATCATTTTTGCACCTGCCCTTCTCTCTTCCTCTTAACGTTTCTCGCCTTAATAACGTTCTTATCCCAGAATCAATTCAACTCTTATTAAGCATCTACTGTTTTCAAGACACTATGCTAGGAACTTGGGATACAAAGGCAAAAATGAAACAATACCTCTCCTGGAGGAGCTTAGATTCTACAGTGGGAATTATAAAGTATGTACATTAGAGTGAAGTAAAGGTAATTTGTAGAGGGAGAGATCATTAGGGTTAGAGAAAGAGAAAGAGATATGTACAAAAATAGTTATAGCAAAATTCTTTGTAATACGAAAGACTAGGAGAAGAGAAGGGAGCTAATGACAATGATGCAAGGAAAGGAAAGGAAAGGAAAGGAAGGGAAAGGAAAGGAAAGGAAAGGAAAGGGAAGGGAAGGGAAGGGAAGGGAAGGAAAGGAAAGGAAAGGAAAGGAAAGGAAAGGAAAGGAAAGGAAAGGAAAGGAAAGGAAAGGAAAGGAAAGGAAAGGAAGTATAGATGAAGTTTTTCAAAATATAGAGAAAAGAGCAGAGGAAACTCAAAGGGAAATACAAATCAGTAGAATGACTTTGAAACTAATATATTATTTATAAACTTTTTTTCTCTTAAAAGTTGTGGTTACATATAGAATCTGCCCTTTTTGTTTTTATATATGAAAATGTCCATTTTGTTGGTGTTTTTCAAGTTCAAAATAAAACTCTTTAAAGAAAAATGAAAATTCTCATCAATTGGGGAATGACTGAAGAAGTTGTAGTATACAATAGTGATGGAATAGGAGCATGCTATAAGAAATGACAAGCAGGATGGTTTCAGGAAAGCCTGGGAAGATTTATACGGACTGATGCAAAGTGAAGTGAGCAGAACCAGGAGAACTTTGTATACAGTAATTGTATTGCACAATGATCAATTCGACTGAATTAGCTATTCTGATTAATACAATGATCCAAAAAATTCTGAAGTATATATGATAGAAAATACTATCCACATCCACAGAGAACTAATGACATTTAAATGCAGATTGAAGCATATTTTTTATATTATTTTTCTTGCTTTTTTTGTAACAAGAATAATATGGAAATATGTTTTGCATGATAACTGATACCACATTTCTTACCTTCTCAATAGGTAGGGCAGAAGCAGGAGGAAGATAATTCAGAGCTCAAATGTTTTTTAAATTGAATGTTAAAAACAAATAGTAAATTTATTTTTTAAAGAAAAAATGACAATTTTTTTGAACTATGAAGATGAGGGATTATCAGGGAGCTCCATGGAGGGAAATAGTACCTAAACTTAACCCTGGAGGAAGATATGGATACTGCAGGGTAGATAAGAGGAGAGAGTTCATTCCATGCATAGAGGAAAGCCTAGAGGCAAGAGATGGATTGTCAAATACAGAGAACAGCTAATGGCCCAGTTCAGCAAGTTCTTAGAGTATATGAAGACTACTGTGAGATTAAGCTATAAAGGCAGATTGAAGGCAGATTGTGAAGAGTCTTAAATTACTTTGTGATTCTGACCATTCATTCTCTCACTGGCAATACCTCATCCCCTTATGTATGCACTGTTCCCATTCTAGTGTTTTATATTATCAAGTAATAAATAGCTTTCCTTCTCACTTTCCAGACACAATATTATTTTCATAGTTGTCAATGGTCAGAAGACCCAAGGAGACAAATGAACTGACCAACAGATACCAGAAGTCCATGGAGTCCTTGAACAAGGGCGGGCAAACAGGTGTCTGATCCTAAGTAGTTGTTCAGCTGTTTCTTCAATAATGTACAACTCTTGGAGACTCCATTTGGGATTTTCTTAGCAAAGATACTGGAGTGGTTTGAAATCTCCTTCTCCAACTTATTTTATGAATGGGGAAACTGAGGCAAACAAGCTTAAGTAACTTACCCAGGATCACACATCTAGGAAGTATCTGAGGTCACATTTGGACTCAGAAAAATCAGTCTACCTGACTTCAGGCCCAGTGCTCCTGACTGCTGACCCTAAGTAGTCTAGACACCAAAGAGAAGTCTGATGATCACAAGATCCTATATCTAGAACTAGAAGGAATTTCTGAAGCAATCTAGTTCAACTCCCTCATTTGAAAATGAGAAAACTGGGGGAAGGAGCCAAGCTGGTGGAGTAGAAAGACACATATATGCTAGCTCCCGAACCCACAGCCTATAAAATATCTGTAAGGAGTAACTCCTGACAAGTTCTGGAGCAGAAGCCCCAGAACGATGGAGTGGAGGAGATTTCTTTTCCAGAGACAGCAGAAAAACTGACACTGGGGGTCCTTAGCACACTGGACCTGGAGCAGAGCCCAGCCCTGCCCTGACCACATGGCCCTGGGAGGAGCGGATACGGGTGGGCTTCCAGTACGGAATCTCCAGCGGCCACCCAGTTCCCTCTGCCCACGGGCGCAAAGGTCAGCGAGAGGGCCTGTTTGGCTGGCCGAGAGGGGAGCGGGGTGTTTCCATAACTTGGGTCCCCTCGGGAGGCAGTGGCTGACAGGGGCCTGGATCCATTGTTGAAGGTCTCCCTGTAAACCCTCTGAGGGAACTGAGCCCTGTGTGGTGGCCCTGCCCCGACCTGAGCACCTGAATTTAATCTTACATTGAAGCAGCCCTGCCCTCACTGAAAGCCCTGAGTCTGGGAAGCAGCATTTGAATCTCAGACCCCAAGCACTAGCTGGACGGATCTGGAGGCAAGGTGATGGGCAAGATTCATGAGGAATCTCAGAAGTCAAGTAACTGGCTGGGAAAATGCCCAGAAAAGGGGGAAAAAGTAAGACCATAGAAGGTTACTTTCTTGGTGAACAGATATTTCCTCCTTTCCTTTCTGATGAGGAAGAACAATGTTTACCATCAGGGAAAGACATAGAAGTCAAGGCTTCTGTATCCCAAACATCCAAAATAAGTATTCAATGGGCTCAGGTCATAAAAGAGCTCAAAAAGGATTTTGAAAATCAAGTTAGACAGGTGGAAGAAAAATTGGGAAGA
>CM053769.1:679940083-679980977 GCA_028658325.1 Potorous gilbertii | reverse complement strand
CCAAAAGGGACTTTTTCAGAACACATATTATCATTGAGTCATTCATAATTTGAATATGTCAAAGATTTACAATTTATCCATTCCCTGACTTAGTAAATGGTCTTCCAGGATTGCTTCCACCAAAAAATACATCACCCTGAAACTATCCTGTTAATTATTTTCTCTGACTTGTCTAGACATGTCTTTCACTTGGACCATACTCAAAGTCAAAGCTTGTACTCTGCTAACATGGCTGGCAAGAAGCTAGATCACCTGCACACCCTGGGGCAGGGTGTTAGTGTTAGTGGAGGACATCATGTCCTAAATATAATTAACGCACTATCTCATAAATGGACTAAACGAGGCTGACCAGAATAGCCGACCACGATGTAAATACAGCACTTGTACTAACATCATCTGTTTACATAAGAGGTTTCAGACATTCTTCACTGAGAAGCCACAATGAACACCAGCAAGGATGCTCAGTTGATCAGTCATATAATAACTCACATTTCTAGAGTACTTCATGATAACAAAGCACTTTGCAAACATGGTCTAATTGGATTTTCACAACATCCCTGTATGGTGGCTGGTAAGTACATTATTATTTACATTTCACAGATGAGAATGCTAAGATTTTATGACAGTAAATGATTTGCTCATAGTAACAAAGTGATAGAGAGGATTCAAACCATAGGTCTTCCGACTGAAACATCCATGTCTATTCCTGTAACCATAGTTAACTAAAAGACACCAAGAAATGATTGTTATTCTCTCACCTTAAATTAACCCGAACTTAGTACCAATACTGTTTGTCTACATAAACATCAATCTACTTTTCAAGGAGTTTCCCCATGGGTATTACATAACATTTTGTATCACCTTACAATGCTATCAGCTCTAGACATTCTCCAAACAAAAAGTGAGCTCTGAGTCCTAGACCAGAGACAGAGGTGAATGATAGCTTCAGTTTGGCTAGCCCAGCTATTATGATGGATTTACCAATCTATTCTCACTCTCTTGTACACTCTGCCTTGCAAATAAAGGTACGCTGTAAGCTAGCTTGCCAAGAGTATGATCTCTTTCCTTCAACAATCATTGATTAAGCACCTCCTGCATGCACATGATAGGGATATAAAATGCTTAAATAAAACATAGTCCCTGAACTTACAGAGTTGACAGTCTTGGAGAAAGACAAATTACAAACCTGACTATGGAACAAGGCAAAGCAAATGACTTTGGCCCCACTCTATCCAACTGAAGCCAAAGAAACACATACATACTATATACAGGTACACATGTATGTATGTGTATATACAAACTATATATGTATATGTATATTAAAACCTATATAAACATTATGCCTGTGCATATATAAACTATGTATTTATATACATATATCTAACTAAATGAAGCCAAAGAAACAAATCCATAATATTTGTATGCATGCATACACATACACATATACATATATGCACACATATATATATATATATAACCAACTGAATCAGATACACTATGTATACATATTATATATATACATATATATATTTCTACTGTATACTATCTGTATTGAAGACTTTTAAACCTTGCCAAAAGTGCTATGAGATCCTTAATGGAACACAAATCATCAGAGTCTGATACATGCTTAGCTGAAAAAAAAATCAGCTCAGCTTTTGAACTAAAACAAAGATTATTTTTGACATGTAAAAGCGGAAGCATATAATGATAATATTCAAAACATAAAGGTACGCTACAGTTTTACACCCCTCATCACCAGGAGCAATACTGAAGAAATTACAGAACTGATTTTGTTAATGGTAGCAATATTCTCAATAGTGTGAAACTCCGTGAGACTGAAGCCAAAGCTGCTTTGACATTTCCAGTAGTTCTGAAAAATCATTCTACTTCTAATGCAAAAAAAAAACCCTTTGGTTAGTTGCTGCAGCATTAGTTCTTGTTGATAGAGGCGTGGGTTTCATAATACCTTTTGAAAGGATCCCCATGCAGAAGCCTCTAATTTTCTAATCTGTAATCAGTCTCTAATTTTAATTTAGGCAGCTGGGAGCTCAGAGAACCACACGCTAGGCTTAGGCTGACCTGAGTTCAAATGTGGCCTCACAGCCTGGTTAATGTGACCCCTTCACATCGCTAAGCCTGTTCCTGCAAGGGACCTGGAAGGGTTGTTGTGAGAATCAAGCAAGAAACCATAGGGAAAGCACTTTGCAAACCTTAAAGCGCCTTACAATTGTGAGCTGTTAATCACATAAGGTTTAAAACAGACCTTGAGACCACACGTGGCCCTCCAGGTCCTCAAGTGTGGCCCTTTGACTGAATTCAAACTTCACAGGACCTGGAGGGCCACATGTGGTCTTGAGGTTGCAGGTTTCCCATCTCTAGGAAGGAATGGTTACGTATTAGTGGAAGACATGACTAAGGAGTGTTTGTTATGCCTCAAGTGAGAGCTCCCTTTGTTTCTATGATGGAAAGGAATGAAGAAATAAGTTATGAGCAGTGAGCAGAAAGAGCTGATTTTTGAACAGCTCCAGGTTCTACTTCTTGCCCCACTCAAGCGTTAGTTTCCAAAATACTAACCTGCTAAATTCTGGCCTTGGTCCAATTCTTAACCTAGAAAACTTAATGCCATTGTTGGACAAGAAACTGTAAAACTTCTAGGGACAGGGCCACCACCTTAGGCCTAAGACTATTCTGGAAAGTCAAAGTGAGAAAATTTTAAGTACAGCTGCAAACAAGTGATGAAGCTCATTACTTTGGCCTTCAATTGGAATGACCTGTTCAAACCTTCCAGTTCTCCCGCATCCTATTCCATCACACCAGAAATGAGCCTTCTGTCCAATATCTCCCATCTTTATTTGAAAAACAGCATTTAAGGGAGGCTAGGTCGATACTTTTTTTTAACTATTTAATGAAACCAACAAAAATGGCCTCAATGTGACTGTCAAGTATCCAGTGTCCAAATGAGTCTTTTTTCAACCTTTTTTAGGGAATATAAAGTATCTGGATGACCACCAATAATCTCAGACTTGCACCTCCACTATTCCTTTCCTACAAGTGTGTTGTGTACGTGATGTTCATATACCTGAAATATCCTTCCTCTCTCCTCACCCAAATCGTATTCATACTTCAGGATCCTACTCTAATCCCACCTCCTTTCAGACAGCCTTCCTTGATAACTCCAGATAGCACTGACTGGAGGGCTGCTCAGAGTATTAATTCTCTGCACCATACATTTTGTCATTCAATAATATTTCACTTAACATTTTTAATTTGCTGTCTCAAATGGTTCTCTAAGTGTTTTATGCATGTAAATCTTGTCTCCCTACAAAATTTTAAGCTCATTCAGAACAAGGACAGAAGATGAACATGGCACAATGGAAAGAACACTAGAAAAGTAGTCAGGCAGCTTGGATTCAGCCTAGGGTTTGGTCAGTAACTTACTGTGTGGCTTTAGATAAATCACTTAACATCTCTAGGCATGTTTACTCATCATTAAAATTATGGTCCATAAGGTTCCTTTGAGGTCTTTGAGGTAGGGGTGACAAATAATAATGTTCACCAACATCCAAGTTACCAGAGCCAAGGATTCCATGGATTTTCCACTTTGCCCCTCCCAATATCCTGTTTCCCAAGCTGCTTGGTTCCTCAAGAACTTAATTCAACTATCTTCATTGTCCCAACATACACACATGGTCCTACCTCACATATATATATATGTGTGTGTGTGTGTGTGTGTGTGTGTGTGTGTGTACATATATGTGAATATATGCATATGTATACATATATATACACACAAACACATATCTATATTATATATACATATATGTATTTTTTACTAATAAGGATCTCCACAGAAGTACAAACTCAGAAGCAGGAACAGCACTGAAGAGCTCACACCTCATAGCTCAGAAAGTTATTAAATAAAGAAATTTGATTTTATCTGGTTGTGGCATCCTAATAACCCCAAACATCCATGAAAACTAGAGCAAATTGTTTATGATTATTACAGCCTTCACACCTCAACATCTTCTGCCAAAGTCTTCTTCTGAGGTTTTATCATAGCTTGAGTTGGCCAGAGGCTCTCAGCAAAGCAAAAGCCTAGCAAAAGCTTTGTATTGGCACTGGAGACAGACTGTAGGTCTATTTTTCAAAGACTAACTTTGCTCAGAGCTCAAATGAGTCTGAAAGTTCCAATCTGCAGCAAAGCTAAAGCCAATTGAGTATTCATCCATGCTAAGTCTAAAGCCAATATGATGTGCCCCAAGGAGTAGAGGGCCATTAGTAGCTATAGGCAGCTATACTAGCACAGGTTGGAAAAAATAGAAGAGATTAAAATTTCCATGACATTTGGTACTGGGATCAGGCCTGTGAGGGGCCGTTGACCTTCCAGCTTGAGCAAGATAAAAAGCCCCAGTTCCCCCAACCACCCCCCAAAAATCAAGGCCTGGTCTTGATGCAGTTAATCCCAAAACTTGGTCTAGAAATGATTAGAAAGACTGCCTATCAAGGGTCAATAGCAGTATAGCGTAATAAAGAGTGTTGGAGAGGAAGCTATAAGAAATCTGAGCTCAAATCCCAGAATTCACATGTGACCATGGGCATACATTTTCTGAACCTTGACTTCCCCTTCAGTAAAATGGGGATAATAATGTAACAGAGGTTTTGTGGAAGGGGTTTAGGTTCATAACTTAGCTCTTACTACATAACATAGTCCCACCAAAGTCTGAATCCAAGTCCCCTGTGGGCTAGAGTCTCAGGTACCCTTGATTTCTCTGGGCTTTATGGCTTACCTGGCCACAACATCTGGCCTGAAATCTGGCAGCTAAGATCACCTTGATTCCAAGTCAGATGATCATTCCCCTACCTGGACCTAGAACTGAAAAAAACACACAACAAAACAAAACTCCCAGGCAGTTTTTCAGGGCCACTGGTACTTTATGGTAATAAAGCACTTTGAATATGTGATCCAATTGGATTCTTACAACAACCCTGTAAGGTGTCTATGGCAAACTGATTAGTGCTCCTCCTCCTAGAAGGAAGGAGAAGAGAGGAAAGGAAGGGAGACATTCCCCCCCTCATCAATTCAATTCATCGTACCTTTACCCTTTTCTAGACAATCAAGGAAAAGAGTGAGAGGGTTCCAGTGTCACAGTGTTAAAGATACAGGCTATTGTGGCTAAGCAGTCATTTGGGAGATGCTGTTCCCTCTCAAACAGTAAGGGAACGCAGAATGTCCTCTCCTAAAAGCAGGTCCCTGACATTTCCTACATGGTCACCTCCACTTTAAGTGATCTAGGCATATACAAAGGCAAAGTCCCTGTTACAACAATACTTTCACTATGCTTATGTCACAAGTTTGTTGTGAATAAAACTGTATAAACCTTAAAGATCTATAAAAATATGAGTTATAATTATTCAGAGGGATTGACATCTCTGGTGATATTGGGGCATATCAATATCATTGAAATAATGGATCCACAAAATAGCCAAAAGTCAACATATCCCAGATAGAATTCACAATTTTCCCCAAATCTTCTGACCCCCTATTTCTGCCAGTGTCACCACCTGTACTTATGCCCTCAGTATCATCTTTGACCCTTCTGTTGATCCCACCTCCATGTCCAGTCTTATTAAGTCAAGACTTATCAAGTCTATCTCCAAAATAGCCCTCAAATCTATGCTGTTCTGTCCATGCCCACACTACTATCCAATGACAGGCCCCCACCTCGTAGCAGAATTCCTGAATGATTGCAACAGCCTTCTGTTCTCTTTGCCTATAGTTTTCCCCCTCCAATCAATCTTCCTTAGGCACAAATATGATTATATGAATCCTGTGCTCAAAGCTCTTCAATGACTCCCTATGGTCTACTAAATAAAATCTGAACTTCCTTACCTGGTGTTCAATACCTTCAAAAACCTTTTCATCTTTATCCTTACACTATGGTCCTTTGTGCCTATTAAGGAAACGAGATAGATACATGTATGAGCCACATCCTCACATTGACAATGAAAGCTTCATGAGATCAGGATTCATATCTAATTATCTTTGTACCTTCCCCAATACTTAAAATAGTGCTTTCCATATATTAGGTATCCATAAAATAAATTTCTTATAATCTTTATTTCCTTTTTATTGGAAAATATATTGAGTAGTTAAGTACTAGAGTAGCACCCATAAAAAAATACTTTTTATCCTCCAAGAACAGACTTGGAGACTGCTTCTACACATGAACCCTATTAGACACACCAACCATAACACATTCACATGTAGTAGAACTCAGAGGACAAACATAACAGAATTTTATGGAACTTCCATTACCTTGTACAAGAAAATGGATTCCTTTGTATATACAAAGGTATGATTGACTCACAGTATAAGAAAAAGATGGTAATTTGAGGTGTAGTGTCTCAGGTTTTTACTAACTATAAGAATTGGCTAAAGAACAAGCCCTGGATAATGTTCATAAAGGTAGAGGTAGAACATTCTCCATGGTTCTGCTGACCCTTTTCTTGGGAAAGGGAGAGGGGGCGGAGCCAAGATGGCAGACTAGAAAGACACACTTATGCAGGGTCCTCCCCAGCCCATAAAATACCTGTAGAGAAGGACTCTCAACAAATTTTGGAGCAGCAGAAGTGGGAAAGGGAACACTTTTCCAAAGTAAAATATAGCGACTTCCATTGAGCTTGGCATTCTATGTCACCCATGTTCAATTCTTCTCTATCATCCCACATAACCAATAAATAAATGGCTAATGTCAAATTAATTAACATTGATTCTGTCCCCATAATATTTTTCATATCTGAGAAATCACAGGATCACATGATCTAATAGCTGAATGGCTTCAAATTCTTTCAGTCTCTGACATAGACATACCCTTAAGGAAATGGAAACTGCACACGACCAGAAGACTTTAGATCTAAAGCTTGAAGGGACCTCAAAAGCCATGTAGTCCAACACTTTGATTAAACAGAAAGGAAAACTGAGGCTCAGTAAACTGGGGTTCAGAAGGAACCAATTCACCAAGCACTGATTAAGTATCTGCAGTATAACTCACCATACTAGAATTGTGATTCGAGAATTTAATTTATCATAAAAAACAATAAATATAAAAACTATTGAAAAGCTTAGGAAGACAGAGACAAAGGGAAATAACCAAAACCAGGAAAAACAATATATAAAATGACTACAACAAAATAAGTGAAACACAAAACACATTACTTTGTAATCATTACCCAAATTAACCTCCTCTTCTTTGCAGTCTTTTGGTGCAGAACATCATGTTCAATTGGTGTTAGTTGTATTGAAACAATTTTTTACTTTGTTATAAGGAATTGTTTCTGAATGGGGAAAAGAGACATTTGAAAATGAAAGTGATATAAAACGAAAAGGTCCTAATAATTAAGACATCACTAAACCTATATTTCAAGACCAGCAAATGATTTATTCCTTGGTGTTTCAATCTCAAAATCCTTGTTTTCCTCTAAAGATTAGGTCAAATACCACTTCTCTGACAAAGCTTTCTCTGATTCTTCCAATTCTTAGTGTTTTAACTCTCATCAAATGCTTTAATTATAGTTATCTATGTTCATATTGTTCTCCACACACATGCTTATAGAATGTAAGATTCTTGAGGGCATGATAAGCTCATGAGAACTGGGGAAATCTGCCCCACCCCCAAATTGGGAACTAGCCCAGAGAGAGGAAAGACAGAGGAACACCTGACCTTCATAGTCATGCAACTTTGCTGTAACAAAGTCCTATCTCTCTCCCCTCTTTTGTCTCCAAGTACAACAAGCATCTATACAAACAGCATAACAGCTAGTTTCCAAAAACCATCATTGAAAACCTTGCCTCTCCCAATTTATTTATACTGGCTGCTGGTAGCCCCAACATGAAAGAAAATCTAGTATATACCTTAGCACTCCTGAGAATTGTTCCTACTCCAACTTATCCTACACCCCACTGCCATATTATTTTGTGCTAGCACACAGCTCTGATCACATGCCTCTCAGTTGCTTATTTCCCAGAATCTCCTATAGTATGAACCTCAGAGGCCTTCTAACCTAATACGCTTATTTTGACTTTGTATCTGTCATAGTACCGGGAACAAAGTAGTAGATTGAGTGATTGGTGCTAGAATGATCTCTACAATATCCCCAACAATTAGTCAAGTAGCCTTAAAAAAGAAGACTCTGTTCCTTCCCAAGGCAATCCATACCACTTTAGAGTAGCTCTAATTATTTGGAAGTTCTTCCTTATTTCTAATCTGAATAAGATTCTAAAACTCCTACCCATTGCTCCTAGGTTTGCCCTCTGTGGTCTCATCCCTTTTCCACATGGCAATTCTTCAAATACTTGAAGAGAGCTACTATGATTGTCTCTAATCTTTCTTTTAAACATTATCACCTCTTTCAATCCATCCTCATATGTCAAAATCCTGGTCAATTTCCATCGTATCAATGTTCCTCTCAAAATAGGTTACTCAGAACTGAAGACAATATTTCAGGTGTGGCTGGTCAAGGCAGGTGTCAGTGAGGCCATAGTCCCTCATATTCTGGGCACTACTCAATCAATTAATTAGCTTGGTTGAGTGACAGGTCACACTGATGACTCATATTGAGTTTTCAATCCTCCAAAATTCCAGTCCTTTTTCAGACAAATTACTGTCTAGCAACATTTCTTCAATCTTGTACTGATTTTTCAACACAAATTTTAGAGCATATCCCTACTTCCACCTTACTAATTCAACCCTTTGTTGTGAATCAATAGTCCCTCTATTTATATTTTAAAATAGAAATAAATTAAGCTTTGCTAACAGTTAATAAATGCATTAATACTTTCACTCACATCCACTCTCTATGTCATATGGTCATATTTTAAATTCAATATTCCTGAGTACAAATTAAATAATGCTTTTGCTACTCATTTTCTACTAGTAGGGCTTTTCATTTTCAAGGGAGAACTAGGTGGCACACTGGATTAAAATATTGGGCATAAAGGTAAGAAGATTTGAGTTCCAATCTGGCCTCAGATACATATTAGCTGTGTGTCTCTGGGCAAGTCACTCAACCTCTGTCTCTCAGTTTCCTCAATAGTAAAAATGGAGGTACACCTATCTCACAAGGTTCTTGAGAGGATAAAATGTGGTCATATTTGCAAAGCACTCAGCACACTGCCTGTCACCTATTAGGTACTTAATAAATACATATCTGCTTTCCCCCTTCAAAGTATTACAGTTTATATGTCCTTAGTTGTATATGCAGATCATATCATCTAGTTCTTATTAAACTAGCCTTTCCCTAATGGACATGTAATTTTTTTAATCCTACAAAGATACCTTGGATTAAATATAATAGTAATAATGTGTGCACAAGAGAACAAGAAAATAGTAAAGTTGACATACCTCCTGTTCCCAAAACAGGAACTTTATTAGTAAGTGTTAAAAACAATTATGACCTAATCAAATCTGAGAAAACAGATAAAAATATTCAAAATTATCAAGAAAATTATTTGAAATTTGGATTTATATGCACTATAATTAACAATGAACCTTGCCCTAAGTGTATATTGTGCATTCTGATATAAGCTAATGATAACATGAAGCCATCACAATCAAGCAGACATTCAAAAGCTAAAGTTTTTGCCAAAAAACAATGTAAGCACCCAGACTATCGATAGCCATATGAAAAATTGTTCCAAATCACTACTAATTAGAAAAATGCAAATTAAAATGATGCATAGATTCTTCTGCAAAGCTTTCAGAATGGCAAAGATGACCAAAAAAGTGAAAATAATGAATGTTGAGAGGTTATAGGAAAACAAACACATTGATATGTCTGTGAATGGATACAACAATTTTTGGAAAAGAAACTGCTATTATATACAAAAAAGTTACTAAATGGTGCATGCCCTTTGACCCATCTAGGTTTATACCCAAAAGACATCAAAGAAAGAAGAAAAGGCCCTTTATGTACAAAAAAATATTAATGGGAAATCTATTTTTGGTAGCAAAACAAAAACTGTATACTAAGAAGATATCCCTAAAATGAGAACGGGCTGAACAAATTGTGATATAGGAATGTGATGAAGTATTATTATGTTATAAGCAATGAGAAAATAGATGGTTTTGAAAGGAATGGAAAGACATATGAACTGATGCAGTGAAGTGAGTGGAACTGGAAGAAAAATACGCACTAATATCAATAGTATAAAAATTCCTAATTTTGAGGGCTTTTATAAACTGAAAAAGAATGAAATGAGAAGAACCAGGACAATTTATGCAATAACATATAAGCAAAAAAAAAATTTGAAAACTGTAAGAACTCTGAACAATACAATATTGTTCATGCTTCCAGAGGACCAATGATGAAACCTCCATCTGCACAGATATGACAGACTTACCATACGGAATGATATATAGATATGGACATACACACAGACATAGATATAGACATACAGAGTGGTAGTTGAGAGAATTTGTTTTTGCTTGATTGTATATATTTGTTACAAGAAATATGTTTATAAATACTATCAGATGAGATCACTTACTAGTTTTCGCTGACTATTTTACTTTATTACAAAAAGATCTCTCCATGTGATCTCTCTGAATAATCTATAAATGTAATGTAAAATAAAATTACAAAAATGCAATGTAAAAAATAAAACATCAATAAAACTAATTTTTAAAATATGTATATAACCTGTAAAAATGCTTTTACCTACACACTTTAAAAATATAGATAATTTTAACCTGTTTATAAGTTTTCCAAATAAAGAGAATAAGTGGGTTTGGAATCCATTTGTTGAAAATATAAAAAGAAATACTATCATTTGCAAAAACTAATCAAGGAATATAGAAATTTACTAATCAAATTTCAACAAAGACTTTTGCATATATACTGAATGGAATTTAAAAATTAGTGTCATGAGCCAATAAATGTGCTCATGTATAGGATCTACTTTTTCCAAGTGGATCCATGTAACTTTTTCAGCTATGATTGTCAAGTCATAATGGAAACTAAGCCCTTTAAATCACAGTATTATAAAATGTTCAACAAAGTTTTTTTAAAATACTGAAACATATGAAATCACATTGCTCTCACCAAAAAAAGTCATAATGATAGTTAAAAAGGATTTTGTACCATTAACAAATAAAATTTTATTTTGAATTTTTAAGTGCTACTTATTTCAATTTTGCTATTTTTATTTTTACTTTCATATACATTTCATAAAGTACAAAAGGTATTAGTTTGGTTGTGTGTATATGTATGTGTATTATATAATTTCTAAATATATATGTCTATATATATATATATATATATATATATATATATATATATATATATGAGTTCAATTTTTTTAGTGATATGGGTAAGTCCTCAAAAAAGAATAGAGACTATAATTCTAGACTGCTGAAAATATTTTGCGAACTCATTCTGTTATCTAATGTGTAATTTATCCTTCCTGGCATTATATTCACTGCAAATCTGATTAAAAAAAAACATCATGTATTGCTTCATCCCATTCATTAGTAAAAATATTGACCAGTACGGAGTCAAAGACAGCTCCCTATAGTATTTCACTAGAGACCTCACTAGGAGTTAACATTAATTTATTAATGACTATTCTTACAGTCAATCTATTCAACAAGGATTGAATCAGTCTGAAAATATCTTGCCTGAATTTCTACATCTTGACCATAAGCATAGAAAGTGAGTTACTTACAAAAAGTTTTGCTGAAATTTATATGTAGCACCCAGGAACCCCCTTTTCACATGAAAAGGAACCAAAAAAACTGCCCTACATCCACAAAACCATATTACCAGCCCCCAATGATATATTTACCCATAGATTAAAGGATGCATTAGTTCAAAATAAAAGACATTTAATCAAAAAGCATAGTAAATAAAGGATGAAAATCTCCTCACCCATGCACACATGAAGTATAAGCTCGCAGACTACCATCCTACCAGTGAAGGACATATACAGAGAACACAAGAAGTTTAACTTGGCCCAAAGAGACCTACCTCAAAGCAAGCATGAGCAGATCAATGTATAGGACACTAGTTAGGAGGTAGGAGTGCCCTTCTTTTCTTGGAGAAGTCCTTGAGGGAAATGAGATAGGAATAGGTATTGTCCCCAGAGAATGTTATAGGCCTAGAGACTGATCATTCAATGAAGGTGGACAGTGAACCCATAGGTTGTACTTGAGAGGGTCACCTAATTTTATGTGTTATTTTGAAAAGGAATCCACTGTTTACTATTTTGTTTAAATCTGATCTGCAAACTTTTCATTTTTGCATTTCATTTAAATAATTGCTTTTCCTTTCTTTAGTGGCATGCTCAGTTAATTGATTTGTTCTTTCTCTCTTTTCTTGCTGAAAAATTTCAAATATATAAAAATTCTCTTACAGACTATTTTGGCTGAATTTTAAAATTTTTGGAATGTTGTCTTATTGTTGTCTTTCTCTTTAATGAAATTGTGTATTGTTTCAAGGATTTGTTCTTTGATCTACAATTAAGTCACTTTAGTTTCATTTAAGTTTAAATTCTTTATTCAAAGGTCCTTTTATTGATTAATTTGCATTTATTGATTATAAGTTTATTGTATTGTGATCAGTAGCTATATGTTGAATAGTTCTGCTTTTTTTGAACTTGTTAAGGTTTACTGTCCTGGTATATGACCAGTTTTTATAAAGGTGTCATAAACTGCTGAAAATAATCATATTCTTTTCACTTCCATTTAGCAATTGCCAAAAGACTGAGATATCTAACTTTTATTAAAATTCTATTCAGGTCTTTCATTTCTATATTTTTTGTTAAATTTGACTATCTTAAAAGTGCCCATTGACATACCTAGCCATCTTAAATTTCTTCAAGTCAATTAACTTTTCCTTTAAGTGCTTAGATTTAGTACATAAGTGTGTGTGTATATAGTTTCCTTTAACTCTTTTAACCATCTCTATTTTTACTGTTGTGTTGTCTGAGATCATGATTGATACCTCTATTTATTTTAATAAGATCTGTTCAAGCCCCTCAATTTAATTGTGTGTAAATCTTTATTTTCAGGTGTGTTTTTTATAAACACTGTTACTGGTTTCTGCTTTCTGATTCATTCTACCATCTTCCTCCTTTTTATGGATGAGATCTTTATATTCATATTCACTATTATGACTGTTCTAATCCCTTACTTCTCTCTCTTTTCCTCCTACTCTACTCTTTACAAAAAGGAAAGGGTTGGGAAAAAAGAAAGAATATGGTCATTATTTATAATATATTATTGAAGTAATTGATTCCTAACCCTCATCTCCTCTGCAAGCTTGGGCTAAATTGTTCTCTCTCTCTCTCTCTCTCTCTCTCTCTCTCTCTCTCTCTCTCTCCCTCTCTCTCTCTTTCACAAACACACACACACACTCACCATCCTTTAGAATCAGATCTCAATCTGACCACAAGAGAAGAAACCTAGATTGCCAGCATCAAAAGGAAAATTCACAACAAATCAAGAGAAAAAAGGGGAAATTATTAGAAATTACTATGCCCAACATATACTAAGAAAACTCATAACTGAAATTGCTGAACATCACCCAAACATAAAATGTTCATATTATCAGAAAGAGAATTTAAATAACTCAACCACAGAAAAAGAAATCAAACAAGTCAAAATGAAAATTCCAAAGTAAATCATATTAAGCATTCAAAGAACTATTCATTCAACCATTATATAAATTGTTTACCAAGAAAAAGGAAAAGAAAAATAAGTTCTACCAAACTCCTCCTTCTTTGAGAAAAAATATGTTCCTGATACCTAAACCAGGGAGGGATAAAGTAAAGAAAGAAAACATAGGCCTGTATTCCTAACAAATATTGGTGGGAAAACATTGAATGCAATACTAACAAAATGAACAACAACATATTTAAAAGAGTCTTCATTATGGATTTATACTAGGAATGCAGAAATGATTATATTAAGAAAGCTATAAATTTACTAAACATGTTATTAGCAATAAAAATCATATGATGAATAAATGCAGAGGGAAGGCTTTTGACAAAATGCAATATCTCTTTACGTTAAAAACAAGAACAAAAAAACACTATAAGCATAAAAAATAAATGGACTATTCCTTAATTTGGTAAATAGCATCTACTTACAACCAAGAGTTATAATTACAGTGGGAAAGTGCTAAAGGTTTTTCCAATAAGATCAGGGAAAAGCACATGTCTATTGTCACACATATTATTTGATACTGTCTTATAAATGCTTGCTATGACAATAGCACAAGGAAAAGAAGTTGAGACAATAAACAAAGAGAAAAGTGAAACAAATGCAAATAGGATTATAGTTTCCTTGGAGAAACTAAATCAAATTAAACAATTGAAACATCTTCAGGGAAGTAGCAGGATATAAATCAAACCTGTAAAAATCATTGGCCTTTATATGTTACCAACAAAACCCAAAAGGAAGAGACAGCAAAAGCAATTACATGTAAAATAATTTTAAAAATATATAAAGTACTGGGAAATCCAGTTTTTAAGACACACACACAGAAATTATATGAATGCAACTGTAAAACACTTCAAAGAAATGAATGTAGACCTAAATAATTGGGAGACATATTATATATTCATAATAGGACTGTGCCAATATAATAAAAGTGATAATAGTGCCAAAAATAGTTTACAGATTCAGTGCCAGACCAATCATACCAAAAATAGTTATTTCATGAAATCAGAAAAAACAACAAAATTCATGTGTAAGCAAATAGTCAAGAATTCCATAGTAATAATGTAAACAATGTTCAAAGGAAGAGGACCTAAGAACACCAGATCTAAGCAATATACTCTACAGCAGCAGTAATAAAAATGCTATCAAGTAAAAGTTGATCAGTAGAACAGATTATATTCACAAAATAAATAGGTTACCATATTTTTCTATAACTCAAAGATTCTATTGCTGGGTACAGAGTCACTAATAGAAACAATATACTGGGGAAACTGGAAAGCAGTTTGGCAGAAATTAGGTGTAGAATAAAATCTCATACCATATACTCTAATTAGCTCCAAATGGGTACAAGAAAAAAGGCTACATCATAAACAAATGAAAGGAGCAGAGAAGATTTTTTTGCAACTAAGAAAGGAGAAAGAATTATTAATCACACAAGTGTTAGAGGATCATAGGAGATAAAATGGATAATTTTGTCTGCATAAATTTGCAAAGTTCACATACAAAAACAAATCATTGCATTTAGAATTTGAGACAGTTGAGTGAGAGCAAAGATACAGTGAAAGGATTATATGTAAAAAATATTTATAGCAGCATTTTTGTTGTAGTAAAATAATGGAAATGTGAACCATATCAGTTGGGGAATGACTGAACAAAATATAGCATACAACTGTAATAGAATATTACTGTTCCATAAGAAATGAGAAAAAAAATGAAGGCATAGAAAGTCAAAGAAATTCTCAAAGACTAGTATAATTGATCATTGTGAAGTGAACAGAAGCAGGAGAATGCTTACAACAGCATAAAGGAAAACAACTTGAAAGACCAAAGAACTGTGACCAATGCAATGACCAAGCATAACTTCAGAAGTCTGAGGATAGAACATGTTTCTCATCTCTTGACTGAGAGGTCATGATCTAGAGATGCAGTCAACTCATGGAATAGTTTGGCTCCCTGTCCTTATTTGTTTTATTAAAGACCTTCTGTGGTGAGAGGAAGGGAAAGAAGGGGGAAGAATGAGGGAGTGTGATATTGGTGCAAAAAAAAGAAGAAAGAAAAGAACATCAGAGAAATAATTTATTTTTACAAATACACAGAAGAAAGTACAAGAAAGTTCAAAAGTAGGCAGAGATGCACAGGATAGTACTGTCACTGTCATATTCAACTTACTATACACTTAAAAAAACTTGATGTAATGGAATTTCATAGTTTCACCTACAGTCCTTGTTTTCCATCCTTTGCATTGGGAAATGTTTGTTGCCTATTGATGTTTAAGTTCATAATAAAAAAGAAAAATTAAATTAATACAATGAAGAAACAAAGAAGATGCTAATATTTGGTAGTGTAGTAAGAGGAGTTTGAATGTGTTTTCTTTTTCTTTTAAAGTCCTAATTCAGTCATATTATAAAAAATATATGAATTCATATGTTTAGAGAAAGATATCCAGTTAGTTTGATTTCAAATGGTTATATCTGTACAGTTTTAAATTAATTACTATGCCAATTAATGAATCCACCAACGTTTATTAGACACCTACTATGTGCTAAGAATTAGGGATGCAAATACAAAGAATTAAATAATACTTAATCTCAAGGATCTTACATTCTAAATGTTCTTGAGAGCAGGCACGACTGTTTCTTTGACTACTCTCCTTAGCTTCTAGCCCAGTGATAATAAGTATTTAATAAATATTAATCGATTGGTTGAATGATTTCATCTCAAGAACAATAAGCTTAATTTCCTGGAAAGAAAAGCTTCTCTTGGTAACATATTCTTCATAATAAGAAAAATGAGAAGAGTTTTGGATTCAAAATATTACATAAAAAGAATGAGCAAGCTTTATTATGTGATAATCTAAAATTGGCAGAGAAAAACTCTCTCCCTATCCCATTGGCAGACTTGTTCTAAAGCAGTAGATAAAAATTGTTTCCTGGATGAAATAATAGAAAATTAAAAGCCAATGCCCCATTTGATTTGATTATCTAAACTCCAATTTGTCTAAAGTGGTCAGTAAAAATAGATTAAAAATAATGAGGAAACAAATTATAATCCTGATAGTATCTAGTAGCAAAAATATTATTTTTAACCACATCCTGATGAAGTTCCTATTTAGACTGTACCAATTTTGTGAAAAACTAACCATGATAACTAGAAGAGTGAGGTAATACATAGCCCAGTTTTTCTTAACCTGTTTTTTTTAATGTCATCACCTCGTTTCGGCAATTTGGTGAAACCCATGGACGCTTTCTCAGAATCACGACTTTTTAAAAGTTTATAATTGAAGAAAATGCTAAATTTCAATTAGAGGTTATTGAAAATAAAGTTGGAATTTTTCCCATCTAGTCAGTCAATAAGCATTTATTAAGTATCTACTATGTACCCAGGCCCTGGGTAAACTCTGGGGAGATAAAGAAAGATCTCAGGCTAATGGCAGAGAAAGCATGCTTACCACTATTTCCAAAAATTTCTTTACAGGATAAATTAGAAATAGCCAAGAAAGATCTTAGAATTAAGAAGGATTAGGAGAAGTTTCCTGTAGAAGATGGGATTTTAGGTGTGATATGAAGGAAGACAGATGAGAAAGAATAGCATGATGAGGGAGAGCATTTCAGGCATGAGGGGCATCCTGTGAAAATGCCCAGTCAGGAAGTGGATTGTTCTACTCAAGAAATAGCAATCACAGAACATGGGGGGGGACCCCAGAAATCTATCTACAAACTTGGGCATCTGTGAATTCCCCATTAAGAACCTCTATCATAGTCTATAATAGCTTCATGTAATCTCACTAGGGTCCCACTGAAGACTATTTTTATTTTTCCCTGCTGATTTAATGATTCAGATCTTGACCTCTCACCATTATGTTCTATGTTCATCTTCTGAATAGGCAGTAAATATATTCATCACTGGCCAGTTTGTCTTAACTATACCCCCATTACTGAGTACATCTACATAACTAATCAGAGAACACGATAAAAATTCTCAAGCTTACAAACTGCTTCATATATTGGCTATAGATATTTTCCAGAGATAAAAAGTAGGCAGTTTTCCTTCAAGGTTTTCACACAGACAGACAGAGAGAGAGGGAGAGAGAGGGAGAGAGAGGGAGAAAGAGAGAGAGAGAGAGAGAGAGAGAGAGAGAGAGAGAGAGAAAATTCCCTCCAAATAGAAACGTAAAAGTGATGAAAAAGGACATATGACCAATAGGGAAACAGCATGTCAGCCAATAGAGAAGTGCCTAAATGAAGAGGGGGTAGAATCCCTGGAGCTGATTAATCTCTCTTATAGATTTTCTTTCTTCCCTCAAATACTATGAATATTTTTCTACCCAAGGTTAGTCTTACTGAGCATATAAGATAATTTGGTCTAAATTCTTCAGAATAAAGTTGATTCTCTGGTTTGGTAGTTAGAATATAGTCACCTTGAGAATACTCAGAGCATTGAGAAAGTTACCTTAGCAGCTTCAGCTTTTCTGCAGACAAGGATTTGTACTTTATAGTCTTCCAAACCTCTGCTTTCAGAAGTACGAAAGTAGTTAATTTATCAAATCAGTTCTCTGGTCTTGAAATATCAGTTAGGGGGAAGTCATGATTTTACAGCAGTTTGTAAATCCCTTGCCTCCACTGACAGGACTCCTTTTCCATTGTGCAGCTTGAACGTTATGACTCAAGCTTACTCATCTGGACTAAGAATGAATTAAATTTTTCAGAGTAAAAATCTGAAAGAGAAAGTACACACATGTAATTCCAAGTTGCTGTTTTTAGAACAGGGCCTTTCTCTGGAGAGATTTTAAGAATGTATTGCCATACTATTCCTTAAGAGTTCTCTTTACTTTGATGTCCTGGTAACAGTTTGTAGCTAAATAAAAATTTTGACATAAGAAATACAATTAGTTCAATGAGAAGTCATTTGTGATCTGACCACAGATTTTCTTTTAAAAAAAGAGGAAAAGATGAGGTATTCATTTTACTGACAGATATACAAATAGAAATATATCTAGAGATACACAAGTGACAGGCAAAAACACTGAATTTAACAGGAGATCATTTGAATTAAAGCTTTTGTGCACTCTAGCCATTACACAGGAATGTCATTTAAGCACGCAAAGCTTCAATTTCTCGTCCGTAAAAGAGAAATGATGATGTCTACACTATCTATGTCATAGAAGTTGTTGTGAAAGGGGTCCTTTGTAAAATCTTAAAGCCTCTAGAAATGTGGATGGTGACAATAATGAAAGTTATTTGAAGTCTGTAAAGCTCTTTACAAGATAGCTAGGTGACTCAGTAGATAGAGCACTGGAGCTGGAATCAAGAAGACCTAAGTTCAAATTCAACCTCAGACCTGAGCAAGTCCCTTAACCTACATTTGTCTTAATCCACCTGAGAAGGAAATAGCAAACCTGTCCAGCATCTTTGCTGAGAAAATTCCATGGGCAGTATGGCTCACAGGGTCATGAAAAGTCAGACATAACTGAACAACAAAAGGACTTTACTCACACTGTTTCAATTAACTTTACAACTCTGTAAAATTATTACCCCTTTTACAGATGAGGAAATGAGACACTGAGGTCAAATGACTCGCACATGGTGACATGACCCAAGGAGGATTCAAACCCAGGTCTTCCCGACTCTGCGTCCAACACTTGATCTACTATGTCCCACTACCTCATTCGTTATTATATGTAAGTACATAAGACTGAACAGGCTTAGAACTGAAGGAAACCTTAAAGATCATTTTGTACAACTCCCCCTTCATTTTACAGATGAGGAAACTGAGTTCCCAGAAATACGATGTGATTGACTCAAGATCACTAAGTAGACAGTGGCATTGGTTTGAGCCAGGTTCTCTGATTCCCAAAGTCAATGTTCTTGTCACCATACTATGGATATGTGTATATGGGTACACTCCTTAACCAGAAATTAAACTTGGTGGTAGACATGTGTATACATATATTAAATAGTATAAATTCAGTATTATGCAATTTTATACAATGCGAAAATGCTTACTGAGTACCTATTTTGTGCAAAGAACACATTGTCTCAGACACCTGGAGGGTATAAAATGAAAAAGAAGACGTACTTTTACAGAGTTGTTATGAGAAAAGTCCTATGTAAAACTTAAATTGCTATATCAATGTGAATTATTTCGGTGATGATGACAATGATGATGATGATTCTATCTGTATACTCAAGGAGTTTGAGCTTGAAATCTAAAATATGAAAATAGGATATGGGTCCCCAAAACAAGATGGAAATGGGGGGCACTGAGGAGGGTATCTGAAAATTATTTGAGAAATTTAGTATACTGCACGTTCAATATTAGTAAACTGTGATATCACAAAATTCTCAATTCATCACGTTTCTTGAAACAGTTCTAATGAAAACTCCCAAGAAGCATCATCCTCCAACTGTCTCCTTTGCCACACCCATATTTGGTAGTTCCATGGATGACAGCTAACACCATCTGGCCATCTAAACAGGAGTGAGAGAAATAAAATAGTCTGCCCTCTCTCTATCCAGCTCCAACGATGGGACTATGCCTGAAAAGATCATGGGATTAAAGAAATAGCTTTCCATTGTTGTTCCATTTCCAGGATTCTCCTGAAAAATAAATGTGGTCTCTGAATATTCAGAGAATATTCTAGAATAGAGGAGAAAATGTTCCATTCCTATAATGAGGTCAAACTATACGACGTCCTTGGACAAAACTTCCAATGTAGGTAGACATTGCAGGTGAAGCTGAGACTTAGAGGAGATACATGACTTGGTAATATGTAATTTTGTTTGAACTGAAGTAGCAGGTAAGGAATCTGAAAGTTTTGCTCTTGACTTTTCCCTGTCTTTCTCTTCCTTGCTAAGTGGATCACTGGAAGTGCTGCTGAGCTGAATTAAGCATCTTTTCTCTCCGCTTAGAGCAGCCACAATGAAGTAGCAAGGTCTGTTTTATCTCTCTTATGTTCTTTCTTGCCTATTTGATTTGAAGCAAAGAAGATACCCCAACTCTTCCCTTCTTCCAGGTTGGTCAGAGGAGTGGAACTGTGGCTATACTCTGCTAATTTTCCCTCACTTTTTTGTCAGTATCTGCTGAAAAAGGCAAAGTGGAAGTGCGTCCCACCGGACCAAGGCAAAATAATATAGCACACTTTTCTGCCAAGAACAATTGTGTGACTTGTATTTCTAATATTTTTGCTAAGGATGCTGTTTTAATTACATAGGAGCCATACTTAATAAATTGGTATATTTATTACTGAGCTAATAATTTATTGTATGTGTATGTATATATGTAATCACTTATGCTCATAAATATATGTGTGTGTTCATTATCCCCATAAATAAACCTATCTCTAGAACAACACTATAGCTAATTTATGTGGTTACATTTTGTAGACCTACCTACTAGCACCAATCCCCAAAAGAGCCTGGGAATCCAACACCCTAATAGATTTGAGGATGAAAAAATGGAATGATGGAAGATTCAGAGTAGAATGCCTCTCTCTTTCCCCAGACTTGCTCAAACATATGACTGCCCCTAAAAGGTTAGTGTAGCCTTAGATTACACTTTAAGCATGCAAAACTTCAGAGTGTTCAGGATTAAGACAGTGATAGTACCACTGTACTCTGATGTTATTCTGTTCCTATCTAGAGTACTGTGTTCAATTTAAGGTACTCCATTTTAGAAAAGACATTGATAACGTAGAGATTTTTCAGAGAAAAGTGACCAGGATGTTGAATATTCCAAAATGTCATATGAGAATCAACTGAATGAACCTGGAATGCTTCATCTGGAAAAGCAAAGATTTAGAGGAGAGATTCTTAATCTGGTGTCCATGAACTTAAATTTTTAATCTATATTTTGATAATTGTATTTCAATGTAATTGATTTCCTTTGTAATCCTACATGTTTTATGTTATGCATTTAAAAACATTGTTCTGAGAATGGGTCCATAGGTTTTATCAGACTACTAAGAGGGTCTATGACACAAAAAGGATTAAAAACCTCTTTTCTTAGGGATACATGATACCTTTCTTTTTATAGTTGAAGGGCTTAAATGTGGAAGAAGAATAGGAGGTAGGGGGAAGGATGAGAAATTAGGTTTATTTTGTTGGACCCTAGAGGATAGAGCTATGAGTAGCAACAAGTGGAGGTTTCAGAGAGGTAGATTTGAGTTTGATACACAAAAGCATTTCCTAACTGTCTAAATTAAATAATTGTCTCTGGAAGTAGTGGCTTCTCCATCACTAGAGGTCTTTAAGTGAAAGCTGCATGATCTCTCTGTTGGGGATGTTTTAGAAGGGACTCTTGTCAAATACAGGTGAGACTGAATGACCTTTAAGGGCCCTTGAAACTCTGCAATTCTATATATACAAAAGCAAATAATATATAAGGCATCAGGTAGAATTTATCTTTGTAGGTCACAGAAAATACTTGTTTGATTCCTAACATTTCTCCTGATGCATAAATAACAGTGCACCCATCTTATGACAAAGAGGCCACAGTTTAATAAACACAATAAGAAATTAATTGTTCTATGTAGCTAAAGTGAAAAATGTATTTTGCTTGGCTATTCTTAGATGACACAAGTTTATGACTTACTTTCTTTTAAATGAGTCCAAGGAGATATGAGGGAGAAAAAATTTAATATTTGATAATTTTTAAATAAATTAAAATTAGATGAACCCCCTAACTCCCCCTCCAAACAATTGGCCTAAAAAACAGCCAGGAAATTTTGGTCAGAAAGAATAAAAATTAAATTATAAGCAAAGATCAACAGCCTGAGAGCTACCAGGTTAGGCTGAAGCACATGAGAATATGCTCTATGGAGGATTAATATGAGAATATAAACAAAAATCACGTAGAAGAAGGCATGGATGAGTTGACCAGCACCCATGAGGGGTATATCCATCTTCATGAAGTAGTTGATTCATTGAAATATTTTTAAACCATAGTTTAAACTATTTAACTATTAATTAACTATAGTATTTAAACTGTTACAATAACTCACATTTATGGTAGCATTTTAATTCGACTTTATCTGCCTCTACCTCCTAGGTTTACTGGTTTTGAAGACTCCAGAAAATTAACTACAAGACAAGAAGCCTAGTACAAGTATGTCCCAAAAAAGGGTAAAAGTTTTCATTCTTTCCAGGAAAACTCCAGGAAATGTGATTTGAGCAGGATGTGGGTAAATTCCTTATCTTCATGACCTTTCCACCAACTTCCTGTGTAAAAGGGGGCAGGGGAAAACCCCTTCTGAGAAGATACTTCAGTAATAAAATTTTCTCTTCTAGCTTTCTTAGCTGCAAAGTCATGTGGGTCTACTATACCCACATATGAAAATAACAGGGGACCCATCAAAATTACAGTAGACAGGCAGTAAGAAAAACAGATTAAGACTCAAGAGACCAGAGTCTTATAGTCCCAGTGCTATCATTCAAGTGCCTCTGTTTTGGCCTCTTCAGACAAGGAAATGATCTATACTCATTAGATAATACTCATTAGAGACACCACTAGCTCTAAAACTCTAGTTTTCCATGTTATTTTAAAAGGACCAGTATCTTGGACTCTGAAAAAAATTGACCATTCTGGCCAAAAACTGAAACTTTAAAAAAATAAAGTTTCCCAGAACTTTTTTAAGGTCAATCAATGGGAGGAGTTTTCTGCTTGGCATCCAAAATACTCCTGTGTTGTTTAAAACACAAACATGCTAGTCTTGGTATAAGACAAAGCAAGTAAAAATAACCATAAACAAATATGTACATATACATATATATATATATATGTATATGTATATATTTATATCTGAGCCTTTCCCATGTTTCAGCTGAGCAAGATAGAAAAACTAAATAAATGACATAAATAATAACAAGTGAATTGGATTTTCTTTTTAATAATTCACCATGTTTTTCTAACATCATTATTAAATCAATCTGGGAAGATATGTGATGATTGAAGTTGTAATCTCAGTGTACCCCCCCTTAGAAAAACACTTTCACAAATGACATTGGACAATCTGCCGTGTATCTATACCTCTTCATTGTCAGGTCTTCCTCTCACACAAAATAGAATGTAACTAGTTGTTCTTAAGACAAAAGAATTATTTTTCTAAAATTCTATATGAGAACAAGAAGAAGAAAGAGAGAAAGGAAGGAAGAAAGGAAGGAAAGAAGGAAGGAAGGGAGAGAGAAAGAGAGAGAAAGAAAGGAAGGAAGGAAGGAAGGAAGAAAGAAAGAAAGAAAGAGAAAGAAAGAAAGAAGGGAAGAAAGAAGGAAGGGATGGAAGAAGAAGAAGAAAGATAATGAAAACAAATTTGATTCAATGCCTCTGAAATCACTCAAGTTTTTCAAGTACAAAAGTATGGGTCATTCAGCAAACTATATTTACTGTATACTTACATGGCAGCTCTTTAATTGTTATAATTATGATGCAGATAGATAATTGAAACAGATGTTCCTCTTCTCTTTCAGAAAAACACAAGAAAAGTGTAAACTTGCTGATATTGCATGGAACAGCTCCATAGAACAACGGGGGAAGAAAAGACATTAGCACATGACAATATTAGTTTTTACTACACCACTAATTACATAAAAAGTATAACTTGAGAACATTAAATCAATATAATTTTCAACACTACAGAAGGGAAACAAATAGATTTGTATACTGGCCTATTTCACATCTGTAGTTGGGGAAACACTTCTGAAAGAATCATATTTGGTTGTTGGTTTTTTTTTTTAAGCCACTGTTGCTTTCAGAACACAAGAAGAAGCTGGAAACTCTCTAGTATGTGCCCATAGAATATGTATTAGAATGATTTCCAGGATAGTGCTTGGCACCAAGTAGGTGTTTAACAAATGTTGATTGATTGATTGATTGAAGACTTTCTGCTCTGACATCTCTAGTACTTGTCCAGAGTTCCTAAAAATCCTTTGGAATAAAAAATCCTATTAATACTCAGAGAAAAATTAATTCAAAATAGTTATCTTTACATGTCATTTAAGGCCTAAAATATGACATAAAAATTGGATTTTTAGTCAATAAAACAGATGAACAGAGAAGTTGAAAGGCTTACAGATGTGTCCCCTTTTTTATGCACTAACCAAGACCTGAATATTTTGGGAGATGACATTAAGGGAATTTTATTTTTCTTAATGATCAGTGTTTGTATATAAATATGTCCTAAAGCTATATTAAGATGATGGGGTTTTTAAGTTAACAATTCAGAATTGTTTCTTTTTTGAGTTTAAAAATAAATATTTATAAAAATAAATGATGCTGCTCGTGGGTTCCCAATGCACCAATAAAAAGTTTGTCATAGCTTTCCTGGGACTCTCAGATGCCGTGGTTCTATTTTTATAAGAATGGGCTGATTTGTCTTAGGCTATTACTGTCTATTACTGCTGGAAGTCTTGGGGAAAGGTGGGAAGCAGCAAATTCTGGCAATCTGCCTAAAGAGAAATCAATGAAACAAATTAATCCTTCACAGGCTGCAGTGGCACAGTAATCCATCACTCAGAGCTGCTTTTATATACCAAATCAGAGAGCAGAGGAAAGAGCCCTGAGGGACATCACAGACAACAACTTACACCAACACTGGGAAAATACAGGGGAATCAGTTTATTTAAAGAGGATAGATTTCAGTTGATTGCCTATTTCATCAAATAAAGATTTTTCTTGCATAATGTTGTGGACCCAAGGCTACATCTTCAGAATTCTGTACTGCTTTTGCAGCTGACATCAATAAGGTGTAAATTTTTTTATTTATTAGCGTCATTAGCAACTAAGAGCAAATATCTGCAAATATGATGTTATTTTATTCTATTCAATTTCCAAGTGTTTAATACACTCAAAGCTTTCAGTAAGGACTAACTGCAAATTTGCCCGCCAGACTACAACTTAACTGACTAGCTTCTGATAAGTCACCTTTGAGATGTCCTTTCATGTACAGAATGAAATAATTCAAAGTGTGTGACTTTGTAAGTACTGTGCTAAGTTTAAAGACTTGAAAAATGTCATTCTACTACATAGGGTGAATTCTTTTGAGCAAATTAAGCTCAATAAACAACTTTTTTAAATTATAAAATATCTTTATTCTTTAATTCACTTAATAATGCTGGCAAGATACCCTTTAATCTGTTTTGTTGCTGAGAGAACACACTGTGAAATTGTTACAGCTATCACTGCATCTTCAACAAGGTATATATATACAGTACAGTATATTCATGAGTGTAAAGATAGATCATAGCAATGTTGGCATATGTGCCTATTCAAGCACATGCACACAATTCTACCCCTGAGGATTATCTTTACACAGAACAATGTGCTCTAAATGACAGTATATTTCCATGATGAAAAACAGTGATTGACAAGAAATATATGATCCACATTGTATCCCTGTTGTCAAACATATACTTCATTTGTGGAGTTCAATGTAAATAGTAATCAGAGAGAAAGAATTTTCAAAGCCTCAGACAAACTTTGCTGTCCAGGTCCTGGCCCGAAGGAAAAAGATAAATCTAAACAGTGCTAACTGGACAATCGCTAAATCGCATATTTGAGTCTAAGGACCATGACCATATGACTGCCATTCGTAGCCATGCTGATGCATTATTTTAATTCAATGCATGGATCTGGCATTTATTGATTTAATAAGGTTAAGGGAATTTCACAGTAGTTGCTACTGATGAACTGTCAGAAATTTAATTTAGTGAAATTCTTAGGTAAGAATATGCATTTGTAGGGGAGAGAGACAACCAGTGTAAGTTGGAAAAGACAGATCTCAACAAAATAGCTCCCCTTTCAGCTGAAAAGGTACCTGAAGGAGATCCTGGTCAGAAGGAGAAACTTGGCTGATCTACTGAAAGTATTCCCATTGCAGTCCATAGCAAAGCTTCTTAACCAGCCTATTTGGCCCTTCTGATATTTTCTGGAATTAAAAGTGGTACTCAAAGGGCAATACAGTGTTCACATTGCCCTTCAGGAAACCTTTGGGCATCACACTAATGGTTAATGGTCTGAAGGAATCAAGATCAAGATAATTTCTGCCATATCAGAATGAGTAAGTAACAACTCAGGCTAAGTCCCCACGAAACCCCCACCACACACACACACACACACACACACACACCTTTTTTTGCCTCATGAAGTCTCACCAGTCCCAGACATGCTCCCTTACCTTGATGTCTAACACGGTTTCAGGCAGGAAGGCAGCAAATTATCCCTGGGCACTGGCCTTTTCCATAGAACCATCAGGACAGGGGAAGGAGAGACAGGAAATGTATCTGACTGGAAAGGGTTCTGCCCAAACATAACAACCAAAGTAGAGGGGGAGGGAAGTGTCAGGGTGTGTAAGATAAAGTAACAAAATGAGTAGTGACTAGAATGAGGTCCCTGGTCAAGAAAGGGAAGAAAAATGTCTACATGTCTCCGCAGCATCTATCTTAAGGTACCACTAATGAGAGAACTTTTTTGTCAGAACCAGAATAGCTAACCTGCTTGTAGGCTCATCTCCTGCCTGGCACACCTGGGTAGCATGTTTTTCTCCGTTTTCCCGGGACTTTGAAGAAGCGGATAATCTGAGGAGCCAGAGCTGCTGTTGCCCGGGTCAGTAAAACTATGCTAATTGGTGAACCTAATTGCTTCAAGCAGTCTTGTCTCTAAACAGGGAGAGCCCAGTTGATGGAGTCAGTCTGTTCCTAATAAAATGAAGAAGCACTGAATTAAATTCCCAAGGAAGGCCCTATAAAAGTTTCCACCCTGTAACCAAATGACTTCACCTATGCTATTATCCCTCAAATGACATCTTTGAAAGAAAGCAGACCCCATTCGGCCTCCATATTCATAAATTGGCTCTGCTCAGGCCAGTCAATCTGGATTGATTTAAAAAGGCTTTTTCATCCTTCCAATCAAATGAAGTCATTGTTAATTAGATGCTTTCTGTTAACAATGTCACTTTTCCCGGAATTACCTGCTCACACTTCGCAAGCCAGCTAGAGCAACATCTGGAGCAGCAGTTTCTTTCAATCAGTCCTCAGCACAGCTTGGCTGCACAGTGGTGGTATTTCCTCTTCTCAATCCCTGTCTGAAGGAAGATAGCATTCAGTGTCCTGGTGGCGATCTCAATGCCAGCGCTATCATTTGGAAAGATGACAAATATCTTTAGAGAAACTCCTTAGACTGTACTCTCTCAAGACCTGTTTCTGCAAAACACAGCAATTTCTCAGCTTTGGAACAGCCTTGAAGAGGAATGTTTCTGAACTTAAGCAGGAACAAAGTTGTTTTCCGACAGTTTGCACCCACACCAAAAGCTCATTATCCTAGGAAGCTGGGTTTAGGGGCCTCCCTCCATGCTCTGGGACTTTCTCCCTGACACTCCTAGGTGAACATCTACTGAAGGTGCAGCTGACTACGTGCAGCACAGACTACTTAGGTGTTCGCTGGCCTTTGAAAGAAAATGCTTTTTCGGAGAAGCACCAGAGAGATTTCAGCTATTGAGAATAGGGAAAGGAGAGTTGCAGACACCGTTTTTTGAGCTCTCAATCTTTCACCATCACTACCTTTGTAGTCTAGGGCAGGGTGCAGACGGCATCCCAAGCTGCATCCCTGACGGCGTCTGACAAACTGCACTCAGGAGAGGAATAGAAGACTTCAAGGAGGACTGACGCCCTCCCTGAACCTCCAATGAAGTGCCCAGAGCTAGAGAGACGTTTACCTGGTGACTAATAGGGCTAGGCCGTGGGCAAGGGGACTTGGAGGAGAGTTGAGAAGGGAGTTTTGCCCCTCCCCCAGGTCGGGTTGGCCCCACTTCCCAGGCTTTCTGCCCACGTGTTCCACTTCCACCTACCTTTCTGTCTTAACCAACCCCATTGATTCCACATTCTTTTTCCTCCCAAAACTCATCCCAATTTTACCCTTTACAGAAAAAATGTGACCCAGATTTCCACACACTCCTCTGCAAACAGTCTTTCTGCCCCACCTTCCTACTATGCAGCTTCAGGCTAAATCCCAAAAAAGTTGGCCCTCTTGGTCTAGCTAATGTGTCTCTTGCTGGACCTAACCACTCTCACCTTACTGATGCTGATGTCTCTTCTTGCACCCCACAACACCTCTATCATAGAGAGGAAACCAATGGTTTCTCAGAAAACAGAGCCCTGAGACTTGTTTCCCTTCCTCCTGGGGTCATATTATCCTCTAGACAAAGAGGTTTCAGGTACCCCATGGTTCCTCCCAAGATGTAATCTCCAGTAAAAGAGGAAGGACAAGAGTGGTGGCAGGACTCCTACACAATAGGATTTCATTTAGACTTCCATAAATTGGTGATTTATTTATAAGGGAACTTATTTCAGTAGAGAGGTAGAAGAAGACAATGATATGTGACTTGAGGGAGGATGGGTAGATACATGATAGAGATCAGACCTGTGATTTCATTGATTAAGGAACTCTCAAGTGAGCAAACTCCCCCTTCCAGTGCTGTTGGGCAGCTTTTCTGTTACTTATAGTCTTAGAAAGTTACCTAGAGCTCTAGGAGATTAAGTGACATGCATGTGCAAAGTCGCAGTCAATATGTCAGAGACTGAAATTGAATTCAGGTCTTCCTGACTTCAAGGATGTTATTCTATCCACTAGGCCAGGATGCCTCTTAGGGTAAACATCAAAGTAAAAGATGACATTTGGGACCTCCTGCCTGCTAGTCAATCCCATGACTTGATTGGGCTGGGAAAGTGCACACATAGGTACCCAGAGGAAAACAAATACTGGGTTCTGAGGTTAAAGACCACCAAAGACTTAAGAAAGACTTTCTTGCCTCTGGCTTTTTTTCAGATTGATTGGATGAAGGGGCTTCTTGAAAGGGGGGGGAGGGGGAAGGAAGAGAGTCTACTCTAAATGTCAGTGATCTGACCTTTGTAAAAAGGAATGCTCTAGCACTGACATCTATCAGGTATCTTGTAGGCTAGGGATCTGGCTAGTCATCTAAAGTCATCCTTCCCCTACTTTAGACAGCAGAGGAAGTAGAACACGTGGGTTAACCAGCATTTAAATCTTGATTTCTTAATGATTCAACATTGAAAGACCACAAATGTTGAGGTGACAGTAGCAGTAACAGGCTAAAAGATTGGACAGGCAACACGTAGGTAAATCTGAGGAATTTAGAATTTTGATCTCAAAATCCTTGATACCCAGAACTTCTTGAACCATGATATTGTGATGCTCCTCAGCTCTTCAAAAGGACTAGCTAACTAAGTTTCTTGTAGCAGTATCTCTTTGGGAGGGAAGCAGACAATAGCAGCTGAAACACCTGCGATCTATCATTGCAATAAAATATGTACAATAATGTGGAGTCATTTCTCTTTCCGCTTCCAGAGGGAGCTCAAACCTGAAAAATCAAGGTTAGCATTCCCCAAACTGTAAACATTTTCAACAGGAGACACTGCAAAACATGAAAGGGAAGCTTGCGGCCCTAATCCCGGGGAGCATTGACAATTTCGCACAGAAAGGACGTCCCGATTTCCGTAAGATTCTGTTGCTTTTTTTATTAGTGTTTGTCAACCTAAAATAGGACACGCGGTTGGGAAGTGACTTGGGGCAGGGGGTTGGGGACTGGAGAAAGAAAAGGAGGAAGAATGGGGGAGAAGGGGAGAGAGAGAGATCGAGAGAGAGAGATCATTTTAAACACCTACTATGTGTTTAAGTGCTTTAACCTCATTTAAGAGCGAGACTATCGATGGGTAAATCATAGTTTGAGTTGAATGGGAAGGATGGTTTTTAAAATGTGAATCTTTATGACTATTTTGTAGTTATGAAGTTCACGTAGCTCTAAGAAATCTTTGTGCAGCTACGTCCACCTACTTAAGCGGTTTATCACAGTTCTTGTATGTTTTGAGGAAAGTCTCACATGCCACATCCCCCCATATGTGTATAGCCTCTAACCAGTTCACATATCTGTCTCTGTGGTTGTCTGCATAGTACTCTACTTCCTGTTGTGATGGATTTAAAGCAATGCCGATGTTTCAAGTCACTGACTTCTGAATAAGCAGTAGAATTCCCAGAGTTGGTAGTTCTTCCTGCGCTCCCAACCCCTGACCCAAGAGGCAAGAAGAGGTTCTGTACTTAAAGGACAGAATATGTTTGGAATCTAGAGTTTGGGACTTAAGAAGGGATGGAGTATGGCTGAATCCGAGCCTCTTTGAAAGTATAGCTAGGTCAGTCCTGTCCCTCGAAACTCCAGTCCCCCACCCCTCCAACCCCACTAATAACACACAGCCATTCTAATCACCTGTTCTGCCTGAGCTTTCACCTTGGTCCAGACCCCAAACTCCCCGAAGGTTGTCCAATGTGGCTCCCTTAACACCTTTCTGATGGGAGGAAGTTCTGCCAGGCAAACACTGGATATTCTGTGCCAGAGCCAACCAGAGCCAGGACTTCCAACAGAAAGACACAATCAAGTGCTAGTTGCAAATGCTCTGCTTTCGGAATACCTAAATCCCTTTCTCCCCCGACCCCATTCCATGAAATGACCATGTCACTGTTTGGGTTTGTTGTTTTTCAGTACATTAACGGATCATTGTGGTCTCCCTTGTCAAGTCATTATGCCTTTATGCCCACCAATTAACCACACCTCACAGGGCTGCTATTAAGAGCTAAATTGAGCTTAAAAAGTGAGGTATCCCATTTCATACAGATGTTGTAATCTCCCGCAGATAATCGCGGCAGACCGCCAGAGATATTACGAAGGTCAGGCCGAATTCGCTCCTCTGGAGGGATGCTGGTTCCCTTAGAACCAACTTTTGGGAGCTAGGGAACTGGTGCACAGGGAAATCAGTTACCAACTCTGGGAGAGGTGAGAAATCGAGTAAGTCGACTGCTTTAGGAGCTCCTGGGTTGTGAGGACTGGCGAGACAGGTATAGGACTGGAGTTGGATCAGAGAGGCCAAGGGCACCAGAAAGGGAAATCTCCTAGATAGTGTGCCACAGAGAACACTCCAAGAGCGAGTCCTGCGTTTTTACGCAAGAAGTTGAGCTTGAGGCTACAGAGTTAGGTAAGGGAAGGTAGTGCAGCTTTATTCTTAGTCTTCTCTAGGATTGCCGGAGCCTTAATCAGGGAATTTGACGGTGAAAATACCAGGGAGTTGAGATGTTAGCCCACTATACGTCGCTACTAGTTTTTCTTACCACGTTAGTTGAGTCTCCGCAAGCAGGGCTGAAACTCCTGAAAGTTCGACACAGGCAAGGGAGTTGTAAGACGGGGCTCGGGTTGCTGATTGGAAGCAAGCTGAGAGTACTGAAGCTGTTTAAGAAGTAAGTGAAAGAATGTGGAGAAGTGGTGCTCGGAATTCAGAGGATTCACCCAGAAAAGATGTGAGCGGCCTGTTGTAGCTTTCTTGATTTTTATCCTAGCCACGGTCCTATTTCAGCACCATTCCCCCTCCCCGCCCCAGTAAGTGCAGCTGGAGGGATCTAGGACTTCAGGTGCCAAGATCCCCTAAAAGGATCTACAGAGCTCTGCTCCTTGACCCTTGGAAAAAGGCTTGGGTTAGGGCGGGCTTCAGGAGGAGGCAAGCTCATCAGTATATCCTTGCCTTCGGTGACTTAGGTTTCACTCTCAATGTTGGGTACAACAAATTTAGTCAAGCCTAAAGAGATTAATTTTCCAGTGTAATCCAATTAAAAGATTTCTAAAGTAATCTTTTGCAAAAAGAAAAAAAAAAGCGCAATGCCACTAAAGAGGGCTTGGTGACACTGATTTATCGCTGGAGTGAAATGAGTGGGCAGGACTCTCTCCCCCTCCCCTTGATGGAATTTGACCAGTACATCCTCTCGCTGCCTCCAGTGGAAAATATATTTGCTTTTCGGAAAGACACCCATCCATCACGCCAACCTGTGCATCCGATAATATGGAGGGGAGTTGGGTTGCTTACAAGCACCATAGACTTTTTAAAGTGCTAATAGATTTATGGTCTCTTTTTCGACGCCCATCCAGAGTAATTAGCACATATGTTCTAAATAGATGATAGTTTTGTGAGCAATAAAGCAATTACCCATCGTTGGAGCTGACAGTTCCTCCAACTAAACTCCAACCAGCAGCTAATTGGAAAAGTCATTTCAGCTCCATTGTTTGCAATTAGTCCTGCTAAACTACTACACCCCAACTAGCTGGTTTGAGGTTAATTTATTCCTTCTTTTTATTTTCATTGGAAGAGCCTTGACAAATAGGACTTTCCTGTTGCCCTTCAGGACGTTGCCCTGGGACTGAGTGGAGACTTGAGCCCTCTGGGGGTGGGGAAGGAAGCGGGGATGTGGGGGACTTCCTGGGTTCACTTGTGGGCTCAATAATCTGTACCAGGCTGAAGAAGAGAGCACCTTTCTCCTAACAATTTCTGTGTCCAGCAGCCTAAATTCAGTCTAAATAAAATCTCTTCCTTAGTTGGCAGCAAGTAATTTGGTTAAGTTTCAAGCTTCTAAAAGTCGTTTTTCTTCCTTGGCATTAAAACGAGTCATTGAGGACACGGACTCTGAAAGTGTCCCCTGCCTCCGCACTCCTCCACCCCACCCCCTGGTAGTCCCTAAGGAGAAATCTGTCTTCTAGGGAGCCCCATACCGATAACAGGAGCAAAGTAAACCTGAGTTACACTTGACTCTCCTTTGGTCTGAACTCTCAGTAGGGAAGAAGAGGAAAGGATTTTATTGTTGACCCTTCAGATTGAAGGGGAGCCTTAGAGCTCTTGGGACAGCGCCACACCTCACAGCTTCTCCCCTTCTAAACTTAGGAGAGTTTTTTTTTATTATTATTATGTTTGTGTGTGTGAAACCACACAGGTCTAGGGCTTGTGCACAGTGAGTGGAAAAAATGTGTTAAACGGCGGTTTGATGCCCCACCGGAGCTTCCAAATATCCAGCGGCTGGGATTCTTCTACTTAATTTACTCTTTATTGGACGGGGCGGCTCCTTCTGGCCTATTCACCCGGAGTGCGGGAAAAGTATCAGTTGGGGCTAGAGATGGGGAAGGGCACGGAGAAAGTGGATGGTGGAGGGATTGAAACTGGAGGTCTTGAGACCTATATACCCTAGCAGGTACTACTGAGAGGGAGAGAGAGAGAGAGAGGGAGAGGGAGAGAGAGAGAGAGAGAAAGAGGGAGAGAGAGAAAGAGGGAGAGAGAGAGAGAGAAAGAGGGGGAGAGAGAGAGAGAAAGAGGGGGGGAGAGAGAGAGAGAGAGAGAGAGAGAGAGAGAGAGAAATCTCAGGCAGAGCAGGTGATCTACGTCTCTGGAGGGTAGCCGAAAAAAAATCCCTCAGGCTGGGGGATATCTTGGTATCCCAGGGTCCGAGAGGTCTGGAGGAGGGAAGAAGGAGGGAGATTTGTGGGTTGGGATGAGAACTTGTAGCCCTGGCAACAAAGTATTGCCTTAAAGGAATTTAAAGCGAAATGTCCCCAGGCTCTGAGAGCAAGGAGAATATTACATGGAGAGGAAAAGAAGGGGTAAAGCCTTCGGGAAGTGGGGTGGGGGGCGGGGGACGGGGGGTAGAGGAGGCGGTAAAGTGGAAGCCCCTTCAGCCCTAGATATCAAGCAATCTTTTCCGGACGGTCGCTCTGCTTAAAGTCCGGTGGATTCCTGCCCCCGCTCGCCGCCTCTCCGCCCCCCCCCCCCAAGTAAATATAACAATAACTAAAGAAAAGAACTCGGGTGAGATTTTAGTCAGCACATGAGTCTTACTGAAGTAATTCTGATTTCAATAAATTGCAGCTAATTGCGCAACTTCAAGGAGACGGCGTTATGTATTTATAGCGAGAAAAGCTAAATCCGTCTAGTGCCAGATTCCCGTCTGTTCTCCACTTACTTAATGTTTTAACCAAATTAATAACTAGGGGTGCACACAAAGAGGAGAGCGTATGGAAAAATTACATGCAGTTCTTTGCATTCTTTGTACATCATCTCCCACCTGTCTATCACTGTCCCTGCATTTTAGGAGAAACAATTCAAAGGAAGTGTCCTTTGCAGTTTATAATGGAAACAGTCTCAGTTTTAAATAAGAGATCTTCACTAACGTGCCTCCACCAAGTGCCACAATCATCCGATGGACCATTTGATCTTTTAGGGTTTAAATATAACATCCCAGAAAGAAAATAAGGATGTGGTTGCCAATGGAGCGCATCACCTGAACTTGATAAATAGAGTATAGAGTCTTTCTCCCTATTTGTGGCTCAGACAAATTATCATCTGCCCAAGGACGCATATGTAATATGTAAAATGGATTAGGTAGGTTTGTTTGTATGTGCATAGAAAGATATATAAGGACAGATGGAAAGGGGTATAGCTCTACATTCGTAATGGGGTCTACTCCTATACATTTATTCACTTCTAGAATAAAGGCATTTTCGTTGCTCCCATAGTTTCTTTCCATTAAGAGCGATTAGATGGTGTCTATTCAAAGCTGCTGATCCAAAGAGAAAATAGGAGTGGATAAAAGGAGATTTCAAGTGACCTCCTCGTCCCTTTCACACCAACCTGAGCCCCAGAATAGCCAAGGATCAGCTAACACAAAAGCTTTTCCCTTTTCCTTTCAGCCTCAGAAGATTCCGTGCAAGGGGTTAACAATAAAACATAGAACTCTCCCCCTGGTTTGGTTAGATCATGCCATTGGAATACTTTATTAACTGCCCCGTTGAGAGGCTGCTTTTTTTTTTTTGTAACTTCTTCTGAAACGGGTAAATAAAATATACGTAGCATGGTAAAAAAGAAAAAAAGAAAGAAAAAGAAAATAAAAGAAAGAAAGAAAACATAATTATTTACAGCTGTCTATGGTTTGCATAGCTACTTATGTCCATGCTATCTTATTTAAACTTTATAGCATCTACCTTCTTCGCAGTGGTGGAAGACGCTATTATAAACATATCTTACTACTGACAGTTTAAAAGAAAATGTTAAGGTTTATTATTTAGATCAGCCCTTATGATGAAATAAATTGTGTTGCATAACTGCTGTAGTCACCAGCAGCAGACTTGCTGGGTTTGAGAACCCAACACTTGTACACTGGTTCGTCTCATAGGCAGAGAAGAAAGTGATATGCAATACTTAAAACATATTCTAGCAATCTTTAGTCAGCGAAATGTCCAACTCAAATTTACTCCTGATGGACTAATCCTTGTAGTAAAAGAAATAGGAGCTGTGACAGGTAACTATTAAGGGAAATGATTATGTAGTACAGTTGATTGTATTGTCAGGACAATCTAACAACCTTCAAACTCACTTCAAAACTTCAACTTTTCCTCCAAAACCAGCCCATTTTCCTTGAGAAGAATAACCAGGCAGTCATTTTCCACAAGTCAGGTATTTTCAAATGTAAGAGTCTGGAGGGTTTTCTTGGGGGTGGAGGAGGTGATTTTTTTTTTATTCTATAAACAGTCTTTGGGGAAATTATTTGATTTTTAAAATTATTTTTACTCAACTCCAAAGTAAATATTTGGTTCTAGATTTACGAATATGCTGGAAATGATTGTCACTGCTTTCTAGTGGAAGGTCTGATTTGCATAAAAAGGTCATAGCTGTGCCCTCTTGCAAGTCACCCCCAGAATGGCACTGATCTTCTGCTCTCCAAGGGAGGTTGGGAGAGAGAGGATTTCACTTATCCTGCTTGTTCCCAAACACTTATTTTAAATGCCTAGTTTGGGGTAGAAAATGAAGCTGTTTATTAAGTTAAAACAGGTCTGCACTCAATCTCTGGATGTTGAAACTTAAAGGTGACAAAGAATAAAGGGTCAGGTTGACAGACTGATAGATGGCATACATAGATCTATACTATAACTGCTCAGACAGAATTCGTGGCTAGACTGATAGCAGCAAAGCTTCCAAGTTGTTCATTACACCCCTATTTTCCCAGTGACAAGGAAAAGGCAGAACTTTTTTGTGACTCAAGAACTACAAGCTCAGCTTAGTCTTAGAAACTAAGATTCCTTCTGAGAGAGAATAAGATTTTTTAAAATAATAAAACCATAGACATTTATATGTCTTTCTCCCTTTTGCCTCCAAAAGTATTAAACCTAATACATAATTGTAAATATGTCTCCATCATCACCATTCACTTCTGGCATTAATTCCATGCTAAGAGAGAGACTAATTGATTCAGCACCTTTAAAATAAGCCCTTTCATAAAGGTCTGCAGTGGAATCAGAGAGACTGACCTTTTTTTTCCCCAGTGGTTGTGACAGTATGTTCATTTCTGTAGATGTATCTGATAACACACAGTTATTCCTGTTATCTGGTCTCCTAAACTAAATAATGTAGCTTTTTAATGGTATGAGAGGAATGGGATAGAAGAGGGTTTTCACAAGAATCTGGTCTCTTGAAAGGCATCAAAGCTCTTGAAATGGATTTAGAAAATGTTTTTACAAGGCCACCTTTGTTCACTGTGTTTTACCAAAAGGCCAAAATTAATTATTTGAGTGAGTTGAATGAGAAGAAAATACCAATATCAAAACATTTTCAAGGATTAGTAAAGAATGATTCAACAATCAGTTAACTGGTAAAAAAAAAAAAAAGATATTGGGAAAATATTCGATGATATTCCACTGTGTTTAGAACTCAGGCATCAATCTCCTGACCAAAAAAAAAGTAAATCTTTCTGTGTAAACATATTGTTCTCTCTCTCTCTCTCTCTCTCTCTCTCTCTCTCTCTCTCTCTCTCTCTCTCCCCCCTCCCCCCTCTCTCTTTCTCTCTCTCTTCTCTTCTTCCCTCCCTCTGTTTCCCTTTCTCTCTGTGTGCATTTATCATATACATATTCTCTAATACATACAGTTTACTAGGATCCTGATTAGGAAGGATTCACTATTCTCTGGAAGATTTGGTTTGTTTGTTTGTTTGTTTTGTTTTAATTGATTAACACTCTGTGGTGATACCACCAGAACAAATGTTTGGGAGCAGGGAGAGACAGAGCATTTTTGACCATTTAGATACTCTCCTCCACCTCACCACTGGGAAAGAAAGTCTTCTTTTGCTTTGGCATTGGAGCTGACCACACAAGGGGTCATCTCTTATCCCAGCTGAGTTCAGAGGAAAGGTCTGTAGGGAACTGGAAAGAAGTTCAAAGGAATTTCAGGCCAAGAATGGATATAATTCCTCGGAGAGGCCTAACTTGACAGAGCTCAAAGGGAAGTCCAAGCTCCATGTGAGGTCAAGCAATGTCCCAACAGCTGACCTAGTTGAGAGCCTCAGCAAGTTCATAGTAGCAATGAGATAGATGGCAGGGCACTATGGAGAAAAGAATGTAGGAGGTGGGAGGGAACAACCAGGTTTAACAGCACATAGAGACTGGTCTGGGCAGGAGAAAGAAGGGAGACAAAGGACACTTGGGTTGTGACTCAGTTTTAGACTCTGGGTAAGAAAAATGACTTGAAACTAGGCCTGATGTGAGAACCCACAGGGAGGGGAGCCTATGAGAGAGTCCAGTGGATGATTGAGAAACATGGTGCCTGTGTATATAAACACCACTGAAGAGGTGGTTAGTGTTCTGTGGAGTTTATTAACATAGTTGCATTCTTAAAATAATGGCTTCCACTGTATGACATAGGCAGGTCTTCTATCCCTTAATTTTGCTACTATGATTGTTTAAATCCAATAGTCTCAAGACTATGAGGATGTTAAGCTGAAAAAGTAACCCTGGATGGGGTTTCAAAAGTCTCAGCACCACTGCCTCTCCCCAGGACTTAAGCTGCTGCTTTTATCTTCCATCAGCTGGTGTCCTTGTTTGAGAGAGGCTGGGGACGTGTGAGGGCAGTTGGAAAGTGTTTCTGCATGAGGAAGATGGAGAGGAGCAGGTGAAATCTGGGACAAAGGGTGCTAACAGAATTAAGGGGTCAGTTGAAGTGGGCCTAACTGGCTCAGCCAGGCTTGGGCTGGAGCCACCCTAGGAGAGGCACCCAGTGCCTCCTCTCATCTCCCCATCTCAACCCCCAACCTCCACATTGAAAGGACTTCTGAAAGGTGATGCTGATGCAACTCTGAGAATGAGGATGGTATGATGGTTGCATTTCTCTCAGAAGGAGGGAAGGGCAAACAGCTGCTGAGAAACAGACCTGTAGCCCTGGGGGCCAGTTTCCTGTCTGACATAGAAGTTGAGGCCAGCCTTGGACTAGGAAAGTCTTAAGATTGCTTCCAAAGAATAATCAAATCAAAAAAACAAAAAACAAAAGAGATGTCAGATCCAAGATTTGGTGAACATGACCCCACCTGGCAATGCCTACATTTCCACTCACTCCTCACCCCAATCTTCAGTTCTTTTTAAACTATGAAAGGCCTGAGTCCTTAGAGTTATCTCCCAGTTTCTAGAGCAAGAGTTAATCTGATGGAAAGTGAGAAATATCATATTTGGTGAGACAAGCTGGCTCCTTGGAGGGTCCTCCCTGGGCTGTTCCTGGTTTTTTCTAGGGTTGTCCCACACCCCACCAACTGAAACATTAAAATTCTGTCACCAAACCAGTGTCCTAACACATTGAATACTTGTTTTGCCATCCCAAACAGCATTAGCAAAACAGCCATTCTTCCCTCCCTGTCTTTTTCCCTCTTCTGACCCAAGTCTGTGCTTCTAAGGCTAGAAAATGTACTTAAAAATTTGTAATTGGTATTACTTTCTCATTCCCTTTCTCCATACCTCTAGTTCATTTTCCAGCTTGGCCTTAATATCCCTTTCAACCTTCCCACCCTTCATTATAACTTCAAGAAAGGAAGAATGCAGAAGGGACTTCTGGCTCTGACACAGGATAGTCTGAGTTTCTCTCCCCCACTGCTCATTGCAGCTCTTTTCTCAATTCCTGGGGTCAGTCTGTTGGAGGTTCTTTTAATCTGTTGACACTATCACCCAGATAAAAGCTAGCTACCATCGATCTCTTCCATTAGGTGGTCACATAACAAACAGGACAGGTGACCGAACAGAGCATTCCCCTGTTTATCCTTGCTTGCTGACGACCTGGCACCCTCCTAGTCACTAGTGCAAATACTGCTCAGTAAATCTGCCGAAGCTTTTATCTTCATTGCATCTGTATGTATAGCAAAACATATGACTCGACGTGTATAATGCATCAACAGATGTTGTATAGGGTGTGTGTCTGTATCTGTGTTCGTGTTTTGAATCTGTACGGACGCTACCATAATACACTCACATCTCGAGGACCTGAGATGTGGAGCTTTACTTTAATATCCATTAAATTACACAGACTGAAAACAGTAAAAATATTGTATAACTGAGTCGGTCCCCACCATTTCAACTTCACCAGACATTGACCCCAGACTAGAGTAACCCGACTTGATATCAACAGGAAAAAAAAATAAAAAGTTCCCTCTCCAATCCTTCCACAATCTGAAGGCAGTGGTAGTGTAAGGAAACAGAGATAGAGGATGTATTTCTCTTTGCCCCCCCCCCCCATTAGCAACACTGAGTTTAAGGGGGTGGGGTGAGAAGCCGTACTTGCCTGGTGCGGGGCAGGGCTTGGCCGGGTCTCTGTGGTGCCAGCTGTGAGCCGATCCAGGATTCTGGGGAACGTCGGCAAGTAGAAGGATGGGCTCTTGCAGGGTCTGTTCACCTCTCTCTCTCTCTCTCTCTCTCTCTCTCTCTCTCTCTCTCTCCCTCCGTCCCCCTCCCTCCCTCTCTCTCTCCCTCTCCCTCCCTCCGTCTCTCCCTCTCTTCCTCTCCCTCCCCTTTTTCTTTTTCTTCTCCTCTCCCTTCTCTCACACACACTCTCTCCCCCTCTCTCCATCTCCTCTGTGTGTTTCTATCTTGCTCTGCTTCTCACTCTCAGGCTCTTCACAGTCTGAGCAAAATCTAGATCGCATACATAGAGCCTGCTTTTTTTTGCCTGATTTAATCTTGTTCGTTTCACCTTTTCACTGACCAGGAGACATGAGTGAGAGTTTATTTGGGGAGAGGGAGAGAGAGGAAAGGAGCCCACTGTTGCATAGTCAATAACATCCTTTTTATCAATGCAATATACAAAAGGGGCGGCTTGGCCCAGAGAACCCATTGAAACTCTCCTCATTATTCGGGTTGGGGGGTTTGTAGGGACAGACAAATAAAACCGTTTATTCTGCTATTAAGAGTGATCGGTTCCACTCATCGCCAAACCATCCCACACTTCCACTCTTTCAGGTTTGAAGGAGAGCAGAAACATTAAGCTTCTCATCACACCAGAAAGCATCACAAA
>CM053769.1:679875083-679935083 GCA_028658325.1 Potorous gilbertii | reverse complement strand
GGAAAGTTTGTGACTGATCCCTGCTTTTATAGTTGTGTCATTTTTTTTTTAAAAGCATGTTACTTATTTTATTTCTCCACCAAACTCCACCCTCTGCTTAAATACTCCATACAAATGACAATTTCCAGCGTATTTACCGTTCCTTCTTATTTCACCATAATGCCTAGTCTGCAGCTGGCATGAGCTTCCACACCATTTAAAGCATGGTTTTGTCAGCATAAGTTTGGATGTTGGATATGCCTCAGTTTCACATGGAAAGATATGCTGCACTCTTTTATAAAGAGATTTAGCAGTTTACGGTTAAAGTTTATCTTCTTACTACGGTTAAAGATGTCTTACAGTCAAATAAGATAACCAGTCAATTTTGCAGAGTGAAAATTACTCTTTTAATTGGTTTTAAAATTATATTTTATATGCCACAAGAAAAGAAATTGAATTCCTTCAGATCTGGAAGAGCTGGCAAATATGACGACTTCATTTCGTAGCTCCAGGGAGCTTTTTGTAGACATTTGAAAAAGGAAAAAAACCCCTTTGAATTGTGTTCTCATTTAATTGAAAAATAACTGCCAAGTTCAAAACTATACTGAAGTGCGAAAACTATTCTAGCCCCATTAGATTTTAAGGGCTCAAATTGCATTTATTACTTGCACTAAAATTGGATGAAAGTTAAAGAAACTATGAATTGTTAAATAGGAAAGTAAAATTATAACTATATGTGTATGTATATATAAATACACACAAGCATATCAAAATGCAGGGGGGGGGAGCAATAGCCTCAACTTCACTAAAGTTGCCTTTGTTTACTTGATAATTTCAAACGCTGAGACTGTCGAAGTCAAACATACACATACTTAAAAAAAAAAAAAAAAACTTTGTTCAGCTTTAGGAACTCAAAGCATTGCTTACGTTTTGCATTCAGATGGTTAATGAATCCAGGGTTTTTGCAGTTGCAAGCTAGTGCATTCACTGGGCAAAAGCTGTCTGCAGGGTTTTGCAGTGGGACCGCACAGAACAGACATTAATTATATTTCCTACTTTTTTTCAATAATGTTTGGCTACTGTAAGTTCGAATATTTTTATTTTCATGGAAAATATTTAGTCTTTTTGTTATTTTTAACAGTAAGAACTTTGTGTGATGTGGTGGGGAGAGGGAGACGGAGTGGTACTGGAGAATTGCTCTGCTTAAAAGTTGAAAGTGGTTAGTAAGGGTATGTAACATGTATCTATTTTAAAGACGATTTTGTAGCATTTGAGGGTGATGTGGAAACACTTTATAAGCATAACACTGATAGTTTGCAAATCAGTGTACTTAGGGCACTTGCCTTAGACCACAACCATTTCATCTGTTTTTAACCTTGGTTTGTTGAAGTCCAGAGGGGTGAGTGGGGTTTTGTTTTCTATGCATATTTTCTTGGTTATCTTTCCTGGGGTTTGGACAAGTGGTGGTTGAGGTGTGGGGGCAGGACGATGGCTCTTCTCGGGAGGTCTTCTTCGGGTTGAATCTGTACTGAGTCTGCAAAGAGAAGAGAGCAGCACGGTTGCCGCACTTATCAAGATTCTGCAATTGGATGAATTGATACCTGTCTGGATCTATAGACCCCTATGTGGGACTGCGTGTTTATGTGTGAGTCTGAGAGTATGTGTGAACGTGGTGTGTGTGTGTGCGCGCCTGGGCGTGTGTGTGTCTTCGGGGAGAGGCACTTGCATTGTCTCGGGACCCGCAGAACCGCGTTGAGGAGATGTTTGCAAGCCCCTTGGATGCACATTTCCTCTTCTTTTCTCTTTCTTTTTGTCAGCGGTTCAGCGAGGAAGAATGCCTCCAACCCAACCCAACCCAGGCCAATATGCCCTCACCAATGGGGATCCCCTGAATGGTCACTGCTATCTGTCTGGATACATCTCACTGCTGCTGCGGGCCGAGCCCTATCCTACCTCCCGCTACGGCAGCCAGTGCATGCAGCCGAACAACATCATGGGCATAGAGAACATCTGCGAGCTCGCCGCCCGCCTACTCTTCAGTGCCGTCGAGTGGGCCCGCAACATTCCTTTCTTCCCGGACCTGCAGATCACAGACCAGGTGGCCCTGCTGCGGCTCACGTGGAGCGAGCTGTTTGTCCTCAACGCGGCGCAATGCTCCATGCCCCTCCACGTGGCCCCGCTGCTGGCCGCAGCGGGCCTGCACGCTTCGCCCATGTCCGCCGACCGTGTCGTGGCCTTCATGGATCACATCCGTATCTTCCAGGAGCAGGTGGAGAAGCTCAAGGCCCTGCACGTCGACTCCGCGGAGTACAGCTGCCTCAAAGCCATCGTCCTCTTCACATCAGGTGAGGGGTGGAGGAGGGAGGGGAGGAGGGAGAAGAGGAAGGCGTGGAGGGAGATGCATAGAGGGAGGGCTGGAGAGGCGGGGGAGTCGCGATGGGGAGAGGGAGCACAAGTGCTTGGTAAGAGCTAGAGCCAGCTTGATGCCTCCCTCCCCCGTCACCTCCTCTTCCTCCCCAATCTCCTCACCCTCCCCTCCGGGTCCGACAACTAGATGGTTTGGGTGGGGGTTGGGGAGGGGGTCGCTGCTGCCAGTTTTGGAGTGGATCTAGAGGTGGGTGGGCCTCTGCTGCTGCTGCTGCTGCTGCTGTTGCTGCTGCTGCTTTCTCAGTTACTACCCAGCTTAGTCTCACCAGCCCGATCTGGTCTGGAACGGAGGATGTGGTGGCCTGGTTAGGGGGTGAAACAAACCAGCCTGCCTATCTCTACCTCGGCTCTGTCGGCGTCTGAGTGAGCTCAGGGATCTGAGGGAGAAGAAAAGAGGAGGGCTTGAGAATGTTGGTTTCTCTTGTGTGGTACTTTGACGAATTTCTTGACTGAGATCGTTCACACACACACACACACACACACACACACACACACACACACACACATTAAAATTAAAAATAAGAGTATAGAGAGAAAGAGGGAAATCAAGCCAGATAAATCATAAACAATATCGCTTTGCTGCTGCCAGATTTTTCCTTGTCGGAATCATTCAGATGTTTGCAGTTACAGATGTTTATTGGGGTCATTTAAAAAAAAAAAGATTCAATATAAACAAAAAATATTTAAAAAATCAAAAACAGAAACAAGGCAAGTAGAACTCACAAGGAAAGTAAGATTGCGTCGGCCCAAAGAGAAATCTTTTTGCTGTGCAAACCCCACCAATATTAGAAATTTAACAGATTGCTGGGGGGAAATATCAAATGAAGTGTAGGAGGTGGTAACTTGAATGTCAACAATTCCCCTTATGATAGAGGGTTCAAATGAACTTGTAAGAAAGTGCATTAACATGGCTTTGAAGTGTTCTCATTTTAGCCTATGTGAACTCTACATATATCTCTTATTGTCATATCCTGTAAACAGTAAACATGTAAATAGCAAAGACAGCAGGTAATAGGGGAAATGTAAACAAAGCCAGAAAAGAGGTCACATATGTGCATGCAGAGCTGCATAAAGCTGTTGGGGTCCTTTTCTACTTATATATTTAGTAGCGGTAGTATTACTAGCATTCGTGTTACTTTTTAATTCTTCCATATAGTGAAAACTAGATTCCTAATAAATCTATCCTAGACTCAGAAGGAGCCAAACGAAAATCATTCTCTAGCAAAGATGGCAAAACCCTCCCAAGGCCTTGTTGAACAGTAAGCAATTTATAATCTATCAATATTTGTTGCCTTTCATGCGTGAAAAATAGTATTTACATTGTATTAAAATGACTCTTAAATTTGCACAATATTGTAATGTAGCAAATGTAGTATTAATATCGATTTGAACAACAGATAATTTATTTAGACAGGAGCACCTAATTTGTATGCAGGGTGGCCAGAGCCATGTACTTTGACTGCCCCCTTTTACTTTCAGTGCAAATGCAGGTCTGCTAGTGGGAGAGGAGTTATTCTTTGCAAGAGGAGAAAGTGCGGATCTTAAAACAAATGGAAGATTTATTGAATAGCCACCTCAATGGTTTGAATGCATTTTATCTTAATAAGTCTTCTTGATGGAAACATGTTTTTCAAAAGTGACAAAGAGGCTTGAAAGCACAGATCAGACTGATTTAACTCTGGAGCATGCCTGTAGACTTACCTACTTTTTACACTCATTCACTGTGGAGGTTCCATCAATAAATAGGCCAATCACAGTGAAGTTGATTTTTTTAACCCTATCTAGTGAGGTCCTAGGAAATAGAAATGTGACACTGTAGTGTAGAATGGTCGACTCAGGAGAGATCTCCCCTCCCTTCTTCTACCCCAAAGGCATTGGTTCTACCCACTTTCCAACTCCCTAGAATTTTCTGTAGCCAAGAGAGCTATAGAGTCTACAGTGAAGTCCCTAAAATTATTAACTCTTTTATTTCAACTTTATATTCCTAAACAGCAATGCTAAATCCTTCTTTGCGAAACTAAACAAAAGTTTCCCAAAGAGCTTCCTTGGATGACAACTTAAAGGCACAAAGGGTGTCTAGTGAGTTAATAACAATATTATTTTATTTGAGAAAATTAAAGCAGAATATCTGAAAATGGAAATACAGCTGTCAGGAACAATTCACCCCCTCCCCCACACACACATTTCCACTTTTGACTAAACTTGTTTTGATTGCTGGCCAAAAGGGAATTCATGGGAAGCCCTTCTCAAAGTCATCCAACTTTTAAGCAAACTCGGAGTGATGGAAAAAAACATTTTTAGACATTGTTTAAAGAAGTTTGCTAAGGCTAAGTATTTAACGCTGGCAGGGGGGTCCCCTGTTGTGGTTTTTACATTTGGGCCCTGGATGGTTTGTTTAATCCTTAATATTCTGGACATCATCCAAGGACTGGGTCATGACCTGAACTTACTTAAAAAAGAAAACTCTATTAATTCACACACCTAAATATTTCTTCAGATAAATGAGAGCTTCTCCGAAAGCGATAGTCTAGTTAACATAAATACAATAAATCCATTTTTCAGCACAATAATAACTTTGATTTCTAGTTATGGCAGCTGATTACATCTATATTTTCTAAACACTAAACTCTCCTGAATGCACCACATGAAATACATTCTCTACACGACAAAGGCTAAGACTGTAGAGCCCTGAACAGTAATGGTTATTTATTTACATAATTTCTTTTCCATACAGTGTAGAAGAAATATTGAGCGTCCCCATATTGACACTGCCATATAAAAAGAGAGACATGGATTTTGCACATTATGCCTCCTTTTCTTATCTGAGATATAATTCATGTAGTGTAAATATGTATTGCATTACACTTGCCCCCGCTATCCAAGAGCTGTGGATGCAATAATCTAATCGATCTAAAAGCCCATTCCCGTCTGTTCACCATTGGTGAAACCTTTTTTTTCTAGTGAGAAAAGGAAAATTAGCTTCCAAAGTCCTAACCCAAGTCCTGATCAAGCCAAATCCTTTTTTCTTCAGGAGGGATAGGAGTTGATATCTAAATGGCAGCCCCAGCAGAAAGAAAGAAAGAAAGAAAGAAAGAAAGAAAGAAAGAAAGAAAGAAAGAAAAAGAAAGATCGAAACCTGGTTGAGGAAAAGATACAGGGTTCAGTGCCTAGCCTTTCCACTTCCTTCAGTCAAGGGTAATAGATGTAGGTTAGTGTCCGATGACCCTGCACTTTGGCGGGCACTTATCGTAAACATCTGATAAATATTTTACAGACCTTAAGGGGATGGCATATGGGTCTTATAAAAAAAAATCTGCTAGAGTGTTAGGGGGAATCTTTTCATATCGTATTGTCTGGATTTGAATAGGGTCCTGGGGCATAATAGGGAGATAATACATGTATTGCAAGATATATGTAAATATGAGCTTTCTTGGTGGCAATCACTGTAGTCTGTTTAGATTCAAGGCCAAGAACGGACTTATGCATTCTTTAGCTAAACAGGGTGCATGTGGGTTTTTTGGTTTTTGTTTGGTTGGATTTTTTGCAGTAAATCCACTCTACTCTGGATTTTGGTGTTAAAGAATATTACCGTATTAACAATATAGTACGGATTAGCACAGCAATTTGGCTTGGGTAATTATATATCTGAGAGCAACCTAGTATGGATCTCAGGTCAAAGGATTCCTTTCTCAGAAGTTCTTGAATTATAGCTTGTTTTATTTGTATTTTTTGCTTGAGGCCATAGTATTGTAGATGAAGGAGCTCAGAAATCTTTGTATCCAGTTCTTGAAATATAGACATAAACTTCAAAAATACAGCCACACCCGGGTTTTGATTTGAATCATTTGTTATGCCTTTTCAGGGTCATTCTTCTACAGACACAATTTCCCAGTGTCCTTTTGGGGCCATTATAGTGCATTAAGACATACATAGATCTATATGGATAAAGTATTAGCAAAGTCTGACTTTGGTCTCTATTACACCTTCCCACTTAGTAATGGTTCCTCATGTTTTTAAAATATTTATTATTGCAATTAGAAACAATGTGGATATTTGAACTATAGAAGGAGTGATCGTGGCTTCCATTGAACCCACTTTTCTCTACTAAGCATCCAACACAAAGTAACCTGCCGATCTGCAATATTATCATTAAAAGAAGGACTCGAATTGATATGAGATAAGCAGACAGTGTGAGATTATATCATTCTGTGAAGTGTTTTTCCTCTCTTCTCTTCTTCAGTAAGAAGGTTCTCTGTGTCTGGCTACGTTTTAGCTGGTGTTTAGGCACCGCAGCCGTTCTTAGCTTTGTGTCTGATAGCTGCAGATGTCTCCTTAGCACACAGCCTGAAGTAACTGAGCCATATTCTTCTAGATTATTATACAGCTTGTGAAGATGTGACCAATTTTCAATTACTTGATCTAAGACACAGATAGAAGTGTGGGCTTTCGCCTAGGAATTGCACTGCGTATTCCTTACACAGGAACCTTAAACCCTATATTGCTGAAGCGTTGGACTTGATCTAATTCCCAGCATATCAACAAACGACTGCCTGCCCTCCCCACCCCCACCCCGCAACCTCTAGCCCTTTACGCGTTTATTGCTACTCAATCTAGTTGTGGGTCTAGGATTTTGGCTGCTGTTGTCTTGGCTTCTATTGGGTCCAAGATCTATTTAGTTCTTCTGACTGTTTCGCTAAGGTTCTTTAATACACCCCCACACACCCCGCCCCAAATCATCGGCTGAAGCAATCTTCTTAATGAACTGAATGCCCTGAAAGAACCTGCCCTTCAGGCTGAGGACAGGTTGCTGTGTGTAGAAAGCATGGCTTCAGTCTTACATTATTTAATCCAAAGGTGAAGGAGGAAAAACAAAGAGAGGGAGAGGTTGATGTGTGTGTGTGTGTGTGTGTGTGTATGTGTGTGTGTGTGTGTGTGTGTGTGTGTGCGCGAGCGTGTGTGTGTACGTAGATTCTCTAGGCTTGGTGGGAGTTTGATTTATTTTCATTTTGTTGGAGGTAGAAAAAAGGAAGAAGGGAGCTGGGGGAGGCCTAAGGGGGAAGGATTTTTTTTTGCTTCTGTTTGTGACTGCTGCTCACTGTCCTAACTGTTTGCACCCCCCTCCCCCCACATGTCTCCTCCCTGTGTGTGGCTGCTCCGGCAGACGCCTGTGGCCTGTCAGATGCCGCCCATATCGAGAGCCTGCAGGAGAAATCTCAATGCGCCCTGGAGGAGTACGTGAGAAGCCAATACCCCAACCAGCCGAGCCGCTTCGGCAAACTGCTGCTGCGGCTGCCTTCCCTGCGCACTGTCTCCTCCTCAGTCATTGAACAGCTCTTCTTCGTTCGCTTGGTAGGTAAAACCCCCATTGAAACTCTCATCAGAGATATGTTACTGTCTGGGAGCAGCTTCAACTGGCCTTACATGTCCATCCAGTGTTCCTAGACCTGAGACAGCAGCGCCCTTGGTCCCTGAGCCCCCAGTAGAGACACAGAGGACGAGGCTTTGGCCAAGGACACCAAACACAGACAGAAACGGTCGAACTTGTTAACGCCGGGTTGCAAATGGTGAAAGGTGGGGAGCGAGGGAGGGGAGAGAGGTGAGGGATCGGAGCCGAAACAACCCAGCAGAAATATATATTAAAAAAAAAAAAAAAAAGGAAAAAAGACTCATTTAGAATCAGATCTGTGAACACATTGAAAAGGAAATGAAAAGGACCTTGTGTCTATGGGGGGAAAATGAAGAAAGGACCATGGGGATTTTAAAAAAACAGAAGGAGAATAATGGACCTTCCAGGATTTATTGTGGACTGATGTGTGGATATATTCTGTACAGAAAAAAAAAAAAAAAACATCGAAGCGAACTGAAGCCTATGTAGAAACACACAAAAACACTTACCACGAACATTGTTATTCATTTTGTAAAATACTAGTCTTTATTTTCATTTTTTGTAAAAATTTAAAACATCGTATGCGCATAAAGAAAAACAAACAAGAATTAGGGGGAAAATAACATTTTCCAAATAATTATAAAAAATTGTCCTGTGTCTATGTATCTATATCTGTTTTGTATTTTTTTCTGGTTCCAAACCAGGTTTCCTGTGATTCTATACTAATAATTTTTGATATAACCCTTTGCTTCTTATAATGAGTGCGATATATGTTGTCGAAAAGCTGTTCTTCAAGAATTAAAATTGAAGTGAGAATTTAAACAAAAATAAAAGATTTAGCAAAAACACGTGTCTTGTTGCTTGACACATTTCAAAAGATAGAGACAAACTCAAAATTACTTTCGAATTAGTTGTCATTAGAATAGAAAAGGAAAGATGGGAGGGAGGGTTGGAGGGGGTGGACTTTATTAAAGACCCCAGCAAAGTTAAATGGAGATTATACAACTGAAATAAAATCCACTCCGTTGTGTAGATTCTAGGAACTAAGCACCAAGGTTCGACAAGTGACTTCAAGGCCGGTGTCAGCTTTTTCACTGTAGTGAGACGGATTTATCCTCTTCATGATTAGCTTCTGTTGGTGCCTGGAGGTTTGTAGGCTTTGAGAAGCAGAGAATATCCTGTTCATAGCACATTTCCACGCAGGGTGCCTTGGAATAGATCTTCGTTTATTGTCCTTTGACTTGGCGGTAAACTATTGGTAGTTCTACTACTATTGGTGGTGGAATTTGTGGTTGTTCTGGGGCGGGTGGGGTGGGGTCGAGAGAGTTTGTCTATTGCTTTCTGGGAAGGATGGTTTCTCAGGAAGACAGATGGTTGTCCTAGTGCCTTTGAAAGGGAGAACCTCGAAGAGCTTCAGAAGAGTTAGGAGACTCAAGGCTGTGTGCTCAGTTACTACTACACTTTTTGCTGAAAAAATCGGCAGTATTTGTTTTCCTATATAGTCACAAGTATTGTCATAAAATTATTCCCAGTCCATTCCTAGGAAAATCCAACAGGACGATTTCTCTTTGGGTGGCATAGATGGACCCTCCCTGGCTTTCTCTCATGGCCGCTCTATGGAATGAGAATTGGAGAGGTGTGCCAAAGCCCGGTTTTTAATTTAAAAACCATTTCCATCATGGTGCCCCTTTGAAGGTAAAGGCTTCACAATGCTGCTTGCTGGTGGTGCAGATCTCTGTAACAGCTTTCAGAGCATGAATGTTTTATAGGATCTGAGACAGAGCTGTAAGAACACATACTGCCAAGGGAGCTCTTGCTTAACGTATTAATAAAGCCAGATCTTTAAAAATAACACCCCTCCCCCACCCCCATACCCATTCCCAAACATACCCCAATGAGGCAAGAGCTTTCATTTCAGAAGCCAGTAGCAGTGTTTTGCTTTCAATTTACTGTCTATAGTCTCCAGGACTTTTTCTTTTTCTTTTTTTAATGCATTAACAAGATCTTTCACTCACTTCAACCCACTTGGGGTGTTTAATATTCTAGGTGCAGTAGAGCCTGGGCAAGTACAGCTCTATACAGTAACCAGTTACCAGAAAGCTACAGATCAACATCTGGGGGCAGATGTTCTTTAGCCCTGTATTCTGTATAGAGAATTAGAGTATCAGCTCAGCAGCAGTTGTGGATGTATGTAGCTTTGTGACAATAAACCAGAACCCAACCAATGGAAATTAAGCACAACTGCCTCCCCCTCCTACTCTACTCCCACCCTAGGCCTTAGCCCTCAGCCCAGATGCAAGGGCAATAGCTTTGTCCTTGAATTGACTCCCAAGGCAGAATTAGGAGAAATGGAAGAATTGGTTGGAGGAGAGAGGAAAGATTTAACTCATAAATTCTGCTCCCAGAAAATTTTAAGGAATGATCCTGGACATGTGTTTTAAAGGTGGAGAAGAGATAGAACAAGGCAGGGGTCAGGAAGTGGGGAATTGGTCTGCCTGTAAGCACATATACCCATATCTCCTGCTTTAAAAAAAAATGAGATGTAAATATATTTATTACAATGTGATCCCTCTGATGAAAACACATGAACATTTTTGTAGTTCAAAATGTGTGTTTTCTATTAATTTAAAGATGAAGGTTTAACAGCTGTGTACCCATTATAAGGTAAAGCATGAGGGCTGTTTTTGATTTGTGATATGGGCATTCCTCTCTTGGGGAGGGTGAACAAGAGGTATTGAAAGTGCTAGAAATTGGCTCTTGTAGAGGGTTACATTTCAAAGTATTGGATACCAATATATGTTGTACCCTCAACACTTTTCTAAACCCTGATTTAAGTATATAAACATACATGCTATTTACCTATGGGAAGAAAGTTTTCCTGTGTGACCATTCATCGCCTTACATGATAAGTTTTCTAGATGGAATATCTGAAGCTTGTGAGCACATCCTTAGTCATACACAGTCTGGCATGGGGCCATTGGGAAATGGAGAGTAAACTGGGATAGCAATAGGACAGGGGACTATCACTTTGTTTCCATTATTGGGCAAGACGATCTTGGTCAGGTCTCTTTTCTCTTCTGAGATGCTTCTCACTCTCCCTTCCCCTTCCCACCGTGGAAATGAATGGTTTAATCTTCATGCTGGAACAAAAGTCCAGAAAATATTTATAACAGTTAAATCTGTTTAAAGCCTCTTACAAAAGCTCCCAGTTCCAGAGAAAAAGAAAGAGAATAGATAGATCCAGTGTTTGTGTTTGTGTGTGTGTGTGTGTGTGTGTGTGTGTGTGTGTTATTTCTGTATGTCATTATCAGGCTTTAAGTTTTGGAAGTTTTTCAACTGTCAGACAAGTAATCGGGAACATAGAACTCCTATGTGTTAATGGAGAGTTTAAGATCTGAGAAAACAACAATCAAAACAGAAAAAGAAAAAAATAGAAAAAAGAAAGGTTATGCCTTTTGACTTCCTATGAACCACCCAATCTTCCTCCCTCTTCTTCCAATTAAGTCTGATCTAGTCAATCTAAATATATATCAAGAGGAGTTGACCAATGACAGGTCTTCATTCTCAGTTTATAATTCTTGTCCTCCCAGATTGGCAACAGGGAGAGAGATGGGATCGTACTGGCAATGTTAATGTTAGAAAGGAAAGTGGGAGTGAAGTGAGGGAAAAGATGAGTCTGTAACCACCTAGCAGTGGGGAAAGGTCGAGGCAGGTCTTTTAAATATTGGCCAAAATTACTAAGGCTGTAGTCTTTCATCTCCCTCCCCTCATTTCACTATTTATCTCCCTATCTCTCAATTCTCTCTGCTTTCTCTGACTAGCTCTCTCAGGGTCAGGCTAATTCCTGTTTTCATAATTTCTGGGACAGACCCAGCAGTTCCCAGCAGGTGACTGGGCAGAGCAGGTGGAGAGTTCTGCTCAGTCAGCCTGGCATAGTTTCCTTCACACTAGTTGGAGTTGAGAAATGTTCAAGAAGTTCTCATTTCCTCTGCCTAGTCAACCTCTCTAGTGGATTTTGGGACATAGGGATGTCTGGGACAGTGTGCGAGTGTGGGTAGGGGGACAAAATGGGAGGTAAAATTAGGGAAAGAGGTCTGCTTACCCTTCTGAACAAAACACTGAAACAAATCAAAGGAAATGATCTTATTGGCATGGGGCTCCTTAAGAGGTGTGAACTTAAGTGAATGCAAACAGATAAAGATAAGTTAATATAATGCAGTCTGCTTGCATATTTCCAGAATATAAGGAGGAAATGTATCTCCACAGCTAAAAAGTACTAGGTGGCAACTTCTCTCATCCTGTGACTTGAGTCAATATATAGAGGGTCAAACATGCTCCTTTCTAGCCAAACACTAGTATGGACCTTTTGTATCTTTGAAATAATTTTAAATTGCTGAAACCACAGGCTTCATTTAAGTTTAAAAAAACAAACAAAAACATTCTCAGGATATTCCCCCCCCTCCTCTTCCCCTCAGGAAATGAAGGAGCTTTGCCTCACATTTCAGGCACTCAGATCAATCCTATCCTAAAGATGAGGTGAACAGATTCATCCTCCTCCCCCACCAAAAAAAATATATCCCAATAACTTGTCCTTTGAGGCTAAGGAGATTTTTTTCAAGTTTGTCCTTCCTTAAATTTAGGGATAGCCAAAGACTTCTTTGGTTTCCTCGTGCCTTTTCCAACATGAGGCATCAGGCTCACCAGACTTGTCAATACTTTTCTTTTGCAAACTGCTACGGAGTGGTCCTTGGATGGTGCCCTTTCTAAGGCAGAGGCAACACTTAACTGTTCAGTGTTTGGTGGCATTTAAAAAAAAGGCTTATTTTAAAACTTAGCATCATCATCATTATTGTGAGTGTCACCTTTTTTGTTTTTTGAGACTAATTTTATACTTAGGCTTGGGGTGGGGATAGGTCTCCGGGACTAAGGACCTGATAATTTCTGCTATAGGAAACTACGGTAAGGATCGGGGGGAAAAGTATGTGTGTTGGGGAGGGGGCTGGAATCTGGGAACACAAGTGGAAACTAATAAAACTCTTGTTAGAGTGCTTGCTCAGGATCTATGGCGTCACCGGGTCTTTTACTTAGGAAGCCAAAGAGTTTTATTCTTAAATGAGTTAAAGAGCCATTTACCTCTGTCGTGTTCTATTCATCAAGCCACAAGTTGAGGGTTCCTAACATGAAACTATTTGTTTGCTTACACAACCAGCTGGGCGCAATTTCACGTCTGAGATATCTATCTGAAAGCGCCTCTCATTTATTATCCCTCCTTGTCAGCGAATCCATTTTCCAACTTCCCCCTCCCTCTTTTTGTGTTTTTTTTTAAATTTATTTATTGTGGGGCTTGTTTGCCTGGAAGGACCTGGGGCTGAAATCCTCCCCAGAGAGTGTCAGTTCCCATTCCTCGGGACCTTGAGCACCCACATCTGGAGAAAGGAGGAAGCCGCTGGCAAGATCACAAGGGCCACCGCTGACCAAGGTGAAGTAATATTGAAGCTCTTTCAGTTGCAAGGATCTAGTGGGATGGATTGTACATGGGAATGACCATGTTTCTATCTGAGCATTTTCCTCCTCTCTAACTCTAGCTATGTAAGGGGCAACCACCTGTACGAAAGGGAAAGAGAGAAGGAGGGAAGGAGAAAGGGAATTCAGAAAAAGATGTGTTGGGGAGGGTATGTTTCATTTGCTTAAGATTTTTTTTTTTTAGAGACTTTGAGGAATCTTGACCTATTAGATTCACTTCAGTACAATTAATTTTTATAGGGGTGGCAGACCTATGTATCGAAGACGTAAACAGTTAGGAGACTAGGGGTGGGGGAGGGGATTGTATATGTTTGTGTGTGAAGAGGGGGAAAGGCTGCATGTGATCTCAATTTTTAAGCATAAATAATCAATGTAGAAATAGATTTATAAATATAATTAAGAGGAAAGAAAACAATTAACATGGCTCAAGGTTACAAACTCTTGACCCCCTCTTTTTCCTCCACTTAAATTTTGAGAAATACGTATGATGTGAATAGTGTTTCTATGCGGTGATCAGACTGACAAGAGAACCACTGTTAGTAATCTCAATGATGGCTGTATAATAGCGTATATACATCTACTTGTCTACAGAACCCCTCCATCAAGCTTAAGGCAATGAATCAAACCCCAAACTACGGGGTATAAAATATACCTAGTTGTAAAGAAAGGAGGGAAAGAGGGAGGGCTGGTGGGCAGGAGGAGTGAGGTGGGGGGTGGAGAGAAGGGGGCTGTGGAGACATTGTGAGGCATTTCTTTTAGAAAAACCAGACTGGTCGCTGTAAGCTATCCTATTTTGGATGATTTAGGAAGACACCCGCCATATATAACGTTTAAGACTGATAATATCATTGCACCGCCAGATAAATAAAGCACTGGCCAAATGGTAGGGTCAGCTATCGATCTCTATACTCACAGAGGATAGGGGAGAGAGAGTGTGATTGTCCGGGTGTATGTCTCAGTGTGTTAGCAGAGTAGCATGTGTATGCACGGGTCCCTGTGTGTATGAGTGTAAGAGTCTACCAGAGAGATCCAGTCTTCAGCTGCGCAAAGGCTCATTAGCATTCCCTGCCCATGGACCTGCACTGACAACTAACAGAGATATCCAGCTCACCACTAGGCCTCCTCTCCTTTTGTCTTCAAATCTGGAGAAGAAGCAGATTTATGTGAGGAAGCTGTAAAGTGAAGTTCCATGTGGTTTTGGGAGATTCCGAAGGAGAGAAACATTGCCAGCATCTCCCCTCGTGTTTTTTTCATTCGCTTTAAAACTTCACCTCTAGGGAGGAAACTTTGATTCCCTATACATATATGTGCGTATGTATTTATATATGTATATATGTGTGTATGATTTATATATACACACAGGTGTATGTACACACGCATACATACATATATACATATATATGCTTAAACTGTAGAGAAAATATTGAAAAATTTTGTATCACCTTTATTAATGACCTTCAAAGAAGTAGGTATTTTGTGTATCTGTACCTGCTTTGATAAACTTAAAAATTTATAGTTACGAGAATTGGAGCTTTTTGTTTCACTCTTAATTTTATTGCTAGCGTTATTGTTCATGATAATATTGCATACTGGCCATTATTATGGAGGTATTGTGTTTTCCTTCCTCATTTTCCCATTAAAAAACTATAGTTAGAAAGAAAACATTTTATTCCAAGTTTCAGAAATAGTCTGAAACAATTTTTGAAAATCCTCATTAGTGTGTATGTTTTTAAAAAAATATTAACTATATCCCTTTGATACAAAATTATCTTTTAACAATATTTCAAAGGTGTGAAGTTTGAACTCTCCTTGCAGTACTAGGTCGTGCTCCTTGAACTCGTATAAAACTAGTCAGATAGTTTTACACTGAGTATACAAATTATCCCATGTTGACAGATGTTTGTCACTTAGTAACTTCTTTCCAAGTTTTGCTCCCCCTCCCCTAAGCCTTCTTTCCAGCATGCTTTGTTGTTTTAAAATATGCATGTCTCTCACTGGAATGCCAGTCACGAGTGCAAACTTTGTGTCCAACCTCCCACATGAAATGATCCTTTTATAGGGAACTCGATATGTCTCAATCTGCACTTCACTCAAAGCCTCTGGATATGGGGCACTCCCTGGTCCCAGCTTCAAAATAACTCAGCAGAAAAGAGTTTTCACCTAAAAAAAAAAATCCCCACGAATGTCTCCCAGGGAAGAAATATAGCTCCCATAATTAAAGGAGGCAGCGGCCGGAGGGGGAAGGCAGCCGGCAACCAAAAAAAGTAAGAGTTTTATTTATTTACTGATTGAACTTGGGTTGTCATGAACAGCAGGTTCAGCCACATGAAGCACTTGGGAGTTAAGCGTTATGTGTTTGCAGGATAGAGGTGTGAGTTTATGAAGGAAAGGGAGGAGTGACATGCGAGAGGAAAGAATGAAAGAACCCACTGAAACTTCGTGAGAGAGAAAGTGATCTCTGTAAGACAATTCAAGGAAGTTTCCTTGCAGTGGTTTTGAATACCGAGTTGTAACTCAGGAATTGGCAGGTGGTGGTGGCGGTGGTGCTGGAGAGAGCATTGAAAGGAGGGGTGGAGAACTAGGAACAATGATTCTATGTGATCCCTACAAGGAAAACTAAAACTTTCTGCTTCTCAAAAGAAATATGACAGCAGGAAGATTCTAAGTGTGTGTGTGTGGGGGGGGGAGGGTGAGGGGTGGAAGCGTTGGTGTAGATCTCCACTTGGAGAGAACTCTAAGAGGAGAAAAGTTATAGACTGACAGAAGAATTTCACTTAGTTTAGAAGACCTACACCCACGTTGGTAAAAGTTGCCAGTTGGATGGAAACGTGAACTTGGAGACATTTTTTTTAACCGTATTTTAATGAGTTTCATAAATTTAAATCGAGTATGGCACGGGATGCACATTTCTGGATTAGGGAGAGAAATACTGCAGGCTGCCGAACGACTAACAACCTTAAGGCGTTATAGAGAACTAAATAAGAATACTCGAACTGCAGTGTATTTCTATTAAAAAGGCGAAACTTTACAACTGATGGAAAACATGAATTTTTTTTCTCCCTCTCTCTGAAACAGTTACTCTCTTTTACTGATGCTGAGTGACGTCACCAATTGCTTGACCTATCATCTTCGGATAAAGAGAGAGAGGAGGAGTGGGGAAGGGGGGGGGGGAGTGATGGAGGAGAAAGCAGAGAAAGAAAGAGAGGAAGAGAGAGGGGGGAGGAAAAAGACAGTTAAGAGACAGTGACAGAGAGACTGTAAACACGAGAAGAGACTTATTAAGAGAGAATGTCCTGTCACTGGGTTTTTGGTGGGCATTTTTTTTCTTCTTTTCTGGCCGAACTTCCATAAGAAGTGTGCAAAACAATGCTTGAAAAGCTCATGATTGATATGACACCTTTCTCCACTTTCCACTCTATCTACATATTCTAACATATGGAAAGCTTGCAGGCCCTGTGCACTTATAGAAGCTGATAATGCATTAGCTTTCAGCAATATTTACAGCACCACTTTTAATACACACCAGATGGTTTTCGACTGTGCCACCCCAGCCAGCTCGCTCCTAGATTTTACTCAGCAGCATTTTGTTGCAATTATACTCCATGCTGAGACCAATTTTATTGGTGACCTATTTTTCATATTTGCAGTATTTTGTGTTTAAAATCCCCTCCATGGTCTTTTGGAAAAGGGCAATGCTCAAAGAGTAGTCTAGTAGTCTAGGAGTAGTGAGCGGCAAATAGTTTTAGTGATACAGATTATTCCTACATTTCTCTTAGTATGAACAACTACGTATACATTCATTTTGATCACATAACATATAAAAGTATAAAATACTAAGCAGAAAAATGCTATGAACATATGCATTCGTGGTCCTTGCATTTAACACCCCTTTTGTTATATGTCTGCTGGCTTCTTTTGTTTTGCAGGATGTAAATAAATTGGACCATAAATATTGAATACAATTAATTGTTATGCCACTGACTTTGTCTAGACACTGGATTACTCGAACAATTTAAGGCAAAAAGAAAAAAAGAAATTTCCTAGGTATATTTCTATAGTAGGAAAGTAGCTAAAAATATTGAGTGAGTTGGAATTCCTCCAGGCTGGGTATTCATATCAAGCTAGGTATGATATAGGTATTCAAAAGGAACTGTGTATTTTCTAGAGAAGGTTTGCGTGAAGAGAAATCACCCCCAAGACAGGAAATAATGCTCAGTACCTGTTATCTTCCTATGCAGAAGGCCACATTGAGAATCATATTTGGCATGGAGGGGCAGGCTTTCAACTTTATTTCACAAAAGGTAAATAATCTCTAATGTACTACAGAGGGACTTTGTTTTGCATGGAACAGTATAAATGCTCAATTTACTACACTGCAGGTGTGTTCTTCCTATACAAACTCTTTTCCCACTTTAATAGGAACTCTTTAATTTTTCCTCTCTCCTGGTAAAACCACAGATGTTTATTTTATTGATAGAACCTATACCATAGTTATGCTGAGAATAATATGCCTCAACTAACAGTCATTTAGCAAATAATAGAGGCGTTCTGGATGCTTTCCAATGTTACACATGTACTTGGTCATAAAATGATACGTGAAAAAAATTAACATCTGCTTTCCTAAAATAAAGTGTGCCAAGCAGCTTTTTATGAATGCTTCCCTCATTTTAAAAAGAAATATGTAGAGATAAACTGGCATCCATATGTATAGCATATTTATAATGGTTTTAGAATTTAAAGGTAGCTATTCATTGCATAAGCTATTTAAAACTGACGTTTTAAAAGCTACTTAACCTCAGACATCCTTGAGTGTTGAAGTATTCCAAATGATATTATTTAAAGAAGAATTTTCTGTAATTTAATTGCATATCAAGGCAGAACTGTGCATGAGCCATATACCTTCTCCTGAGCTTAATAGCATTCTAACTTACATTTTATTTACCTCATTTCTCAGCACAGTTCCCAGGCCCTTCAGAACGAAGAGCTGAAAGTTTAGTCGGGATTTTTTGGTTGTTGCCGTTTAATTCCGCCATTAGGAAATGAGGCATACCTTTGAATTATTTCATTAAGCTTTGGCCTTTTGGGGGAAGGGGTGGGAACTATAATCATTAGTGCCTTTTTATTATTTCTACAATAAATGGCTGGATTCTTTGGTGAATAAGCTGCTTGAATGTTTTGCAGATGTTCCACTTAGACCAGATCTGACCCTCTATTTCCTTCCAAATAAGTCTCTTAAACTCTCCCATCAGTGCCCCTACTCCAAGGCATCCCACCCCAATTTCAACCTCCCCTCCAACTTTGGTAGGTTTCTAAGTGTAAGATATTGTCAGGAACTCCATGCTATCTACACACACACACACACACACACATACACAACCTCCCACCCACTGAGTATGACAGAACAAGGGAGGGAGGGAGAAAAAGAGTGAAGACATGAGGAATGGATGGGGACAACTAGAAAGAACTATATAGTTTAATGGTTAATAACTAGTTAATAACTAGCTCAAGAACTGAGCTTTAACTTGTCCTTCTTTCATTCCAATTGTGACTTTAAGCTTCAACCTCTTGGTGTATCAGAATCCCTTTCTGTGGACTAGAAATGGCAATGTTTATTTGCAAACTGCTCTGGGCATCTCTGATGAATGGTGTTAGTTATGTGGCTTTTCCATGACAAGGCGAGTTGGACTGGAATAGTTGTGTGGGATACACATATATTTAGAGATTCTATTAAATACCTAAACTACACACCCACTCTTGTAAACATACACGGGTGTGGGCTTGTGTGTAGTGTAAAGTCTTCATTAACAAAGGACTCTCCTAATAGCAAGATATGTAGCCACGTGACTATGCCATATACTGAAGGGAGACCCTTTGTGCCACCTTTTCAAACTCCTCCACACCCCCAAACTGGTGAACATGAAGGCTCCATGGATGGGGGTCATCTAACCTTCATGTGAAATGTAGCTTCTTAACTTAAAAAGAATGGTCCTGCCCAGGCGGATCCTCCAGTCAATAACTCCCTCAGTTCCAGCTGGAAACTAACGCTCTAGGGAAGATATTACGGGTCGCTTGTTGCCGCTTTGTGGCCTACTCCTGCTCTGATTAGAGAAGTACTTCTCTGACTTGTTAGAGAATCAACATCTTTATATTGGTGACTTAAAAACATCTTGTATAGAAATGTGGATTTGATAGGGAGGGGCGCCTGCGGGGAGAGAAGGAAAGAGGGAAAGAGAATCTGTGTGTATATGAAAGCTGGCTTGTGGGTGTATAGGAAAGAGGTTAAAGAAATGCCCCCTTTCTGAGTGACAGGACCCCTTTTCAAAGACCAAACAGGAAAAAAAAAACGTTCCTGATTAAAAAAGAGAATTTTCAAGGTTTCACAGATTTTTTTTTTGAAAGACTTTTTTTTAATAGGTAGGACAAAACTATATATGCCTACGTATTTTCATAGGAAGTAGGAAAAATCTTGTCCATTAACTTCTCCCCTTCCTATCCACCCAGGTTGGTAAAACTCAATTAAAATATGTTAAGTGACTTGAAGGCTGGATTTGTGTGGAGGCTGTGGCCAAACAGTGGACAAGGCTGTTGGGGAGTAGTCTTGCTTTATTATAGGGGGTCTTTATAAGTGGTGTATTTATGGGAAAAGAAAGGTAATATCTTACAACACCCTCCCTATACGCTTCAGTAACAAAACCTGTCACATTTTTACTTCTTCCTAGAAAAGACATAGTGTTCTCATATGAACATCTCAAAAGTGATTATTACACGCTTTTGGGAGAAATCAGTTTTGGGGAAGGAAAGCACATGGTACACATTTGAAAAAAAAAACCCTTCCCATGACTCAAGTTGGAGAGATTTAATGATATCATTATTCGAAACTGATCCTTCTGTGAATTATCTATTAACTGATGATTGTTTCATTTAAAAATTATTTCCATAGAGCATCACTATTATTTTATTATGATTTCTCTTGGGTTTTTTGCACTTGATAAATTTTTTTTTTTTTTTTAGAGAATGTGAAATGAAGAACACAAAGACAATATCAGTGAAAAGGAAAAAGTGGTTCTTTCTTTCGCTGGGAATGAAAGAAAAACAAAATGTAGACGACTCATACTGTAAAAGCTACTTAAAAGTCCATCCTAATTCCCTTGACCTCAGTAATCACTTATATTTGATAATTGGAAGTTTACTACACAGAGGTAAGGCAGACTTGATCTGAGAGCCACAAAGATATCCACCCATTCGCCCCTTCCCCCCCACCTCCGCCTTGCTAAAACTGGAGCTAATGCTTGGAGATGGACTCAGAAAAGAACTTGGAGCTTTCACAGACTTTGAACTTAGTAAGGAATACAGCCTCTTTGAGTCTAGAATGTTACCTGCCCATGCAAAAATAGGGATGACTTTTCTCTGCGCTCCCTTAGGGACTACCTCAGGCATCAGAAAGGAGTTCAGATGAGGTGTTCAGCAAGCAACTAGATGTCAGGCCATATTCTGAGATTTTCCTGCTATTTGTGAGTCTGCGAATGTTTCATTTGGTATTTACTCTCTGACCTTAGCCTTTCCACATTACAAAAGTCCCCACAAGTAACAGTTATAAATCCAAACAAAAATAAGACAGATTTCCTCATCGATGTGTAATAAAGTTAAAGGACATTGTTTTGTCAGACAAGCGCTAAGTAGAAAATAAATCTCAGGGTCTGGGGAAACAAAACGGAGCGCTGTTGGCATGTGTGTAAATTTACTTTTAAAAGCAATAAATCAATGTTAAATTAAACAGCTGGGTACCCTATCATGAAGGAGGTTTCATGTTTAAGAAGTCCTTGATGGGGAAACGTGCTATTTAACAAGACACCGGAAAAAAAGTTACTGGGATCCCAGGCAAAGCTTGCCTGTGAACTTCTCCATTGAACTTTAGAGGGGAAAGGACTGTGTGTGCGTGTGTGGCGGGGGTGGGGTTGGGGGGGTGAGTGGGGGGGTGTTCGGTGCAAGGATGAAGGGTGCGCACAGTCCAACTTCAACTCTTTACACGTTTCCCAGGCACAGGAGACCTCACAAAACTGCCTTAGATGTTTTCCAAGGTGGCGTTTGTGCAAGCTCTGAAGTCTCTTTTATTGCCTTAGTTTTGGTTGGATGTCTTTATTTTTGTAAATACTAAAATTTGTGGAAATGTTTTAATGAGCATGTTGGGCATGTTATTATATGGAGACTCCTTTCTTCTAAGACATCATTGTACTATGCAGGAAAATACCAAACTGTGACTACAAAGGGATCTGCTATTTCATATTTATTTCACCGACATTGGAATATCTGTTCACTTCAACTCAGATGTACTGTTATTTCCTTTCCCAAGAGTTTAAGTTATTTAAGTTAATGGGGAGGAGAACCCCAAAACAATAGGAAATTCAAGTCTCTGGCATTGTAATGTAACAGCAATATACATCAATAAGTTATCTCATAGGTGATCTTGAATAGCAGGAAATCACAAACCATTTTGAGATGCATCTAGACAGAGAATATTTCTGACATATAAAATGGAATTTTATATGGGTTTGACACAAACATTTTAGGAAATAGGTGTAAAGTGTGATGAGTTATTTTTCTCCTTCCTATGCAAATCAGTTGGTCAGAGGGAAATGATGGAAAACGCCTTCAGAGAAAGTATGGGGAAAAGAAGCATATTTTACCTCCATTTAATTCACAAACACAATTGTTTGTTGTTTTTTTTTTGTAGATATATAATTAACATAGTGGCGATGAATATTCCTATCTTAAGGGAACTTTTCAGGGAAGGTTTTCCACTCCTCCCCCCACCCCAAGCTACAAAATAATATCAAGTGGACCCTATCCTTGGCTTCCCTTCCACCAAAGGTAGTAAAGATCTAAAGGGAAATTTCCTGAGAAGACAGAAGCAGTATCATTTATGTTTAGAACATAATATTTTGTGTTTGCTTATTTTGCATGTGTCTCCTGCCCTGGTAAATATACAATTATTTCTTTAAGCTAGGAAGTCCATCTTATCTGTCTCTGCTGCCCCCCAATCCCGTTCCCATGCATGCACAAATATGTGTGTATACACCCATACACGTGTATGTATACACACATTCACACAAATACTGTAAATGAGAGTACAGACATATAGATATGATGAGGAAAATTCAAAGATAGATTATTTTAATTAAAAAAAAAAAGCAAGGGACTATGACTAGAGGTTGTTTAGGGAAATAGACCAAAGAGGATATGATCTCGTCACCAAAGTGACATTTATCTGAAAGGGTTTGGAGAAAAGAATATGACTGTGAGCCCTGCATCCAGGTGAGGCTGGGTGGGGAGTGCAAATTTCCAACAATTGAATATTAAATCACCCCCCCTCCCCCTTCTCTCTATACCCAGCACTCTCCGTACTCAACTTTTCTTTGGTGCGCTTTGATTCTAAATTTGCTTGCTAGATGGCGCTCTGTGTCTCAGGACTTTTCAATTCAGAATTAAAACAGCTTTTTAGCATCCTTGCTCTCAACCAGTTGTGGGCATTCTATTATCACAGCATTATCATTATTTTCATTGTTTTTGCTGTTCTTGTTATCATTTTAATTCTAGGGGAATATAGGCTGGAGCAGCTCATGCTAATCATCATAATAAAAAGTACCTTTCAATATCGAACACAGCTATAGAAAACATTTTTATGGCTGAGCTAATATTTGGATGCATTTCAGAAGACATTCTGGTAACTTTTCCTCAAATAACCTATTTGGGTTTTAGAGAAGAGAAACCAGTATAATTCTTGTGTTTCTCCACAATCTTCCCTTTTTTTCCTCTTCCTCCCCCCTCCCCCCCATTTTCCTTTCAGGAAAAATTGAGCATGTATTAGAGAAGTGCCTTTTATTCTTAAATCTGACTCATTAATTGACACAAATTCATATAGCTAGTTTACAGCCTAAATACTGTAATGTCTTCACATTATCCTCTAAGTATGCAGAGAGATTGGAAGGAACATACCCATACCATACCATAAATAATAAAAAATCACAATAAAGCTTGTTTTACATGGGAGAAGAATTATAGTTTATAGATTACATTTGCTTTAATCACTGTGATCTTTCTTTTCTGAATTCAACACCTTTAATTTGAGTTCATTTTCTTTAAGGACCTAGAGAAATTAAAAAGAAAGTTATAAGCTTCTGTTGGGAAAAGTAAGAATGAACAATGTGAACCAGTAAGCTGTTTTGTCTGAGGAAGATGCCAGTTTCACAAAATACACCACTCTTTTTCATATGCCTTTAAAGGAGAGGTTGGGGATGGGTGCTGGTAAGCACCTATTTGTTATCAGTCTACAATCACACAAAACAGGATTTTACAAGTTATTCAAGTTTTGTTCTTATTTTTTGTCTGTTTTTAACTGGAGGATGACTACTACCATTGAGGAGAGGAGAGAGGGAGAGTGGGAGAAAAGGGAAGAGAGAGAGAGAGAGAGAGAGAGAGAGAGAGAGAGAGAGAGAGAGAGAGAGAGAGAGAGAGAGAAAGAGAGAGAGAGTTTGGTATGTTTGGAAAAATCTTTTCTTAAAACCTAGCTGCTGAGACTACGATCTCCTCAAAGTTGCTCTCTAGGTGTTAGGCTGAAACTAGGAGGCGCTGAAAACCTAAGGCGGAAAATTTACAACTTGATCAGCCCCAGCCACACACCAAAAACCTGCTACTGTTGCGAACATATGTTCTGGATTAAGTTAAGCAAATGGCTCTCGTTTTCGCGAGGTTGAAAGTTGATCACGAAAACCTAAATCCGAGGGAGTCTTGCTTTGGTTGAAGCTCCAGACCCTCAAACACTTACAAATCCCTTTCAACTCTCGAATAAAATATCCGTTTACTTAAGAGATTTCCCGCATTTGTTGCATTTCAGTATGATCCCAGTTTACAACCTCACATGAATTAAAAACTTTTAGCCATTAATTTCTTGAAACCCATATGAAAAGACTATGCCATATCTAAAATTGAGTTCTAAGTTGAAAATTGGCGTGTATTTTTTTTCCAGCTGATTTTGATTCTATTAGTGGAGTGCTACATAGACAAACTGCAAGTCTTTAAAATGAGGTGATCCAATATTTTTCCTCTTTATTTTGTGTTTACACTTGCCCATCTCCCTTTCAACCAATATGCAGAATTTACCTTAATGTCTTTTTAAAGTTTCAAGCACCAGAAGACCAGGTTATTAATTTTTTTCACAGCATGAAACATAAAGGCTTTAATTATGTCAAATAATGAAAGTGCTTCTTTTACTAAGGGTAAACTAGCTGTCTTTTTACACCTCACTACAGCTTTACTGCAGTCTTTCTTCCCTCATATCAGTTTGGAGTCTAGTTTCTACAGACTGCAGAAGTACTATACAAGTTAAAAATTAATGTTCTGTTCCCAACAACGCTAATTATATGATTCGCTTGGTAGAAACTAGAGCGACTCTTCTTGATATCAATCGGCAGAGGCTTTCCCTCCATCTTTTTGAGGGTTATGGTGCTCATCTGGCAGGTGTTAGTCAAAATTGTCATTAAAATTTCACATCAGTATTCACATCTCATTTTTCTCTTAAAGGGTCTTGGAAAATGTTGGAGAGATTATTGATTTCCTAGAAACCAAATAAAGAAATCTGTTCCTTGATAAGATATGAAATACACACTTTTCTTTGACCAAATAGGCAGTGTATATGTGACATTGACAAACGACCGAAGGGCGAGGAAAGTCATTTAGAGAGACTTTGAAGGGTTACGGGGGCAGGAGGGAGAGAACGGAATGAAGAGGATTTCACAATCCTCTATCAGAATAGGAAAAACTCCGATTAAAGGAAAAGTTATCTTCGAACTGGAAAATTGTTTTGTTTTTAATTATGTTAAATTAATATGCTTCCCCGATGAATCAAAACTTGGATAATTATAGCAAATAATCTCCTCTAGAATGTTCTATATATTTGAAATTATTCGAGAGAAAAGAAGTTTCACCAACTTCTTTCTCGATCTCTTCACGGGGTAAATACCAGTATACTGATACTGTAATATCTACTGAAGTGAAGGCATGTCTGGTTGTTATTGAAAGTTATTCATTCCCCTGTCTGGGACTGAGGAAAAAAAAATTCTCTTTTTGAATAACATAATCCTAACAAAATAATTGAACAAGCAGAGGTATAGAAGAGGATCTTCATTCCGCCCTCCAACCCCCAAGAGATAAGTAAAATCTCCAAGCAGAAAAGAACTTCAAGGAAGCTGGAGTAACAGTAGCTTGAGAAGGAATTCAGGAAAGATTTACCTGTATAGCCCCAAAGACCTTCGTTCCCCCTTATCGTTAGAAAAACACAATAGCCAGATACCGAGCGATTCCTTCTCATTCCTCCGTCTTCCCTTTTTAAAAGCTTTCCCTTTTACCTCTTCCTCCAGTAATCTCAAATATCTAAAACAATTATTTCATTACTGGAGAGCAAGAACTACACCGGATGGAATAAAATGTCACCAAACAGATTTCCTCACTTGTCCTCTGCTAAAGCCTGACTGTGACAAAATCATCTGAAGAGTACAAGTTGGATCATGCTAAACGATCTAGTCCTAGCCTCCCAAGTACTACAGTTTACTATTCAACAGGTTCGACTGACTGTCCTGAAAACTATAAGGTGCCTGAGATACAGACTTGAATCTTATTAGCAATTGCTGGGAATCAACTATTTAAATGGAAGGGTAGCACCCGGGGCTAAAATAGTTCCTGTCTTGGTTGAGTTCTGAGCATTTAGAGTGAAATAATTTTAGGCACTTGTGAACAACAGAAGAAGTGGTTTTCAAAAACCTGAAGTTTCTCCCCCAAAATACAGGCAAATTCTTCTTTGGAAAGTATCCTGGGGTAGGAGGTGGGGGTGAAGGGTGAGATGAGGAGGAAACAGTTAGATGGGAAACATTTGAGTGTGATGGACTAGAAGAAAAAGTGCCTGATTTTTAGCCATTATACTAAATCTGGGCAGAAATCTGAAAAGGGAAAAATAATAAAATATTTTTGTTATTAAATAAGCCATAGGACAGTAATATTTTATAGTAAAATTTCGTCCAAACCAGAAAAACTTTAAAAATCATCACTTTCATAAACGCCTTTTTTTGCAGTAATATGTCCACTCAGTTCGCCAAGAGCTGTATTTGAATATCAGAATATCGAGTCAATTTTGGAAGCTGACTTCAAAAAAGTTTTATTTCACAGAAGCTAGTTGAATTAAGGAAGCAAAATCATGTTCTCTGACTTTTTCTAGTAAAGTTTTGAGATAAAATTAGTATTAAATAGTTTTGAACAATCAACTAGTTTGCCACGATTAAGAGTTTTATGGTCGTCTCACCTACCTTTAAGTTTTCCTTTTTGCGCACAAAGTAGATACAAGGGGGAGGGAGTGCTGAAGTGAATTAGGGGTGGAGAATTGGGGGAGGGGGGAGGAATGAGTAGGGAAAGTCTAGACGTACTGAAGACACACCAAAGGAAACCAAATCCGATTGAACAAGGTGCGGTTTCAATCCTTTAATAGTCTTAGAAGTAGCAAAGCAACTCAGGTGTTGCCAGGGCGACGATGATATGACAGAAGATAAGGCTATGATCTCCCCTTTTGTATGCTTTGCATAAATCAAATTGTTAACAGGATTGGGGGAAAAAAAGAAATGAGTAGTTAAAGAAGTGCAGGAAAGACAACTTGGGGCTTGGTAGAAGAAAAAGTAGTGTATTGAAGTAAATACTTCAACTTTTTGGTGCTGTCAAGTAAGTTCCTGTCAGGCTCTTTAGCGCTATTGGGCTCAAACCTCCGAGCCTCCTCTCCAGGGGCTGTAATTAACAAGCTGTCTAGGAGCACCAGAGCTCATCAGACAGCTCTGGCCAAGAGCAAATCCGCTTTGCAACAGGACAGGTGGACTTGGAGGTGCGTCTTTGGAAAAATAATTCATTTTGGGATTCTCTGGCAAGTGAGATCCGGTGACAAGGGGGAAAGTGCTCACAGCTCACATTTCTAAATCAGACGGTTTCGAGAAACGTTAAATAATAATAGAGAGGAAAATTTCCTCAAAGCAAAGTTGCGATACGCTAGAGCTAGGAAAATAACCCAGAAAGGCAATGTTTTGACCAAGTGATCAAAGTAGAGACGTGATGTATGGACAGAGGAAACAAGTCAGGGAAGCGATTTCTAAAGGCTGGCATAAAATGGTGTTAGGGGAAATCTCAAAGAGGACTAAGAAATGCCACCCACAAATAAGAGGATTTGAAACTTAATATAGATTTAGATGCAGAATTTCGCAAGGGATAAGGTGGGGGGAAGTGGAGGACAGGTGGAATCGAGAATGGGAGTTAGGAAACTAAGTCGCTAGGGCTCCAAGGAAAAGCATAAGAAAGTGAACTAAGTACTGGGCGCTGTCCATGGTACTGGGGAGGGAAGGTTGGCTTGGTTTGGCTTTATTTCACTTTCTCTAAATTGAGTTCAGAAAAGGAGATATTTTTTAAAATGCAGAATTTTAGCATCACCTTCTTTTCCCCAGTCCCCGACCTCATAAGTAAATATTATTTTTATAAGTTTTACAGTTTAGAAGCCCTGTCCCTCTAGCCTAGTCAACTTTGATTCAACATTTTAAGATAGCTAGCTTTCGAATTACATAAACAGTAATTCTTGATGATCAAACAAATCTACGTGGGGGAGCAGAGAAGAGGAAGAGACAGATACGATTTTAAAATCTAAGGAATTACATAAGAAGTTAGCTATGTCATAATTTTGTGTGAAATATAGTCACAGAACATATTTCTCTCTTAAACAGTACAATTACTTATATTTAGACAAAGCATGTTCTTTAAAATATCGATTAAATTTTATCCAAACTATCCTTCAAAATCCCCATTGGTAAACTGAATTCCTAACTACTATTGCTGTTCTGTTCTAAGGGTAAGAAGAGTAAAAACAATGATTTAATTTTTTCAAGTATGTAAAAATGAACATAAACACATACAATTATTCTCAAGGATGATAATTCGTTGAGAATGACTACAATTTCACTATCACTACTTTAAAAAAGGCATACTAATAAATGCACTTCCTTTTCTAAAATAATTTGTTTCTGATTTTAAAAAATAGCAGATTACAGAGTCCTTTCAAAATATAAGGGAGGGAAATTCATTGTACTATCAAAAATACCTAATAAGTGAATTAGCCTCCCCACTGACTCCAAACCACTTTTGAAAGGGGATGACACATCTTGAAAATGTTCCACATAGCACTTTGCTATTTATCCCAAACACAGTTAAAAGGATCAATCTTAATTGAATTAATCAGGAAAATCTTGCTTATCTCTGGGAACTAGAATTCATGTTAAAATGAAGGAAAAGGACAAGAATTCAAACAGCTGGCACAATGATCAGCAACTGGCAGCATCTCATTTGATATTTGATATCAAGCACTAGATCAATATTTGTAAGATCAATGCAATTTTAATGGTTTTCTTTCAAAACTGTATGAAAGCCAAAACGTTGCATTGATGTGCTGGGGCTATTTTTAGAGCTGGTTATTCTAGGGGATGATATCAAGTAATTTGTCGAAGCAAAGAAAAAACCCAATGATATTTTTTCATTTGATAAATCCTGATTAGCTAAGTTCTCAGAGAAGGTGTGAAACTGAACTGGAGAAAAGCCATTTATTTAACTGCGCTCAGGGGAAAAAAAAGGCTCGAAGAAGTCATTTGGAGGTATGAGAAGATGGACTGACTTAGAGATACTTTTTCCAGACACAAGAGGATTAGGTGGCACTTGAGCAAAAAGAAATGGAATGATAAAAGAAGAAAAACCAGGCCTTTGGGGTGCAGGGTCAATCCACTCATGCACAGAATAATTCAGATTTTTCTGTCTCCCTCCAAAAACAGCAATATAAGATTGTGTATGTGTGTGTGTGTGTGTGTGTGTGTGTGTGTGTGTGTGTGTGTTTCCATTAGTGTTCTCATATAGGACAAAAGCAGAGGAAATAAATTAGATATATTTACCTTGCAAACATTTTATGTCAGTTTTTATATACTTACACTTTAAAAAAAGAGAATAGCTCAACTTTGTATTTTAACTAAGAAACAAACAGATACAAAGAATCTGCTGCTTTATACATTGTCCCCTCCCCATCAATTCATTAAATTTGTTTAAACATTAACTTGAATTTTTATTTAAATTTTACAGGTACACTTTGAAGCAATTTTCACCCAGAGGAGTGAAAGACCTTCAGACCAAACTCCCTCCCATTTATTGGGAGGTAAAAGGAATGGGCTAGGGTGGTGTTAGTAGATGATATAAAAAATTCACAAGAGAGGTGAGGTATCATGTTCTGGCATGGAAGTTGTAAAAAGCAGGGGCTTAACATTCTCAGAACTGGAGAAAAGATAGTTCTAAGTTTTCCTTGAACAAAAACTTTTGTCAGTTTGAAAGAGATCAAGACTTTCTTACTTCTCCCCTTCCCCCCCCCCCCCTTTTTTTAACTTAATAAGAATTCACAATCCCATAGCACTTTCAAGGTGCACAAATGGCTTCTTTCAACAGCTCTGTAAAGTGGTGCAAGTATTATCCTCAAGAGTAAACTGAGTCTCAGAGAGAGTAAGTGACTCACCTGAAGTGAAACAGGTAGTAGATCATCTTAACTACAAGCACCAGTGAGTGCTTTTTCTCCCGTATGAGGCTGCCTTCTGTAAATATAGGGATGGTCTAGGGAATTTCGAATCCTTTATTCAAAGTTCTTTCTTCTTCATACAGAGACTGAAACACGTCACAACTACACAACCTTTAAATTTCTTCTCGATTTGTCATTGGCAACTAATTGGTTGATGCACAAACGATGGATGAAAAATTGGGATGCCATACTATTAGAAGCAAAAGGCAATATACACCAATGTTGCTAAATGAAATCAACTTACAAATTCCTTTTTGGTAAATGTGATACATGCATTATGAAAGAAAAAGTGAATTCTCCAAAGAGTAGAAGTAAATGAATATCTTCTAGGATTTCACATACATAATAAAAAAATAGTCACCCTTGGTGTGAACCTTTATGTGCTGGCTATTGTAATCCAAAATTGGCAGATCGCCTACAAATAAAAATATCAATAGTTAAAATAGCTTTCTTTAAAAATGAAACAAAGCCAATTGAACATACACTCTCTCATTTTCTATACACAAAAACTTTAAAGGTTATTTATGAAGCAAAGGGACTTTTTTGGTACTCTGCTACAATCTATTCTGGTAAATTGAAAATGGTGGAGCATGCAATTATTGTACAGTCAAAAATCTCATTACTAAAAAATTTAGTTTGTTTATAAATAAGTTGACAATGCATATTCATAAAAATGCATGTATTTTGTTATAGTGTATAGATATATGGGTCTGTATCCACAGATATCAACATGAATAGGCAAAGATATGTCACATACATATAAGGGTCTGTGTAATGATAGGGCAATTACATATCCCCTCCAACTCCTCCAATTTTCTCCATTGAAAATAAGGAATGAAGCTCTAGGTTCAGTTATAACAAACTTGTGATGATTTTTTGTTTATCCACATTTTGAAAAGTATTTTTTCCTCTGTAGACATGAAGTACAGTATTTACAATGTAAAATCTCAGTAGTGCATTGCTGTGCTTCTGAAGCCACTTTGAAGTGATGCTAGTGGCTCTAAGATCCGAATCTACATGTTAATCTCTGGTTTTGCCTTCAAACAGAATTCAGTTACAAAGAGCTTGGAAAGATTTTGAATCTATTCAGGAGAGGAAAACTCTTAAATTTTCTGAGGAGTAAAAACTCCCTAAGAAACTTCATATAGCTTCTTAGATTTTGCTTAGCATACGTGATAAAACATTGATTGTCACAGCTTGGTGACCCATGAAATTTGGGGGTTAGTTTTCTCTTCAGACCAGAGCATATAATTATGCAAATAAAGAGCTGTCACCGATCTAGTGAAATACTCACAAACACATGCAATCTGAAATTGGACAGAAAAGTGAAAATGGTTGTTGGTGATAACGATGGTACCATGGATTTTTTTTTTTTTGGCAAGTTTCTTACCGAGTTCCTTATTGAAGGTGCACAATATGTAAACTCTAAAGACATACCTATGATTTGTGAATGTATGTGTGCCTATGTGTGTGTTAATAAGTTATCTTTTCAAGTTCCTTGCAGTATTACAGTGCGATGCAAAGTACAGTGCAGTTTTATTTTCCAGTTTCCCATGAATTGTAATGTTAATCCCTAAGAAAGAAAATTCAAAAAGATCATGGAAGGAAAAAGACGCAAAACCTATACGGATTTAGACCTAGAAAAATCTAGATTAAGTCAAAATTTCTTTTAAAGTGACTTAGATTGGGTGGAAGGTATACTGGTTAAAGTGCGACTGCTCAACTTTGTTGGTGCAAAAAGGGGACTTACTTTCTCCCATTTAGCATCTACCAACAACCATATAATATTTGGAAATTTAAATCTTTACAGTTCTGTACGATTTGTATTCCTGTAAGGCTTTGGTGCCAGAAATTAACAAGAGTCCTTCACATCTAATCTTGTTCTTTGACACTGGGGTCTCCCAATCAGAGATACCATTCTACAGACTGTTGCATAATTTCAGATGTCATGGAGAATCCCACTGATGAAATCTGAGAAGGCTCCTATCAGACCACTCACCGCTAAAGACATCACTACATAAAAGATCAGTGGTGTGAAACTTTAAAAACATCGATCCAAATGAATCAATTAAATCAACATTCATCCCTCCTAAGTGTGTGGTTTAAGACTTTCATTGTTGCGTTTTTTACATTATATAGATTTCAGGATAAACGGTGGAATGCTTTGATGGCTACTTCTATTCTCAAACCACTGTTAATAGACTTTGTGTTATTTTTCTCTTTTCAACATTTTGTACTCAGTGTACATTCTTTACTTTTAGTACAGTGTATGACATCTGCATTGCTTTAAATATAAAACCATCTAACAAAGCTGATGCTCTCAGTATGGTGGCTTTAAGTTCTGAGAAGTGTTCATTAGAACTTCTTCCCCAAACTCAAAGTGATCTTTTTTTGGAGACTAATATAATATTAGCCAAAAACAAGGTGAACAATTCAAGAGATTTCCATTCAGTCACCCTACACAAGGAAGAAAAGAAGGAAGAAAAGAAGAAAGGAAGGAAAAGAAAGGAAAGAAAAAAATGAAGAAAGGAGGGGAGGAGAAATTATTTCATTTTTAAAGCAAACAGCTCCCAAAGTTTTTTATTTTGTTATTACAAATTCATAATAAACCATAATACTAACAATAACCACCACTATTATCAACTTTTCTTTTGCTATCCATTTATATTGAATGATAAGCTTTCACACATTTGATTAAAGAAGGCTTCTTCAAAAGTGAAGGGGAACTTTTGAGAAATATTGAGGATTTAGTCTAATTTTGAATAGCGTTTTTCATCTTTAGGGATTATTAGATGAATTAAGGAAAGTGCAGGAGTTTGCCCAGAAAACTTCAGCAGAATCAGCAGACATCCATCTGATTGGGTTGGAACCCCTGGATATTCCATTGAATACCAAGAAATGTTGTCTGTTCGGTGACCTCATCTGATATCCATTAACCATAATCACTAATATTACCAAGATTAATAAAAATAATATATCTTACTACCTGGAGTCTTCCTTGGAGAGTTACAGAGATTATCTGAGTGAAAGCAGCAAAACACTCCAAAATATAAATGCACAGAAATATTACATAATGATTTTATACCATAACATTAATTTGTCTTAACTTTTTTCCATCAATCTCAAAGATATTTTTAGTGCATATAATAAACCAACAAATCACATTTAGAAGTTCTGGATCACTGGGAGGCCCCCTCTCCTCCACCCCTCCTCCCCCTGCCAATTCCTTTCAAGAGCAATGCAGAAGTTTGTATGTAAACAGTATGAAATTTAAAAGCTCAGTACATTTAAGTTTTAAATCCCCAGATATTTAGACTACATAAGGTAATTTAGTTATACAAAACTATATACTCATTATGAAGGCTCCAGAGCAAATCGTCGCCGATTTTAGTTACCATTTCAACAAAATATATGTATTTGTCTGCAACATGTATGTATGTATGTATGTATGTATGTATTTCAGTTCTTGCTTTATTAACCTATACAGAGGTATTGAATAAGTAAGTGGAGCATGAGGAATCTACCACTGAACTTGGAGGGGTAACCCCTTTATTTTAAAACCATAAGTATAAATATATAATTCATAAGCAATCCCTTTGCTTTACAGCTTTTTGCATAAGCAACAGTACAGCTGAGGTCAGAGCATGAAAAACTTGAGGAAAGGGTAGTTAACATAATTAGAGGCATATTTGTGTTTCCACTAAAATCTTGTAGAGATGTACTGAACTTCAGGGTTAGGCACTCTGAGAGAATCACCAAACCATTACATGCTTTCTTAGTTTTAACACACAGGATCTAACAGCTCTTCTTTTTCCATAGTGTTCCTCTTGAAACCAAGTATATAACTAATATCATAAAGACCAAATTTTAAGTTTTAAGTCCTGTCACTTAAACCTCCAATTAACAAAACTCAAACAAGGGAAGACTTAAGAGCTGAAACAGCTACTGGGCCTGGGCAGGTGGGTAGAATAACTGGGGTTGTAGACCTTGAATAAAAGACGTGAATTTACACCACAAACTCATAATCAACAAGTTAGGAAGTTTAGTCAGTTCAAATGTCGTTTCCTCTTCAAGTCTCTAACCCAGACCTACTTAAGGAAGCAAAAGTTGTCAAATAGCTTTCCATAGATACTGAAACAAACTCCAATAAACCAAAGGTTTTACAGCCTTCAAGGCAATTATACACTGATGAACTCCAGTTACAAGTCAAAAGGAAGGTGAGAATGAAGAAGAGCAGGACAACAGTGACTGGGATGACACACTGACAGAGAGCTATTACTCTTCCCTAATTTGGCTGCAGGAGCTTTTAGAATTTAGCACCCCACAAGCTTTATTAAAAGAAAGAAAGATAAAATTACAGTTTTCTGTGAACATTTTCATATGTTGAGAAAGTAATACAGTTCAGGACATTTAAAGACATATTCAGTTTATATTAACTTTTAAAATCATCTCTCTGGAGAATGCCACCACTTTCTGGAATTCTTCCATTAATTCTAAAAACTGGAAAGTATCAGATAAAAAGGGTCAATATCACAGACCAATGTGTTGGACACTGTTGAGCAGTGTGTTTTGAAGCTACACAGCAGTTGGATGAAACACCATTTTGATTCCCCCTGCCCCCCTTTGTCTTTGCTCTAATAACTTCTGAGGATACGCAGACATGACCACTGAAGAAAAGATCACTTTAATTTGCCATCATCAAAACCATAAGAATTAATTAGTGTACGTGCATTCCAGACACGGTATCAGACATTGGCAGTTTCAAAACTTGCTGATATGAGCACATGATGTATAAATGCTTATTATGAGGTGGATGATTTCAATTGATTTTTTTGACCAGCTAGTCCTATGACACTTTGGGTGCATTTCATGATGTCATCAAATGAGACAGATATTTCCATAGTAGCATATTTTTAAAAAGGTGACAAAATATTAAATTCATCCTTCATCTATTACAAACAGAACCTTCACTAGGTAATGGAGGTTTTTTACAACAATTATAAATTCAGCATGTTACAATGTAATATTTGAATCAATATTAACAGAAAAATTATGACTTATTTTAGTTCTGATATTTCACAGTGTTGTAGAGATCTCAACTGGTTCTGATTACAGAGCAAACAGAATTTTAGAGCAGATCCTCAAAAGCATGTGGAGAGTACAAAGAATACTACTGGACCAAGAGGAGAAAATCTTTCACTCCAATTCTTCACTTTTCAGTCAGAGCTGTATTGTTTAACTCTAAGGAGACTACAAGAATAGCGCTGGCCTGACTTAGTCCTATAAAAGGAAAGAACTTGAGTGCACAGATTAATTTTTTTTATGCCATCCAAAAATCCTGTCTCAAAAAAAGTCACATTCATCTGTTCCATGAAAGTTCAAAATAAACTATTTCTTTTAGGATTAAAAACTTCCAACAAGATGAAGTTGCAAAAGTGAAACTTAAGTGCATAACCTAAATTAGAATTCAGTTAAACCATATCATATCTAACAAGGTAAATATCTTAAGGATAAGTTGACAGATTTCATGTGAAAATGAGAAACCAAAAAATGCATACATACACACACATATATAAAAATACATACATAAATGTACATACATACACATAAAATGCACCCCAAGGGATTATTCTTTCATTTTGGTTTACATTTCCAAATTTTCTCTTTTCCTTATTTCTCCATCTAGACTTGGTTGAAATGTTATTTTCAAGTCCAGAGTTCTTCTAAGTAGAATGAGGTGGATTTAGGAATTGATGGATCTTCAGTTTTCTCTAGTCTCTTAAGGAAAAAATAGGTGTTTAATGTTTTTAATGAGGGTGTCGTTCACACTTACAAATCTACATAATGCAAAGCATGTGTGCTTTTAATTTAAAGAATTTAATATTCATTCCCAAAGTAAAACCAATAACATGTTGTCAGAGGTATTTAAGGTTATTACACATGGAGAAAAATCTACCTAAAATTTTAAGTTTATAAAATAATGTTTGCTCCTGTCCAAAAGAAAAAAGGGTGATGGGTGTGTGAACATGTACATGTGTGTGCGTGTGTATGTATGTGTATATATATATATATATATATATATATATATATATATATATATGCGTGTGCGTGTGTGTGTCTGTACGTGTGTTTGTATATTCCCCCCACCCCCAAAGCAGCCAAAAATAATGCAGGCGATAGGACCATGAAGAAACTATTAAGCTCTGCCATGAGCTCGGTGCAGGGCGATGTCAGGGCAATTAGAGCCGCACCGCGCTGCACCGTGCAGTACCGCTGTCAGCCTTAATCTGCGCACTGATGGGCAGCACCAAGGCCAAGCCGCAGCCCACAGGAAGCACGGCCAGTGAACCCATATTGCTTTGACAGTTGCACTCATCTAGAAATAATGCAAAACGCTATTTAGATGTATACATCACGACCCTGTGCTCTGGGAAGAAAACAATCTAATGAGGGGCCGGGAGCCCGCTAGCCGAAAAGAAGCCGCTGCGGATGGCCGCGCGAGCCCGCGGGTGGACGTGTGCGCGGGCTGCGGGTGGACGTGTGCGCGGGCTGCGGGTGGGGCGTCCTCTCAGATCTCGTCGTGCTTTAGCCGGTGCGAGCGCCGGGTGAGGGCGGCTTGGAGCGAGCTGTTCTTGGCTTCCGAAGCTTCAGTAAAGAATCGGAAAACCGAGGGCAGACTCTTCCACGAAGTGAGCTCGTGCCGCTCGGTACCTGCAAGACAAGCAGACGTAGCTTACGGTCAGCTCCCCAAGCCGAGCCCCAGGAGCGGCAGGGCCGGCGGCGGGCCGGCGGGCGAGCCCAGCCCGGAGGAGGGACGTGCCCGCGGGGCCCGGGCGCCCGGAGCTGCCTGCCCCTCATCCCCACCCCTCCAGCCTCCCATCCCCACCCCCCCCGCCTCCCCTCCCCCGGCAGCCGGCGGCAGAGCGGGCCCTCCCAGGGCAGGCACCTCCCTCCTCCCCCGCCCCTTCCCCGCGGCCCGCCCCGTCCCGGGCGGGGAGACCACCCGCAAAAGGAGGTCAGGGTTTCCGAGCCCCGACGAAACCTTCGTACTTCGGCGTCCCGCAAACCTCCCCTCGGCGCGGGGGCGGCTGGGGCAGGGCTGAGCCTTCGGAGCCCAGGCCCGCCCCCAACCCCGCGGCACCAACTCCGGAGGAGCCGGCCCGTCGGTGCTCCTGGGGGGACGGCCCGGGAAGAGGAGCGGGGAGGAAGAGAGAGGAGGGCCGGCCACGGCCGAGGCGGCTGCTCCCGCCAGCTCCCCGGACTCCCTTAGTGCCCCCGAGCCGCCGGAGCGGGGCTGCCGGACGGGGCAGGCCGGCCTTCACCCCGGCCCGCCCCCCAGGCCAATCCGGCGGCGAGGCGGGGAGGGCGACTCCCACCGGCGCTCGGCCCCGCGGCCCCCTCCGGCTGGGGGCTGGGGGCTCCTCGGGCGGGAGCGGAGAAGGACGCCGGCTCGCGTCCGTCCGGGGAGCGAAGGGCCGCTCCGCCTGCCCCGGCCCAGCCCCGCCCGAGCGGCGCAGGGGCCGCCCCTCGGTCCGGACTAGAGACGGCCCCGGCGGCTCTTCCCAGGGCCGAGCTTTAGGGACGCGTTGTGCTCTCCCCGCCCGCCACCGAACACCTAGGCTTTTCTTTTCTTTTCTTTTCCTTTCTTTTCTTTTTTTTCCCTCCCTTCCTTCCTTCCCTTGTTTTTCTCCTTTTTTTAAAACAAGCTTTGTCTATATCTGAACGTACTTAGGAAACGCATATTTGTCTGTCAGGACTTAGGGTGTTTTATTAATTGTTACTTTTAAAATGACAATTCCCTCTTCTCTTTGGCTTTAAATGAGGTACAGTCATAAACCATTTTTCCAATCATTTGCACCATGAGGCAAACATAGGCAGGAAATATTATTGATCTAGGAAAGGATAGTGCTTTTATCAAGATTCTCACCTGATAAAATTCATGCAGTTTTGGTGGATTACCCTAATTCATCTACATCATCTTCAGAATCCCCATAACTACTTGGTAAATTTGTTTTATTAAAAAATAAAAATAATAATTAAAAACACTCTCCCATTGAGATAATGAGCTTTGAAAGAGTTTAAATCTCTTCCAAGATAACCCAATTATGCAGAGATGCTGCCTGAAGTCTGCAGATTCAGGGCCTCTGTTTGATACTTTAACATTGTTAATGATAATTCTTTAGTCTGTAATAGTAGGTCATTGCTATGGTTACTCTACAATGGTGCAACACTTTGCTTTCCCCTTCAGCTATTCGCTGAGACCCGGTAACCACATTTGTTGCCTAGCAACAGTTTTGTGACAGTATCACAATCTGGGAGTTACAACAATAAGGATGTGATGGCTTTGGATGGTCAGAGAGCAGAAAGCTACAGTCTGTGTCTATGACTTAACTGTGAGAGTTAGGCCCTATTAGAACAAGCATAGAGCCCAAACCCCTAACTTCACAGGTACTGACACAAAGGCTCTATAACCTACTCCCCACACCTCTGGACACTTCCCATAATGAACTGGAATTGGAACTGAGAACCCCTTCTTACACTCCCAGATAACTTCAAAAAATATTTGCCAACACTAGAGTATACTAATCCAGAAACAAGGACACTTCTGGATTTGTCTGCTCATTTTGGGCAAATCTTTACGTTGTCGATGGGTTGGAGGCCACTAAACCACGGATACTTATCCAGGCAAATCCAGATGTACCTGATTGAATTTGGGCAAATTATAAATTAATCATATAATTTTGTCTGACTTTTTTCCTATTCAGTCTGAAAATTGAACTGACATAAATCCTTCTCAGTATAATTACAGAAGGTGTGTGTATGTATGTACATTAAATATATAATATATATATATATATATATATACATATATATATTTTACATACACATAATAGATTTGCTCATCATATGTCAATTTTAGTACTATTTCTGGGCAAACTGAGCTTTTCCCAAACCAAGGCAGTTCTGCACACGCCTAATTTTAACACAGGACATAACTAGAAGTGTCTGGTTTTTGGATTGGTCTACAAAATACCTATGTCTCTATGTCTATATTTCTATAGCACCCATCATCTTAGCTCCATTCACGCTGCACATTGTTTCAGACAACTGAACAATTAACTTCTGTTCTAGGCCTTGATTTAGATGAATACATACCACAATAGCAGCTACTAATTGCATTTACCATACTAAAAGATTTTAAAATCTATTATATTTTTTTCCTCTTTGTGAAAGCCATTCTTAAATTAGTATGGGGGGGGCGGCGGCATCCCAAACACAATAAGCTAAAGAAAATAGATGTTAATTGTCTTCTTCCTTTCCTATTTCTCTTCTCTTAGCCACATTTGGTGTTATTTTTTTCTATAGTGATCACACTTACACCCACTAGTGTTACCAAGACTATGATCAATTTGTGAGCTTTCTTAGAGCTATCCTTTTATACCTCCTCCCCTTGAAAACCAATTCAAGCTATGAATCTAGAGGGACCGAACAAGTCAATGATCTAAAGCAATTTGAACTCCCTCTTTATTTTTTCTTTCCTAGTGACAATCTTCCTGAAGGATGGACAATTGCCTGGTGATAAAATCACTACAAAGAATGTTTAGTTTGAGGTTATGATGACTCTTCTCTTGATTAGTACTATGCTGAAAAGACACAAGCCCCTGGATAGCTGAGTGTCTGCACTGGTTCTCAACACTGACTTTTGCAATTTAAGGATATAAAGAATGAGAATTTGTGTTTCTGTCAGAGGCAGGGAAATTGCTAGGAGTAAGATGAAATAAGCAAGATGAGTGTAGAAGTGACACTGAATTACAGAGAGTATAGGCTCATTCTCATTAATGGGATGATAACATAAAGATGTATAGAGGGAATGGAGAAAGTTGTTTCTTTTTCTTTTTTTGGCATTGACTTTTTTATATAATACAAAATTAATAAGCAGAAATTGTGTAAACACATGTCTACATGGACTGCATGTGCACGTTTCAAGAACATGTATTTTTGAAACCACTTTAGAAAATGAAGCAGAATTTCAATAAAAATATTTGTTTGAATGCCATAAAGAAAAATGAAATGCTTTTTGAACTGACATGAAAATTGTAAAACAAAATATGAGGCCGTCAGTTGGAAATATTAACAAATGAAAACTTCTTAGATCAACTTTCCAGGAAAACTGAGGAAATTAGCAACCAAAATTTAAATTTTGTTGTAAATACTTTAAAAAAATACTTTGAAATTCAAAAATATTCCCTAAATGGGTGATGACATAAGGTAGAATGTTCAAACCAATCAAAAGACTGGTAATTTGCTAATATGGAGCAATAATATGAGAGAGAAATGGGAAACCTTGTCTGTTATCAATCAATTGACAAAATGTATTGTGAAGATCAGGAGAGCTAATTCTTGCTCTATCACTCTCTTAACCACACCCATTAAAAGCTTCTTTATTTAAAGACTAATATTACTTCCCACTTATCCACCTGACATTTCCCTTGACTCCAATGGGCCTCCTACTTAGAAGGAAAAGAAGGGTTCTTCCAGCATGGACAGATACCTCCTGATTCCCCCTGTTGTCTTCCTTTATCCTTTCAGGTTGACATGACTGAATGATTTGCCTTCTTGTTTCACAAATTATTTATCTATAAAATCATGCTCTCCATACAACATAATATGAATATCTATTTCTTTAAAAATTTAATGAACATAGGCAATTAAAAACTCACTTTAACCATTACATTTTTTTTCTCTACCCATGACTGTAACTGAAGAGAAAAGAATATGCTTTTCATTTTACTTTAATTTTTCCTCTAAGCAGTATTCTTTGGTAAAGGGATAGTTAACAGTAAAACAAACAAACAAAAAAAACAAAAATGGGGAAGAAAAAAGAAGGAACATAACCTCACTTGATCAGTTTGGTTTTTTCCTTTTTAAATTTTTTATCTTTCAAAATTAATTATCTACTTTTAGAACAGTTTTGAATTCCTAAAAAGAGCAAAAATAAATATTAATTTGAGGGAAAAAGTTTTTTTAAGCCTCAAATACCATATATAACAATTTAAAAATCCCAATCTGTGGAGCTTTAGGGGGCAAAAACATAGCTTATTTCTCTTCTGACCCATTCACCATTAGGATGGATAAAATCAGAAATTAGATGAAATCTGGTAAGAATGGATGGTATTTTTGCTCCTATGGGAGTGCTGTGGGACCTAACCTAGTTTCACCAACAGATAACCATTGCTTCATGTCCTCTGTGCTTTAGCAGCATCTGGATAGTTCCTTTTCTATGTAGTAGAGCCTCTGGCAATTCTCAGGCCTCTAGTACATGTCAGGGAAGCAATAGCCTCTCAGTCCTAAATTAACACCTGGTCAATTTATAAGACTATCTCAATATAATAAGAATTCATTGCATTTCTATTTTATGGCTAGTTTTGGTTTAAAATTACGAAAGCACATAAAACTGGCATGATGCTAAAGAAGTTTTCAAAACTTTAAGAAAATAACAATGAATCTATAATTCTGTAAGATAAAAATTAAATAGATAAAATGCACATGTTTTCTTGAAATATTGCTAAAACATAACAGCTAGAAAATAAAGATAACATAAAATGAAAACAGATCAAACCAGATAAAACAAATTCATATTTTTAAAAAATCATGATGACTGAGAATAATACGGAGTTGAATACTTAGAAAATAAATTATATGAGCTAGGGACTTTACTATTTATATATAAATCAGCATATCCTTCCCCTTGTTCTGTGATTGCCTTCCAAGCTTGTCATTTCCCTTCCATTCTTCTTAATGCTTAGATTTTTCTAGGCATAAACTAGCTCAAATTCAGATATGAAGTAGTCAAGATCCTGATGCTTCCTCCCACTGCCTCTAATAGCATTTCATGAAGTAGACAGGTTCTTGAAAAGCGATGTTTGAATTTTTGCAAATGATATTTGTCAACAGTCTTCACTTCATAACAGAAGTGAAGACTCTTTTTGTATTTTAATAGAAAGCAACTAGTCCTTTTTTCATTTCTCTTTCATTTAATCTAAACTTTATACAGAAATTTTTTTTAGAAGAATGCCCATGAAATGTCAGCAGCAGGGATGTACCCTCACCACAGAAATGATTTAGAGAAATGTAGAGGTAATTTGCCACTCCAAATGCACAAGTATGAATCCTGCCACAAGCAGCAACTTCACAATGGTTTATGCATGGTTACCACAATTAAGAAGGTAGGGCATTTAGTGAGTAAGGGAGAATGGGCAGTAGTTCCTGACAGAGGGAAGAATATATAAGAAGGGAGAACCAAGGCTGGTTGTTGTCATATGTGGCTATAGAATTGTGTTGGAATGAAAGAGCTAAGTGAGGCCTCATCAAAGAGCAGTTTGAATCCGGAACATAGTTACTTTTGTGGCTTTTCTTGTATATCTATTTTGTGTCTTGTGCCTCAGAAAATGACCAATTAAGAAGTAAAAAAGAACTTTTCAACAGTTGTTGATATGGATAAAAAGTGGTATGGGAATTCTTATGAAAAATATAATAAACCAAATCAGTATATGTAACATATAATATTTTTTCTGGTGGAATTATTTAATTAACATTATTACCAATTATTTTTAGAAAATAACAAAGAATATTTAATATTTTCAAAATATCTCTTCTGCTACAAAATAAACAGATAGCTCTGTCTATTCAGGCAGTTATTCAACCAATCAACCAAGAAGTAGTTAATATGGGCATTTTCACTGGCTACCATCCCACCCCCACCCCCTCCCCCAAGCCCAGAATCATCTTCTCTATCTTTCTTCAAGTCCATACTAAAACTGCCTTTTACACAAGAAGCCTTTCTGGATTCCTCTTAATGCTACTCACTGCCTTTTGATGATTATCTCCAGTGATGGATATACCTCCTCTGATGATCACCTCCAGTTCATAAAGTATGTACCTTGTTTGGACATAGTTCTTTTCATGTTATCTTCTCGGACTGTGAACTCTTTCAGAGAAGGAACTATCTCTTGCCCTTCTTTGTACCTCTAGGCACAGTTCCCCACTTAGTGCTTAGTAAATGCTTGTTTATTGACTACTGTGTGCCAAGAATGGTGATAAGTATTGGAAATAAAAGTATAAAGAATGGAACAATTCCCACTCTGATGAATTTGCATTCTAAAAAGGAATTATGTTAAAAAAATGCAGCACAAATATAAAGTTAATAAACAAATATACTTACACACACGAAGTAGTTAAATATAATACAAGGTAGTTTGGGAGCCTAGGGGATCAGGAAAAGTTTTATGCAAAAAGAAAAGAAAAGAGGGTCTGTCCGAGATGGAGTTTAAGTAGGGGAGTAATACCTGGGTCATGTAGGGATCGGGACAGCAGGCTTCTTTTGTTTTGCCGAGGTGAAAGTGTAACAAAAATACTCTCTTGGCTGACTGCAAGTCACTTTTCACTGTAAATGGGGCAGTAGGGTAAATAATCTTGCTTTACTGGAGACCATGGGAATGGGTGAGAGCAAGGATCTTCACTTTCTTAATATAAAGGGTAAAGTTCAGATATCCTCAGAGATACTGCCCCTCATTTACAGGCTTATAGAATCAAATTTGTATTCTCTAGCAGATATTAACCAATGTAGATGAGAGAATATAAATAGGGAGGTGATCCAGATGTTTCTGCTGGCAAGCAATAATATGCTACCATCAGGCCCCAGAACATTATGTGGAATTCTTAATAAGACTTATAATTACTTAAAAGAGTAATAATACATACAGGGGGAAAACGAAACGGATAAAAATGCTATTGTCTAAGCCAAGGATTCTTAACCTTTTTTGTTTCATGGATCCCTCTGGCAGCATGGTAAAGCCTATGAGCCCCTTCTAAAGATATTTTTAACTGAATAAATACATAATCCCCAAACCCACCCCAACCTAAGGTTTATAAAAATAAAGATGTATTTTTTTCTGATCCAAGCCCACCCTCTTCCCTGATGAAAACTAAGAATCCTGGGCTTAGACAATATGCAGTTGAACAACCAGTTCACTAAATGGGCATATCAATACATATATTGGGGGAAGGCAATGCAAATGAACAATAAGTTGGGGAAAGAATTGAATAGGAGGAAGAGAATGTGGTGGATGGCATTTGGCAAGCTGTCTTTCTCTTTGATGATCTGAAACTTCTCAAAAACCAGTTTGTCAATGCAAATGTTCCACAAATGATGTTGCTTGACTATGAATTTTAGAATATCATAATCTTTGAATAATCAGAACTTCAGGTGAACAAAGGTCAATGAAGATCAATGTGTGAAAATAAGCTGAAAACAATTTCCAGTAGTAACTTATGCTGAAGAAGTGGCACAAGGGAGATTGCTTAAGCAATAATACATGATCAGAGAAAGGGGTTGGCTGGTCACAAAATGAGAATGAAGGAGGGCAGATGGACAACCACAGTGCTCCACACAATGTAAAAAGATCTAGAAGAAAGGTTCTATCTAGCACATTGGGTGGATACTCTGGGGATAAACAGAAAATACGGACAAAAGCAACACTTAAGGCACAGGTGGTTTGTGATTTTCATATTTTCAGAAAAGGAAAATAAATTTAATGATATCTCAGATCCACTGAAACACTGAAATACAAGTTACTCTTTTTAGGTTATAAAAGTTTCTAGTGTGTGCTGGGTATACCAGTACCTCCCCCTGGTTCTTAGTAATCGAAGGAAATAGCATTTCCTCCCTACCTCACCCATCCTAATGGGCTGAGGTGATCACCCATTAGCAGCTAGTTGAAGAATAGTTGAGATACTAAGGTAAGTCTTCTAGTCCACTTGTGTAAAAATGTGTCTTATTCATCAAGCAAATTACATTTGGTTCAATCATCTCAAGGAACATGTAGAACATTAGGACCCTCACAGTCAAATTCCTCTCTCTCTCTCTCTCTCTCTCTCTCTCTCTCTCTGTCTCTCTCTCTCATCTACTCAGAGATACAGATATATGTATATCAACATTTATAGCTATACACACATATATGTAGGTATATATACATACATGCATACGTGTGTATAACTGAGGAATATAAATTCCTCAGTGGAAGTTCTATATACCATTTGAAGCATATATCTAGTAAAAAAACAAAACACTTGTCCTAATGTCTTCAATATATACAAATTCCTTTTGTACTGTGAAGCCAAATTTCTCAGGCAAGACCTAAGTGTCTGCATTATGACAAAACGACCCAAATGGCATTTTTTTTTGGGGGGGGGAATCCCTAACACAAAGTACAGGACCTTGCACAAAGTAGGTTTGCAGAATTGAATTGCATTGAACCAAATCAATTCAGTCAAACAATTGGTCAATAATGTAAAAAAAATCACAGTAGGTTAAAAAAATTGCCAAATTTTTCCACGTATTAACTGATTGTTACTATATCACCAAAGCCCTGTGATTTTCTCAATGTTGGAAATTTCTCTACTTACTGGGATAGTTTGAAAACCCTCTAAGACCATCCTCATCCCCCCATACACACCCCACCCAAGGAAGGCAACATCCTTTTAGACCTAGTTCCTCAGATTTGAAACCTTCTTCACTCTCCATGTCCAATCTGTTACCAAAGTCTGTCAATTTCACCTTTGCCACATCTCTCCAATACGTCCCCTTCTCTCCTCTCACCTTGCCACCACTCCAGTACAGGCCCTCCTGGATTATTACAACAGTCTGCTGGTGAGTCTGCCTGCCTCCTGTTTCTCCTCACTCCCCGATTTAGTCACCAAAGTGATTTTCCTAAAGCACAGGTCCAACTATGTCATCTTCCTAATCAACAAATTCCAGCGATTCCTTATAGTCTCCACAATCAAATACAAAATGTCTTTGGTGTTCCAAGGCCTTTCTTCATAACCCCCACCCCCCAATGCTTTTTCAGTTTTCTTAAACTTTATACCCTCCCAAGTAACCTTCCACTCAGTGACATGGCTTCCAAACTCCCAGTACTTTCTCAGGCTGTCCCTCATGCCGGGAATGCTCTCCTTTCTCATCTCCATCTAAAGATGTCCCTGGCTTCTTTAAAGTTGCAATTAAAATTCCATCTTTTATAGATAACCTTTCCCAATCCTTCTTAATGCTAGGGCCTTTTCTCTGTTAACCTCTTCCTATTCACTCTATTCATAGCTTGTTTGTACATTTGTTTGCTAGGTTTCCCTTCATTAGTTTGTGAGTTCCTCCAGGGCAGGGACTGTCTTTTGTTTCCATTTGTATACTCAATGCTCAACTACACCTGACACTTAGTAGGTATTTAATGAATGTTTATTGACTCAACTGACTATAGTTTTTTTTTTTTCTTTTAAACAGAATTTTACAGAGTTGCTGGAGGTTCAGAAAAGTTAAGTGACTTACCTTTGATCAGAGAGCTGGTAGGTGTCAGGAAGCTTTTAAGTCTCCCCCTCATCTTTCCCCCTCCCCCCCATCCCCCAAAGAAGTCTTCCCTACACTAACTCTACACTGCACTATCCATCCCCTAACTTTGATACTAACCTTAACCCACAGTATTTCATCACTCCATGTTCCCTCAGCTCCTTAGATGATAGTACTTTTTATTACATGTACCGTGTGTGTGTGTATGTGTGTGTGTGTGTGTGTGTGTGTGTGTATCGTCTTCTCAATTAAATGTAAGCTCCAAGTCTCTTCTACTTTCATATGCCCCATTGTGCTTAGTATTTTATACCCAGTAGCACCTTATTGGATTCTTATTGAATAAGTGAGTCTTATGAACTCGTAAACTACAGTTAATGGCACTTAATGAGAGTCCAAACAGGCAACACAGACTTTTGTTATTTATTTAAATATCTATTTTTGTGTTCATAATGGAGGTCATGGGAATACAGGATCATAGACAGAGAGTTAAAAGGGACCTCAGAAGTCACCAAAATCCAAACCAAATTTTATAAAGTCCTAGAGAAGTTACATGACTTGTTCGGATTTGAACAGCTAGTGACTGAAGCAGGATTCAAATTTAGGTCTTCCTGACTTTGACCTGGACTGAGTTCATTTCCTAAATCCAGTGCTCAGCTGTGATGCCTCTCCAATTTTGCAAATAACACAAAGATGGCTCATTTACTTTACGCATTTATTATATACTATCGTTGTGAATTTGCCTTCAATCAGCAATAATTTATGAAGCACCTACTACGTGTCAGGTGCTAGGTTAGGTTATACAGATAGACAAAAATGAAACAGTTCTTCCTCTTAAGGAGTTTACATCTTATTAAGGAAGACAACATGTACAGAACAGAGATTAGACAGAAAAATAAATACAAGGAAGCAAAGAAGAGAAGTCAGCAGTAGTTGGGGGTGAGACCAGAAGAGGCATTGTGTAAAAGCCAGTGTTTAAGTTGCCTCTTGACATAAATGAGGGATTCTGTCCAGTGGATGTGAGGAGGGAGTGCTTTTCAGGAATGGGGGAGAGCCAGGACAAGTCATGGAAATGGGAGATGGAGTGCCAACAGAGACACAACTAGTTTTCCTGGACCCACAAAGAAAAGGAAGGATAGTATTATATAAAGAATCTGGAAAGGTAGGTTGGGGCCAAGTTGTGAGGGTTTTAATAGTCAAATAAAGGGAATTTATAGTTTGTCCTAGTTGCAACAGAAAGTCTCTTGATTAAAGGAGTAATATAGTCAGATCTCAAGGAAAATCACTTTGGCAATTGCGTGGAGGGTAGATGAAGTGTGGAAAGACTTGAGGCAGGAAGACCAATTAAGAAGCTACTGTTGATTGTGAGTTTATGGAGTGATTTCTGGGAGAAATTTATGATGCTGCTTTAAAATGGTTATGAGGCTTTTGTAGAAGAAGTAGTCTAGATTTTGCTAAGAACATTAGAGCCCTTCAGTTTTCCAGTCACTACTAGGTGCTGGCAGGAGCCAGCTTTTGGGTGATTGACTGAGCAACCTAAACATTTCAGAAATTGCTTGAACTAGACACAAAGGAAAGACATAAATTATAGAGAAAATTTTTATAACATAAATAGAAGTCATATAATTTCCCTACAAAGAGCATCAAATGTAATACTAAGAAGAAATGAAATTAGCTAGAAATAACTGAACAGCAAATAATTGAACAAATCATTAAAACCACCCTTTAATGTATAGCCTCTTCTGTTTTGAACCAATTTCTTATGGATATGTTTCTTTTAAAATCCTAGCTTTGTCAGCCACTGTCATTCAGTCTCTGACTCCCTGTCATGAACTTTCCCTGTCACCTCCTGACAGGGCTCTGACAGCTTCCAGAGTGTCAGTTTTGCCCCTCACACTCTGATTTCTTTTCAACTTAGTTGAGGTTATATTAACTTAATGAGGCTAGAAATATTCTTTCTTTTGGTTACAATCAGCCTCCAGCACAGAATTGTTCATACTGTCTGATATTGCTGTAATTTCCCTTCCAGATCCTTCCAAACTATCACCCCTCTCAGCAATCCAGTCAGAATACCCCTTTCTCTCACACAAAATGTAATTGCTTTATAAAGGGCTAGAACTCTTAAAGGGCCTGGAACCTTTTTACACTACATAGCTCATGTATGTATTAGAACATGTCACGTACAATACAAATAGCACTCATTTTTTCAGCTATAATAAAGTTTGGAGGGGGGGAGGTCATATCACAAAATATCCAAAGTTGGGGAAAAACAAACTGCTTACTAGACTGTAAGTATCTAGCAAATACTTAATGTTTGTGGAATTGAACTGAAATGGCATGAGAGCGATTAATTCAGTAGTCCCCTTCAATATCAGAAGTACTAGTGACTACTAAAAGGGAGGCATTTATAGTGGATTAAAATGAATAATGAAGCCCCAACAAAGGCACCAATTCATAACAAAAATCTAACAGAACCATATACAGCTAAATTATTACTACAAAGGGGTATGACAATTATTTACAATAATAATCCTTACTACCCATATGTTACTTTTCATCCTCAAAACACTAATTAAGCTTTTTCTTACAGGCTTTTTTCAGTGATTACCCAGACTGACACAGCTTGAAATCTTCAAGCCTAAGGTAATAATTTAGGGAAAAATCACTGATTTCTGCTGGGATTATACTTGATCCTGAAAGTGTAAATATCTAGGATATATATGTTATTTAGGTCCCTACGGGAATTCATTGTACTCTGGAAGGTGTTAGGTATAGCAGGGTAAGTGACTTGGCCAATCCCTTCCCCCACCCATTTCCTGCCAATTTTGCAACATTTTAGAGCATTTGAACACTATGAAAGACACCACAGCTCATAAACCAATTCTTTGGGTACAAAAATCTTTGAAAAAAAAAGATTAAAAAAATTTTGACTCAGATTCTGCATTCACCTGGAGAGCTAAGCCGCTTATCCATTGTATTCATAGAACAACATGGTAGGTGATGGGGATCTGGGGGTGGTTGTATCTCATATCAGAGGAAATTTAAGACTTCATATAGTCTGGTAAGCACTTTTTTTTTTAAATCTGCCTACAAAGTTAATGTGAAAGATAAATTTTGATTTTTAAAATTCTCTAAGTAGCATTAATGAAACTAACATGGTTGTGACTTTGCAGAGGAGATATTCCTTCAGGTGACTGGATTTTACTGCTTTTTTCTTTGAGCTGCTGCAAGTCGGTGTGGAGCAGAAGAGGACCCAGGTTCATATCCTCCCTCTGTCATTTACCAGGTATGTGACCTGGAGTAAGCCACTGAAGTTTTCTAGGTCTTTTTTCTTATCTGTAAAATGAGGGAGCTAGACAAGATGCATTCTAAGTTTCCTTTGAGCTTTGTATCTGTGCTTTTATGATTCAAAGAGTAGTCATTAATGGGCCAATATCAACTCAGAGGAGGTTTCCAGTAGAGTAACTGAGAAAGCTCTCACATTTATTGGAGAGTTGGAAAGTCTCCCACAAAGAAGTGATGAGCTATGAAAGATGGTGATGTTAGATAAATTCAGAAGAAGGTCTCAGAGGTATAATAAAGAATTATGTAACTACCTTACAAGAAAAACTAAAGAGCTATATTCATTTGAATAAGATAAGCCCCAATATCAATATGTATCACATACGGTGAAAATTGTAATGTTGTAGCAGTTAAGGGTAAGTTATTAAGGAAAGTGGAAAATAACCACCATATTCCTCTGTGCCAATTTAGACCTTTAAGCTGTTATTTTGGTAAATTTCCTTCTCTTCCACAATCTCTCAGTCCTCAAACTTTACACCCCTTGTCCCCTACGCAGCTTCTCTCTACCCTGCATGCCACAAGCTACACTTTCTATTCTGCAGGCCCCAGTCATGAAGTCAATCGCTGCATGGGTCAGTTAGCTTTGCAAAGAGAAAAATCTCTATTTCAGTGCTATAATATGCACACCTAAATTATCCAGTTAATCTCATAAAAGCACACTGTTCATAAAGAGGGAAACTAGGTTTGAGAATATAAATAACTCACCACATATCACCAATACTGTCCTAAATAGCATAATAGATTGTACGTAAAACTGCCCAAATATCCAGTTTAACTTCTTTAGCTACTTAGATTCTGTATTTTATCCCTGAATCCTTTATTTTCCTCATTTTGATCACAGGACTTGTATCTGGAAGGGGATTTAAGAGGTATACTCTTCAATTTACAGATAAGGAAACTGAAGCCCCGAGCGCGATCAAGCTTGTCTGGGGTAGTACATAGTTATTAAGTAGCAGAACTAAAATTCACATCCAGGTCTCCGAATCCAAGCCTAGTTCTCCTGCCATTGTAACACTGTCTCTTTCAAAAAGTTCCCAGCTTTCTGAATCAAGCAAATGACCTAACTATTGTAGGGTGCAAATTCCTCTTCATGGATACCTGTATTCATTAGGTTGTCTGCAGAACACAACAGTTAGTATAGTACCTCATGTGAATGGATGCTTAATAAAATGCTTTTTGATGGTTATGACTGATAACACAGGCACATGAAGTTTTTGGTGTTTTTTTTTTAAGTTGTTTCCATTGTACCCAACTCTTTGTGACTCCATTTGAGGTTTTCTGGCAAAGATACTGGACTGGTTTGCCATTTCCTTCTCCAGTTTATTTCACAGATGAGGAAACTGAGGAAAATAGGATGAAGTGACTTGCCCAGGGCCACACAGATAGCACCTGAGGACAGAATTGAATTTAGGAAGACAAGTCTTTCTGATTCCAGGCTTGACACTCTATCCACTGTGACACTTAGTTGCCTTTTTTTTTTTTTGGCTGACTGTCAAGTTTTATTGTATGAGCCAAGTAGAACAGTACTATGTACAGAGGAGATAAGAGAGAACCATTTTTGGTTTCTTCCTTGGACAAAGTCTTGACAAATTACTAAAAAACCTTAATAAATATACTTATTTTTAGTTTTCACCATTCACTTTCATTAGATTTTGAGTTCCAAATTTTCTCCTCATTGATCTACTCTTTAGATGTTCTTCCCAAAAAGAAGCATTGGGTTTCTTTAGTTTTGGACCACTGAGCTTCAGCCTGATCATCCAGGAGCTTCTTTGGGCCTTGTCTACCTTCAGTTTATGAATGTGCTCCATGAAGATCTGCTCATTTTTGAACATTTATTTCCCTTCACCTTCAAAGTACAGGCTGTGGTACATATGACAGTCAATGTTCTTGGATTCATGGTATCTAAGGAGTAGATGACACAGAATCTTCATTTTCCTCATCCAGGTTACTTTTTTCTTTCACTTTTTTCCTGATTATTTTGATACACAAAGTGACCAATAATCTCAGAGATTAATATCACAATTTTAAGAAATATGTCTATTTTTTCCCTTAGGCATTATGTTTGTCCCTGGCACTGATTTAATTAAACTAACCAACTAACATCTTTATAACTGTGTGAAGGCAGCATCTTCATTTTATTTTGAATCGAATACAGATCAATCTTTGCTCTAATCTGGCCAAGTTATTTTTTTTTTGACAAGGTATAAATGAAAGCCTAATGCAGGGAAGTCACAAGGTTAATGTTTCTAGCTCTATGTGATCAGGAAAAAGGTGTCCCTTGAACATAAGAGTTGTGTGTGACTATTCCAAAGCAATTTTTATATTACAATAGTACTGTAAAAAGATAGTATGATAAGCTCATTATAAACCTTAACATGGAGAGTAATATTTGGTCTATAATGTAATTTGGAATTCTTACTGGTATTAATGAGCACTCAGAAAGATGAAAAGTAGTACCCCATGACCCTCAATGAAAAGTTAAATGGTAAAAAACTTTATTGCATATACTTAAAAGGAAAATATAAATAAACTTAAAACTTGACAAAACTTGAATACACTATAGTATGTTTTGTAAACTAATTTTAAAACAAAGTTGGTTGGAATTGTGAATTTTTCGCTTAAATTTGTACATACCCTACAGTACATTACTTAAATTTATCGTAACTCCTCAAACCTAGTTATAGTTGCTTATAAGTAGCAAAACTGAGCATAGAAGTTGTAGTAAGTTAGAAAAATTAGTCACTGACAACTTCAGTTCTTGCTATAGTGAACCATGCATAGGATAAAATTGTTGGAAAAAAAATAAAGTTTCATTAAAGTCTTCAGTGTGCATGAAAATTTGGATTTCTTTATAGCTCATACTATCTATGTTAAAATGTATTTTTTATGTGCTACTCTTTATTTGATCCTCACCAAGTTATATAGAAAGATCAAATAGAAGCATTAGGTATGAAACTTCACTGTCTTTTAACATATTAAAAGTTACATTGGGCTATTCACAAGGTAAATGGCATTTTTCAAACTGAGGATATTTTATATTTACACAAAGCAAAAATATTTAAAAATAGGAATACTCCCTTTAAAAAGTGTACAACCAAAATAAAGACTGTATCAACATTCCCATGTCCTGTTCACCTTCACTCCCAGATCCGTTCTTTTTCAAGAGCTCTCTCCTGAGAACCCTTAAGCAAAGCAATGAGATTTTAAGTAAGCGAGATTCCTTAAGTTTAAAATCCTAGAAATATTGACAGATGCTTTATTACAGTGTCACATATGGTGACAAGTATATACAATTTAAGTGGAGGTATTTTTGCAAGCTATTCTTCCCATATTCAAAACTCAGCTTTGGAATTTAAAAAGGGCTTTGCTAATTATGCCATACATTGCAATAAAAATTTCTGTGTTAAGCCAATTTTTTTTCTATATCTTTTCTTACATATATCATCAGAATTCATTAATTCTATGGGACTCATTTTTTTGTGGGAAGTAACAACAAAATGATAACTTACCTTTACAATAGAAAGAAAAATTGAGACCCTTCTCTTTTACCTAAATATCAAGATCCAAAATTTTGCTTATTTAAAAAAAAGATGTCTTATGGACTAAACACCACTTAGTGTAACAGAATACAATTAGTGATATAACTCTGGTGTTTCAAACTAATATAAGAAAATCTGGCTTGAACATTTTCTGAGGATGTAAGCCAAGATTTAATGATCTAAGCTTTAATGATTATTTATTTTTATTTTCATCTATTTCCATAGGTGTTTTGTTGCTATTTACCTAAAAACAACTAAAACAATGGCAAAATATAAGAATGTGGCATACTGTCTCCAGACTCAGTTGAAAACCAAATGGGTTGTGGAAATGATACAGATAAAATATATTACTGTCCATTGTTTGGAGAAGAGTTGCCCAGAAGACTTCCTTAGCCCTGGTCTTCCTTTCATTTCACTTCACTTAAAAAAAAAGAAAAACCAGGAGAAAACCAAAAACATATTACACTTTGCACAGATTTCATGGGAAGAATGAAGTAACGACCTGTGTAACTTGGAGCAGGGAAATTCACTTAACTGTTTTGGATCTTTGATTCTTCTGCAAAGAAGTGTGGGATAAGCTCACTACTGATGTCCACCCCAGCTCTAGAGGCAAGGAAGAAGGCCCTTCTTCATGGTGATGGACTCCTGGGAAATGGTGTCCTCTGAAACCCATTTCTATTATTAGGTTCCTACTGTTTTCTTCTGCTTTTGAACCAAATGCCAAAGGGAAAAGCTACAGTATTTGTTAATTTAGATTCAAAAGCCATTTATCCATTTATTCAAAATATTCTAAATTCCAACTGTTTATATGTTTTATGTGTTAAAAAAAGTATAATTAAGAATTTTGGTAGTTTTTTTTTTGGTGGGGGGGGGGGCAAGAACTATATCTTATTCTTAATCTAGTCTCCTACCTTCACTGCTTTATAAAAATATAAAGCCTGAAACTATAGGGGGAGAAAAATGCCTTCTTTCTACTTCAAAGTGACTAAAAGTCAGACAATACAATTTATTAGTAGGGAAAGACACAAAAAGAATGAAAAAATAGATCTTTTTTCTTCTGATGTATCAAACCAAAAAAGAAAAAAAAAGCAACATTTGCCCAAATGGCAGGATAGAGTGAAGACTAGCACCCCATCCCTTCTAGCATTCAGATTGTGCCCATGACACTTATCTAATTATGTCCCTGATAGATAGAATTTTAGAGCAAGAAAGAACCTTAGAGCTCATCAAACTTAAACTAGTTTTACAAAGGAAACTCAAACAAGATGAAGTGACTTACCCAAGGTTACATAGTCACTGGAAGATCTGTAACAACCTTATATTTAAATTCTAATAGACCCACATTTTGAAAACAAAATGAGTACTTTTAGAAAGAGCACTGAATTTGGAGTGACAAATTCTGGGGAAACCAAGGATTCTACCTGCTGATGTTGAGACTTTCTAGATTGAAATTTATTTAGTTTTTCATCTAGTAGGCTTGGGACAATCTATTCCACTCCTAGCAGTGTGTCTGAGTTTCAATGGATCAAAACATGCTCTTGCTATCCCAAGTCTGAGCTCAGAAAGTATTTCCACTTAAAACCAAGTTTTGTACTATATAATTCAGTTACAATGTAGTTTACGTGGGCTTTTGCGGGCTTTCAGAAAAACCTGGACATTTATAATACTGTTTCCTTGAAGAATATATTCTATGTTTCCAACTCAGAATTACAAATAAGCTTTTGGAATAAAGTCCATTTGGGAGTTGAGAATTATCTGGGGCTTGTTTTCTAAATCTGAAACATCTTTGGCAAATTGGATTGGATGTTCTGAGGCCAGTTTGTGTAGAGAAAGTGTGGCTGTGATGTGGTGGGACATGTTTCAGAGAGGATGACTAGAGACAACTAAAAGGGCCAAATCAAAAAGGCAATGAATGCATTGGGCTGAGTTTGAGATGGCACTTGGACTCAATGACTTCTGAGGTCCTCTTCACCTTCATAATTTGATGATTTCACGAATCTGAGTTTAAATCTTTACTACTTGTTGTCGGTGTAATTTTGGGAAAATATCACCCCAGGTCTCAAATTCTTCACCTATAAAATGAGGGGGCTAGACCAGATGGTTTCTAGCTTTAAAGCCTACAATGCTGGATACCTCAGGTTCCCAGGGGATCACTGAGTGCATTGAAGCAGTGGTTTACTAAAGACCGTAGAACCTTAGTGATCTGTGGGTTAATGAGTTTTCTAAAAGTAACCTTGTAATTTCCAGAAAGAAGCTGAAGCATTTGAATAATCTGGCTTATGGTTAGTTAGTTGATAACATTCATAGCACAGAATTATGGTGCCTAGTATTTGATGGTAAATAGCAAAGTAGACTGGACATATATTTTTCATTTCTGATTGCTAATAGAGAAATTATTTCCAGTTTTGGGATTTACTTCCTCCCCCTTCTTGCTCAAAAGTTCATTTTCAGTTTGATCAAAAGGTCAACTCTGATGAAACTCAATACTGCTACTTTCAAGTAGTTCTAGTAAATGATTTGATAGGAAAGAGGATGAAACCAATGACTGAAATGAGGTTTCCAAAATAACTGTGGATTTTATTCATCTATGCACCTCTGCCTCTGCCGTGGAAAAGGGAGAGTCAAATGCATGTGTTAGTATTGGTGGTCTACAAATAGAGCACACAGCTGGATTGGAAAACTGAGATTTGATAACTATTTCTGGCATTCCTATCAATTTGCCTGCTATTCTGGATAAATCATTTAACTTCTTTTTGCCTTATGTCTCCAACTGTAAAATTGAGAGTGTTATTTAACACAAAGACATATTATTAATATTTCAAATAGTTAATCCTTTAAAATATTAATATGAAATGTGCCATAAAAGCAAAAACTCATCATAAACAAACCCTTTACCTAGGAAAGCCAGAGAAAGATAACTTTATTGCTCTAGCAATGAATTTGCTCTGATGTAGTGAGTGCTGACCCAGTATTTATTAAAGTGACCTCTGGTGGTGGGAGCTAATGAACATTACTAGAACAGGCAGGTGATGGAACACAATCCACATGATTTTTGGAAGCATGATGATTGCTAAAGGGGTTAAGTACTCTAGTTCCACAATCAAAAAGTTAATAACCTTTACACCAGCCCTTTTACATTTGAATACCTCCAAAGAATGCAGGTTTTTATAACTCACTGCCTTTAGAAATGCTAGTTACAGTTTATATCCAATCTGAAGCACAAAGACTTTTCCCTCCTCTAAATCATGGTAATCAATATAGGTCTTTGCCCATCAATCATATTCCAGTGAGGTGCTATGGGATGCAAGAAGGTACCTACTGCCCTCACTGCAGCTCAAGCACATAGCTTTGCAAATTCATTCTGAAAACGAATGTTTATAGAAGACTGTGTTGTACTAGTAAATATTTTTTGAATGTCCTATGCTAGTTATCAGATATCAAAATCTAAATTAAATAAAAATACAATTAACTAACATTTATGTAGTGCTTTATGACCTGCAAAGAATTTACAAGTATCTTATCCTCACAACAACACTAATGAAGCAGGTATGTTATACTCATTTTACAGTTAAGGAAACAGGTAGAGGTTAAGTGACTTGCCCAATGTCATGCATCTGGTCAGTGTATGTGGCCAGATTTGAATTCAAGTCTTCTTGGCTCCAAGTCCAGTGCTCTATAGCTGCCTATAACCATGCAGCTGAAATCACAATGGTTTTCAACTGGTTAGAAACTTTCATTTTTTTCCCTGGCTTTTAAGGATTTTGTATTACAAACATATTAGATTTAAAAAACTAGTATGATCATCCAAAGTTTCTAGGTAAATTTAAAAAACATACTTAACAATAAAATTTAATTCACAAATCTTATGGACGAATTATGATTTAATTAAAAGGCAATTTGGCACTTCAATTTTGCTCATCTTAATACATTAGGATAGAATGTTCAAAATAAATGACAATACACCAATCCCATTACCACCATAGAATGGTTAGGTAAACTACATAGGTTTCTGATATACTCAGGGCTTATCACATACATTCTGCGGTATCTGCCCTTGTAATATTCTAATACTCCATTCTGCCAAGGGATGAATCTTGTTTAGTCATTTTGAGCTTTTCACCCCCCTTTTCTGCCCAGTCCTATCTAGGACCTATCACTAGGACATTAGTCAACTTATTGACCAGCATTTTCCTACATTAATAGATGAGTAAAGTACAATATTGGTTTGAAAGGACCAATCAGATGTTGCCATGGCTTCAGGAGGAATATAAGAACTTTCCTTCCATAGGGAGGCGGTTAAGCTATTTCACTTAGAGGTCACTGCCCTATGAGGCCTGGCCTTGAATGCCAACTGATCCAAAGCTGACTGTGTATCAGTAAGTAAGAGGATCAAAGTCTATCTGTAGCTGTAGAGGAATCCCAGATGACGATCCATGGAATGAAAGCCAGGAGTTGTCACCTTATAATGTCACATGAGTGGCATTTCAATCGCTTCAATGTCATATATGCTTTTCAATGCTATGTAAAAGGTCTGTGGGTTTTCTTTTTTAAAATTAAGTTTTACTAATGCCTTTTGTTTTTATATCACAATCATTTCCAGATATAATACCTTCCAAACAATGGGCCCTTTCTTGTATCAAAGAAAAAGAATTAAGGAAAACTATCTTAAATGCTTAGTCTGAAAGAATGTGAAATAATCCCTGTATACAGTATTATTAGGGCAGCTAGGTGACCATTGGGGTAGGGGGAGTGGAAAGGAGGGGAGGGAAGTGGGGCTCACTGCAGTCAGGAAGATCTTAGTTCAAAACTGACCTCAGACCCTTACTAACTGTGTGACCCTGGGCAAATCACTTTACTCTTTCTCAGTTTCCTCATCTGTAAAATGAACTGGAGAAGGAAATGCAAACCACTCCAGCATCTCTGCCAAGAAAACCCCAAAAGGGGTCACAAAGAGTCAAACATGGCTAAACAACTTTATATTACTTCAGCCTGATCCTTGGCAGGGGATAGGGGAAGAAAGGGAAGGAGGGAAGGGACGATGGAGGTGGCATAGGAAGATTATCTATCTATCTATCTATCTATCTGTCTGTCTGTCTGTCTATCTTCTTAACTTCTTACTAAATGCTAAAGCAATTCCACATAATATATTTAGTATCATAGAAGTAAATAAAAATGAACAAAGTGAGATATAGCATCTAAATCCTTAAACTTTCTTAAAACTACTCGCTGTTTTGCCTTTCTGTAGGTCTTTCATGTGTCTGCATCCTCTTGCTTCCTGTGAGACAGTGACCCCATTGTAGCTGTAGAATTTATTTCTCTCAATGTCATGAATGACACTGAGGTCTATTAACCAGGCACTACTTGACTTCCAGTCTTTTCTCGTCTTACTCTTTCACTCATTCTATATTCCAGTCAAACAAAGCCATTGTCTCTCAACACACCTCCATATCTCTGGTCCTTCTGCCCCAAATGTCTAGAATCCATGGCTTCATTTTCCCTCCTCCAGGAAGTCTTTCATGACCCCCACAGGTACCTAACAAACATTCTTCAGACTTGCCATACCATTTTGGTTTGTAACACTCTACTTTGTAATATGGCATAGTAGGTGCTATCATTTTATCTCCCTACTAGACTTTTGAGGGCAAGGACTGTCTTATGTAAAATTTGTATTCCCCTAGCATAGTGCTTAAATTTCTGATCTGAGTTCAATGCAAAAAAAATTCCTTCTCTGGAAAAGACTATAAAAGCTGTATTTAGTACATTAACTTCCAAAAAGCTCAGCTCCTGGTAACTGGGCTTAGCACTCTGGCCTTGGGGTTTTCCTTCTTTGGTTGTTCAGTTGTGTCCAACCCTTTGTGACCCCATTGGGGGTTTTCTTGGCAAAGTTACTGGGGTGGAAACTGAGGCCAACAGGGTGAAGTGACACAGCTGGTAAGTGAACCTGGGTCTTCCTGCCTCTAGTTCCGCCCCCTCCCCCAGCTGCCCTTTCCTTCTTACTCTGTTCTCTAAACCTAAATTTGATGCTCTGACCTCTTGACCTTGTTGGTCTCTAAACTTGCTTGTTTTCCTGGATTCAGGCACTGGCTACACTGACCAAGGATTTGCGGTCTCCTTTCTTTCCTTTTCACTGTTCCATACGTAGGTAAGTAATTCTGGTATCCATTTATTCCCATCTTTCCTCTTCTGTCACATACTTCAGGTCACAAGGGTATTTTCTAGGATTTATATACAAGGGAGAGTAATTTGCAGAACACGAATATAAAGAACAAGGGTGAAGTTGACTGAAAGTGCATGCTTTTCTGTGCAAGGCAGACTTAGATGGTACCTCAACTGGATAAGGTAATCTTCAGCCTAACAGCTCCAGGCTCTATTTGGCTCATGATTCTCCTGACCTGGAGCCCATGCATTAACCTTTTCTTCCATCCCCACAATGGCACTTTCTCTCTCTCTCTCTCTCTCTCTCTCCCTCGCTCTCCCTCTTTCTCTCTCTCTCCCCCCTCCTTCCCTCTCTCTCTCCTTCCCCCCCCTCTCCCTCTCCCTCCCTCCCTCTCTCCCTCTCTCTCTCTCTCTCTCTCTCTCTCTCTCTCTCCCTCTCTCTCCCTCTTCCTCTCTCTCTCCCTCCTCCTTCCCTCTCTCTCTCCCTCCTCCTTCCCTCTCTCTCTCCTTCCCCCCCCCTCTCTCTCCCTCTCACTCCCTCTTCCTCTCTCTCCCCCCTCTTTCCCTCTCTCTCTCC
>CM053769.1:679804799-679874583 GCA_028658325.1 Potorous gilbertii | reverse complement strand
AAATGAATGTTGAGAATTGTTATTGCATGTAACTGAGAAATAAGAAATACAGGTAATGGAGTATAGAAATCTATCTTGCCCTACAAGAAAAGAGAGAAGATGGGGATAAGGGAAGGGTGGGGTGTGATAGAAGGGAGGGCACATGGAGGGAAAGGGTAATCAGAATGTAAGATGTTATGGGGTGGGGGGAGGGGAGATATGGGGAGAAAAATTGGAAATCAAAATTTTGTGGAAATAAATGTTATAATCTAAAAATAAAATTTTAAAAATTAATTAAAGAAGAATCGGTTTAACTAAGACATATTATGACCCTGATTTTTTTTATTATGTAATGATATATAGCAGTCAAACCTACACAAATACCCTCATCCCTCCAAAATGGAGTATGTATATCCCCCTTAAAAAAACCAAGTAAGCAAAATAGAAGAAAAGACCAATAATATGTGCATCTTTTGACTGGTAGTACATTTAGCCTTATACTTTTGTATATTTTAAGAGATGAAGGTATACTTCAACTTTAACAAGTTAAATAATAACATTTTCCATCATATTGACCTAAATTTTGTTACCAATGTTATCTTCATTTATGTAATTTTAGTCTAGAGACACTAGTTGTATGATCTTGGGCAAGTCACTTCACCCTGTTTGCCTCAGTTTCCTTATCTGCAAAATGAGCTGGAGAAGAAAATGGTAAACCACTCTAGTATCTTTACCAAGAAAATCCAAATGGGGTTCACAAAGAGTTGCACATGATTGAAAAGACTGAACAATAATAAAATGTAGTATAATTTTGATCTTTAAAATTTGTATTTATAAATCCTTAAACAAAAAGCATCTTATTACCAGTCTTCATTTTTTTTCTTTCCTGAACATTAGACAGCCAAATATAACAAGTTTAGTAAATTTTGACTATTTTTCTAGTACATCAAAAAATTAAGAGTCAATAGCTTCATAATGAACAGCCATTTCTACTGTGAAAAATGGATCTTTTGGGGGAGTTCTCTTTCTTTCATACTGTAAAACATTTATCTGTAAATTTCCTGAAGTCCATGAGCCCCCTTTTCTCAACATGAGAGGTTATTACCTAAAAGAGCTTCATGTTTCAGTCATGATTGAGTAATCAAGGTTATCAGTAAGAAAGGCTCAAACATCTGGGAACATCTGTTTTAACCATTTGACATGTCATTACTATATGCCAGAAAGAATACTGAGAAATGGCTGATGGAGTAAGTTAGATCTCTACAATAGTTATGGCTTAGAAATGAGATTTTACTTAGAAACTGAATATGTGAGTTTTATTCTTGCCTCTGTCATTTATTACTGAGGATAACAATACTTATTATACTGCTCTACTTCATGGAACTGTTAGGATCAACTTGGACAATGTATGCGTTTTATAAATGATTAATGCTATATATTTATGAGTTGCTATAATTATATAAGAAAGAATGTTAATTATTTGGAATTGGGTGGCAGTCTTTTACTGTATTTTGATTTTCTACTTACAAACTTGGCAGGATGTGGGGTATTAAGATGGCAACCATGGCAAGATCATTGTGATCTTGCATTCCAGGAAGAAGCCATTGTAGAATCCCTGTCTGTCACAGTTTACATGGATGTGATAGAACCTGCTAAATGTAATTAATCACACAAGTCTGGTTGGTAGATGCTATTGCCACAAAGTCATAGCCCCAGCATCCTTTAGTTTTATACCTCCCATAAAATATGTAGGATATGTTTGCTACTCAGGAATTTTGTAACTATATGTTCTATATACTCTTTGAGAATGTAAATGAATTGATATTGCCTGCTAGAAAAATGCATATATAAATATGTACATATATATTGCCTGCTGGCCTATCTCACAGATTCAAGATATCTCCATTTATAAAGTACTGCCTAAAACGTGCTTAGTGAATACTACTTGTTTATTATATGTATGGCTTCTAGACAAAAGATTGTCTCAGAAAAGTTGTCAGGAATTTTGGTCATGAACAAGTTTAATGGCAGGTTTGTTTTGACATGAAAACTCTCAAGAGCTAAATATCCCCTGTGCAGAGGCTAGGGCCCTGGGCTTTGGGAAATTTACAAATGAATGTCTTGTAGGGGGCAGTCAAGATTATGAGAGTAGACCCCTGTCTCCATGAGAACAGATCCAATAAATCTACAAAATCATTAATGGATTGAGTCAGACTCCTCCTTCTTCCTTCCTTTACATCTTCAATTAAATACAAAACTTAAAGGTCTCAGAACATACCTGCAATAGCAGGTAACATGTAACACCTCTGTTTTCCTACCATTCACTGACCGAGAACCCCTAAAAACTGAGGAAAACTGGGGAACTATCAAAGATATACATTAAAGATGGGATATTGCCTATATAATGGGGAGAAAATAAGAAGCAATCTTTGCTGCCCACCCCAGTGAGTTGACTTGACATTGAAGCTGGATATCCAATAAAAAAAAAATCTTAAAAGCTTTCCACATCCCTATTGCTGTTGAGGGTACCACTATATTCCTGGTCCCCCAGACTCATAACCTAAGTGTCATTCAGTTGCCAAAGTCTTCAATTTTACCTTTTTAACATGTTTCTCATGTCACCTTCTCTTCTCTTATACTGCTACCATCCTGGTGCAGGAATTCCTCATTTCACACTGGGACTACTGCAATAGCCTGCTCATTAGTCTGCCTGCCACAAGTCTCTCCTCACTCCATTCTATCCTCCTCTCAGCCATCAAAGTGATTATCCTAAATATTAGGTCTGGCCATGTTACCCTCTCCCCCAGCCCCATCATTTGCCTACTCAGTAAACTTCAGTGGCTCCTGATCACCTCCAGGATCAAGTATAACATCTCCAGTTTGGTATCAAAAGGTCTTCAATTCCTTCCCCTCATTTCTACCCTTCCAGAGTTCTTGTACCTCCATGTTTCCCATACACTCTTCCATCTAGTGACAGTGGTCTCCTTGGTGTTTCTCACATAAGCTCCAACCTCCCAACTCTGGGCATTTTTAAAGGCTGTCTCCCATGCACAGAATACTCTCCCCTCCTTATCTCTCCTACTCAGCTTCCCTGGCTTCCTTCAAGTCTAGTTAAAATTCTACCTTCCACAGGAAGTCTTTCCCTATCCCTCTTAATTCTGGTGCCTTCTCTTTGTTGATTATTTCCCTATTCATCCTGTGTACAGCTTGTGTATGCATAGTTATTTACATGCTGTCTCCCCCATTTGATTGTGAGTTCCCTGAAGGATTCTGTCTTTTGTCTTTTCTTTGTATCCCCAGTCCTTAGTCCTGACACAAAGTAGGTGCTTAATAAATGTTTATTGACTGATTGTGCTGCACACTAACCATAGTAAATTATCTCTCTCTGGTACATGAAAGTAGGCCCCTTTATTATATGATTTTATACAATGGAGAAGATCCTTTTAAAGAATTCTTTTTGTTGACAGATTTGTAGTAAATTAATAGTTAGCATCCACCCTCTGCACCATTACAAGGAAAAATTTACCTTCAAGCTCTATTTCATAGTTGCATTACATTTGGTGAAGTGCAGAACATCATGAAATAGGTATAAAAGTTGTGATTTGAAATTGTAACTATTTTCTATTGTGGATAGATGATACATAAAAGTAGCTGTTAAAAGTGCTTCTCGTTTTATGGGGATCTCCTGAATTACCAGGAAATAATGACTTCTAAAACATAGCCGTAGTCATAGAGTCAGAGCTGGAAAGGATGATGCAGGTCATCTAATCCATACTCCTCATTTTATAGATGTAGAAACCAAACTCCAAATAAATTCATGATAATACTAATACATGTTCAGTTTTTAAAAACCATCAATTTCACAACTGCAGTTCTATAGTACTTTAACACTTGTAAAGATTCTATGATGTGGCTCCAAAGTAGGTTGCAAGAACAAATGTACAGAAACCACAAATCTATATGAAACTTGAATTTGACCTAGACTTGGTAACATTGCTCAGATTGTGAAGTGGTGTTCATTGACAATCCAGTAGTCTCACTGAAGCATAAAAGAGCATGGGAGATATCTAGGTATCAAGAGAAAAGTAGGCATTTTCTAAATCCTCATCAGAAAGGAAAAGGTGAGCAAAAAATATGACATTCAAGTAGCTAAAAATGAAGATGCCTCAACAAATGATAATTTCAATCTAAGAAAATAAATGAATGAATGAAAGAAAAAAGCATTTATTAATTGCTTACTTCATACTAGGTTGAGCCATGAAGAAACAAATGTAAAAAGTGAGACACTCCCTGCTCTCACAGTGCGTCAAAGATGAACTTCTCTATGTTTTTTTCCTACAATAATTACTACTTCCAACCTGGTAGTGACATGACTAGCTTCCTTTTTTGTGTCTCCTTCTGAATTTTCTTCTGCTCTCTTTTGTGTATTTTTTAATGTTTAATTAAAATCTTTTTTCTTTTCTTATTTTCTAAAATTTATAACACTACTCAACAGTTCCCAACTCACTTTACCCCCACCAATCTCCTACCCCAAAAGAAGATCTCCCTTTAACAAATAAGTATAGACAAGTCAAACAAATCAACACATAGGGTATGTTTGAAAATACTTATTCTGCACTTCTATACCAATGATAGTCTCTTTTATGGAAAAGAGGAAGTTCAGAGAGGAAGCTGATTTTGGAGGAAATAAGGTAAACCTACCATGATAAAACGAACATGCATATGGCATATGCCAACCTTGGACATGAAATTATACATGTTAAATGCTACATTGTTTCTTTTGCTTTCTAATATACTTTTCAGCAGAATGGATCATCATGAGGTTACAAATATAACTAGTAAAAATTGCATAAATAAATACTACCAAAAATCTACATGATCTTTTCCATTTAGGTGATTCATCTCTACTCATTTGCAAAACAGCACAAAACTGGATCAATAAAAGATGACTAAAGCCATTTTTATCATTATTGGACTTCACATGACATTGTGAAAAGTATAACAACTGACACTTATATAGCGCTTTAAGGTTTGCCAAGCACTTTCCACACATTATCTCATTTGCATCACACAACAGTCCCACGAAGAGAGTATTACTGGTGTTACCATCCTTATTTTATGGAAGAGGAAAGTGCTAAGGGAGATCAATTAAATTTCCCATGAGCACACAGCTCGTGTCAGAAGTGGGATTTGAATTCAGTCCTCCCTAGAGCATGCGTAGCTCTTTATCTGTTACACTGTGATCCCACTCAGGAAAAAAATTCTGGCTTCAGGGTTAGAAGATCTGTGTTTAAGCTTTGAATTTTGTCACTTAAATCTCTGTAAAGCCTCTGAACCTCAATTTTTCTGCAAAATTGGGAAAAATATTACTCTCCCTACTTACCTCCCAGGGTTGCTTTGAGGATCAAGTAAGGTAATGTATTGAAAGTGCTTTTTAACTGTATAGAACCATATAAATGTTAGCTATTATTTCTCAGTATAATATAAGGATCTGTCTTTTAAAGTTCAAGCACAGCTGTAATTTATAATTACAAGGGATTTGTGAGCTAATTGGTGTTCTACACAGATAAAACAAAGAAGGAATGTAAACCTGGAGTCCACATTTTCTGATTTTACTTTAATGAAAGGCAATCAAATGATGGATGACTGATTTTGTAGCTTAAATAACTTTCTATTTTCTGCACAGTGCCTAGAAGTTGCTGTGCATACTTTATAAAGATAGTGAGATAGGGCAGACAAGTAGCATTTTACACCTGTCTTATTTAATACCTTTTATCTCTGATACATTAATCACAATTCAGAATCCCCTTTCCCCTTTTTCAGGATTGGATATTACAACTTAAGTTTAAAGAAATAAAAACATGACGTAGTTGAAATGTGAAAAGAGAGGTCAGAGACCATTAACATGGACTGAAGAATCATAAAGACACCATTTCCAATATCAAGGAAACAAGCCAATGTTTATTATTTAGAGTTTGAAATGATGAGGGGAAAAAAAAACATTAAACAGGAGTCTTATACATGATGTGTCCTAATGTTATAAAAGCTTTCTCTGCACTGGAATTTATTTTACACAGAAAACTGCAAGTAAATAATGATAAGACATCATAGTGTGTCTGATAATCTTTGACAACAATTCTAACGCTGTCATCATGGCCACTGGAGAAACCTGCACGTACTAAGCCCTGACCCATCAAGTCTTTTATCTGCATGTGTACTCTCCACAGGCCAAGCAAATAAAGGCCAACTGATCATTTACACATGAATCAACTTTCTCTGCAGAGTAGGCACCAGAGACATTTCTTTTCTCTGTTACTAAGAGAAAAGCAGCCAGGTCTAAGCTTGTCTCACCAGAAATCATACAAGTGAAACCGTGATATGTAGGAAAATGGCAGATCAGCAAAGGGAAGCTGTTCTGAATGCCTGATAAAAATGGCAGCCACAAAGGACTAGATGAATATTTAGTTTGAAACAGGGATGACAGTAACAATGAGGCTTTATCCTATTCAAAACAGGTAGTGTCATACAAACTGAAATGGAGATACAAACCTGATAGAAGATTACACAAGATACCTGGGTGGGCATCTTTAAGGGATTCACCCTTCACTTTAGTGCAATGTGGATTCATGGATCCTTTACACTTTATTTTCATTCACAGTACACCCAGTTTCTTCACATGACCGATGTAAAGAGGGAAGGGGTGGCACATGGTGTCCACTTTGATTTTCTGAAATAAACTGACTGGTAGGAGAAAATATATGTGAAAAACTGTTCACAAAAATTGAGTGCAATTTTATATCATGAAACTTTTCCCCCTGCAAGGAAGAAAAAGTGCCTTTCCCTTCATTTCAGACCCCTTGGAACTTTGGCCAACATGTACAAATTGACTCAAAGAGTATCTGCAGTAGCCTTTCTAATAAAGAGTACTGGTAAGATATATCCTTGGATTATTCTGTTTAATAATGAAAAGATATGTTTTAATTAAGTGCATGCAAGCCATTCCAAATATGACTATTGCAGTAGTCTCACTGCTGGCAGGTGTGAAATGGGCCAATGCAGTCAGTTTATTATTCTTTTCCATCTCTATTTTGTTATAACTGACTTCTTCACTCTAAATTGCTCACTGCCTCCAAAATAATCTTTGCCTATAAGTTGCCTCCTTCAAAATATGTCTTAAAAGTCACCTCTCCTGGAAACCTTTCGCTTGTACACACAACAGATAAATTTCAAAATGCTTTTAACTAAGTTTAAATCTTGAAATAAAGGATTACATGAACTTTTAATATATAAGGAAGGGAAACTAATCCTTTAAAAACACTCACTCTTATATTACAAGTAAAAAATGTGGTATAATTTCAGGTTCCTAAATGGAAATTATTTCTCAAATAGACAAAAATATTTTATCAGGCTATAAAAATTTAAGGTCACAATCTAGATTCTCTCTCTTCCTGAGATAACAGAAATGGGCTGGCAAACTAAAGACATGATCTTTGGTATCCAGAAAAAAAAGTTAATGTTGAAGAGCCTAGGATTGAGTCTAACAATTTTGTTTGTGATTTGATGAGGTATAATTTCTGGCAGTATATTTTCTTTGGGTTTTCCTTTTCGTCCATTCATAGTTTATGATTTGTTATTCTGACCTTTTTAACTGTATGTTTTCTTAAGCAAATTTTCCTTTTACTCTGCCTACAGTCATTTACTCTCCTTTTTCCACTTCCATTCCATTGGTTCTAAAATTCAGATTTCTTTCCTTGAATTGTGAAGCTGTTTGTGAATTGGAATCATGTCTTTTATTTCCCTCATAACTTCATACAGTGTAAGTCACTCAGAGGATACTTGGTAAATGTTTTTGTCTAGCCATTACTGCCAAGGATAAATTTTCAAAAAGTTATATCAGAATTTAGAGGGCATTTATATTGTATGGTTTTATACTACATGAATGTATTTACAAATTGAAAGGATAATATCACAAATATTAGCCATTATAGCTAATCTCCATCTTGTTATAAATGCTAATACAAGAGGACAATGTTTAGGAGTATATGTGAAGGAACGGAAAACTGTAACATTAGAATTTTCTTCACTGTAGGTTGGATTTTTACCTCCATAAGAAATCATGATAAACTCGATGACAAATGAATCCAATGATTCATTTCTTTGCTCTGAAAAATTTTCATAGTTTTAGTTTGATTTAATAAGGAACATTGAGCCCAAGTTTAAAAGTGTAACACAAAGAGTATACTAAATCAACAGGAATAAGTTAAAGCTTCTTCTTTCTTATCAAAGAATACATATAAAAAATGTAAATTAGGTAAAAAAAAACAAAGCAGGTACCAATAAAAATACGTAAAGCTTAAAAAATGAAAGTAGGGGCTTGGCTGATGAAAGCTCTTAAAAAGCAGCACAGAAATGAGTCAGGCTAACTGCTAAAGGACAGAAGACAAAACACATTGAAGCAATGAATATGTAAAATAACTTCTAAAAAGTGACTATATTTGCTTAATGCAGCACCACAAGCATTAGGCTCTTTTACAAACTCTTCTTCTTATGATGTATGCTAACTGGGATATGGCATAGTATAGAGAAATGAAAATTGCAGATATTTCTCAAACTGCACTCATCTATCAGCTTTCATCTTCACCACCACACACTGGAAAAAAAAATTTGCTAGAAAATAGTAAAGTGGAAATGATTTAAGTCTGCCCTCTTTCCCTCCCTCCATTCCCAATATGGTGATAAACATTCCTTAAGGAATAGAATAGAAGGATTTACTAAAATTAATATGCACTGCATATATTACTTCATCTCAATCTATCAGGCTTGCCAATCTATCATTGAAGAAAATCAGATTAGCCACTAATTTGTTCTTCTAAAACATGATGGCCATTACAGAAAAACTTATTATCCTATAGGTATCTAAAATTAGTTTCTTACAACTTCTTAAAAAGTATTTTTCTATATCTAAAATTAAGTTGATAGATTTATAATTTTCCATTATTTTAACTTGTTTTCCCCTTCCCATGTTTGGGCTTCTTAGAGAAAAATACCAAACTTCCATTTATATTTCAGATCTTTATGTAATATTTTCATGCAACCACACTATTTATTTTTATAAGAATGTTATCTCTTTCTTACTGCTTCTCCCAATTGAACAATGAAAATAAAACCCAAGCCTTCATAACAAATAAATCAAATTCCCACATTGGCCATGTCCAAAATTTTATCTCATTCTGAATTTGAAAATAATCACTTGTTTGGAAGGAGGTTGGTCATGTGTTTTACCTTCAGGCCTCTTAGCTTGCACTCATTCATCCTTTCCCTAAACTCAGAATTCTACAACTGTTAGAACTTAAAGGCAAGCCATGGTTTATACTAGAAACATCACCAGGCTCCAATTGAAAGGGAGCAATTATGGGTGCCACACTCTAGGTCACATTTCTGGACTTTAGTTTTATCACCTGTAAAATGGGAATACTGATACATTAACTACCTCTCAGGGTACTTGTGAAGTTGACTTAAAGGAATACATGTAAAGTGTTTTATAACCATAAAGAACTGTATACAGTTCAGCTGTTATTATTTAACAACATGACCTTCTAGTTTAAAAATTCATAACTAATCCTTTCCTGTTGTACAGTTCAAATCTAAAAGATTTAGGTTTTTCCTATCTCTGACTGCCCCCCAAAGTTTCTATAACAACAGAGTGGCCCAACTGAGCAAGGACAGAAGTGAAGGCTACAGTTCAATATTGTGATCAATGCAGAACTTGAATGCTCCCCTTTTCTCTTCCCCAATTTTAATACCCAAATAATTTTCTCTGGTTGGTGACAAGAGCACTCTTATATATCTAGTCATTATATAATCATTTCAAATATTTCAGAGATTTCTTAAGCAGCTTCAGGCTTGGGGGTTGCTTTGAGAGTAAATCCTAGTATAATAAGTTCAGAGATCTGACCTTCTGGAGAGAAGGGCAGTTCCTGTGCAACATGTGTCTTGGAGAAAGAAGAGAACTCTCATGTGCCCTCCACAGTTGGAGGGGTAGTAAAGGACTTGAAACCAGGATATGGGAAGCAAGGGAGCTATTCTTGCCTCTCAGCTACTACTGTGAGTTATCTGGACAGGAAGAAAATGGAAAGGGGTTGTCTATTTACCAATTCCAAAATGTCCTCACCTTTTGGGAGAGTTCAAATCAGAAGTTGTCATTATAAGCCTTGGGGGAACTCTTTAGGATCCCAAATTCATTTCTCTTCCAAGGGAAATTATGTCTGTTGAAGAGTTAAAAAATCTTTCACTTAAATAATGTAGCTTATCTTTGCAATATGCTCCTGAAGTAGATAGGAGAAGTGTTTGAAGTGTGTGAAGACCCAGGGGGTGTGTGAAGGAAGCTGACGGGCAGGCCTGGGAAGGCCAAAGAAAATTTCTAAAAAAAAAAAATTCAACAACTTGGTTGGAGGAAGAAACATTTTTACAGATGGATAAATCAAAGTAGAGTGGCTTACTTTTTTTTTAAGTCACACAATCAGTGTCATCAAATTCAACATTTGGAGGTTCGTTCCTTTTCCTCCTGTCTTTGTATTTGGTTGCCAGACCATTGATCTGAGTATTCTACAGATATGAATCCAAATGAAATGGCTAACATTGAGCTCCAGGCAGTATTAGTCAGTGATGGAGTTAGGACTAGACCCAGGCTTCTGGAATCAATATACTGAATTCATGTTTATTCACTCTACACCTTTCTATCTAGTCAGCAGTTATTCCATCATGGCTCAGTCATGCAAATGAGATCACAGCTGTGATCTTGGACAAAGACCCTCATCCAATTCCTTTTTCTTTTCTGAGTGTTTTACATTGGTATACAAACATGTTTGAAAGTCTGGATTTGCTCACATTTTCTGTTGCTTTACTGAAATTTTCTCTGTGAGTTTTCTTCAAAGTGGTCTTTCTTATGGATATCCAGCAATATAGTCAGTGTTAATCTAAGTGATATCCTAGAGTATCTCTCTGTAGCACAATCTCAATTACAAACTAAATACATTTCCATCAAATGCGGCTGGTGATACTGACAGTAGGTTGCTCTTCATATTATATGCTGTAAAAAGCTGGTATTCCTGAATCATACACCAGCTTTGTATTATATTATGTAGTACAGAATAGCAGGGGCCAAAGAAGGACTGAATTTTATTGTAGAGGTACAGCAGTTCCCTTGTAGGATGTAGTCACGTTATGGCATAAAGAATGTGTTCATACAAATCTTATATACATACACATATATTCAATAAAAACTCTCAGAAACATGACATTTCCATTATCATTTAAGAGTATTAAATACCTGCTTGTACATGGTATGACACTATTGCACACACACACACACACACACACACACACACACACACACACGACCTAGACCTAGTCCCTGCTTTCTATGAATGAAGGCCAACACTTAGCGCCACACAGACGCCACTTCCACTACAATCATTTCTACCAATAGGGATCCCAAACCTCTGTTTAGTGCTGACCTCTCTCCATATCTCCAGACCAGCATTTCTAAATTCTGCTGATGTATGTCTCTATATATGGCTCTCTCTCTCTCTGTCTCTCTCTCTCTCTCACTGTCTCTCTCTCTCTCTCTCTCCCTCTCTCTCTCTCACTGTCTCTCTGTCTCTCTCTCTCTCTCCCTCTCTCTCTCATTGTCTCTGTCTCTGTCTCTCTGTCTCTCTCTCTCTCTCTCCCTCTCTCTCTCTCACTGTCTCTCTGTCTCTGTCTCTCTGTCTCTCTCTCTCTCTCCCTCTCTCTCTCACTGTCTCTCTATTTCTCTCTCTATATATGTATATATGTACATATATACATATATATATATATATATGTATATAGTTGACCATGTCACCTATTCAATAAACTCTAGTGCTCCCTATTGCTTCTAGGATCAAATACAAAATGCTTTGTTTGACATTTAAAGTCCTTCATAATTCTTTTTCCCATTCCAGTCTTCTTATACCCTTTTCCCTAACGAGTGCTATTTGATACAGTAATACTGGCTGGGTCCTACCTGGTCAGGTCTATGAACAAGATATGCTGTTTCTCTGCTCTGGGAATTGTCTCCATCTCTACCCCATCACCTAAAGACTGCCCTGGCTTCTTCTAAGTTCAAACTAAAATCCCATCTTTTACAAAAGTCTTTCCTAATCAGTTTCAATTCCAATACTCTGTTATTTCCTATTTATTTTGTATACAGCTTGCTTTGTATATGTTTGCATGTGTCTCCCTCATTGTAAACTCCTTAAGGGCAATGACTTTCTTTTGACTCTTTTGTATCCCCAGTGCTTAGCACAGTGGTTGGAACATAGTAGGCATCTAATAAATACTTTTTGATTGATTGATTGAACAGCCAATTCTCACTTAATGTAAGTGGATCATTCTGTAGACCTTCCCCTCCCCTCCATGTGGCCCAACCCCCTCTGTAGCTCAGCAGACCAACAAAATAGGCTTCACTGCTTGTTTGTCCCACACCCTACCTCCTTAGGAAGAGTACCTTCAGTTCCTAGAACAGAGAACCACTGGTAGGAGATGGGCTGCACCAGCATTGCCATCCCACTGGGGAGTTAAATTTGCATAATGTAAATTTATGTAAAGTGAGAACTATCTGTATACACACACATATATATTTCCTGGTTCTGCTTATTTCATTATGCATCAGTTCACTTAAGTCTTCCATGTTTCTTTGAATTATTCATATTCATAATTTATTACACCCAACATTCATATTTAGCTATTACCCAATCAGTGGGCATCTACTGTAGTTGAAGTAAGACAACAAGAAATACCATAGCAAAATCAAGACTGAAAAATCAAAAGAAATATATTGGAAAAAATAAATGATCAAGAAAATATGTCAAGGAGAGATAATCTAATAATAGTAAGACTTCCTAAAAATCTTGCCAAAAAAGAGAAAAGGTTGGATACTATTATTTATAAATTATAAATGAAAATTTCCCAGATTTTTTAGAACCAGAGGAACAACATAAAAATAGAATCCAAAGGTCACCTCATGAAAGAAACCACAAAATGAAAATTCTCAGGAACATCATAGCCAAAATCTGGGACTTATAGGTCAAAGAATTTGCAAATAGTCAAAAGAAAAGAGTTCAAATATCAAGGAGTCAGAGTAAAGACCATACAAGACTTATAAACTGCCTCTTTAACGGAGTGGAAAGCTAGGAATACAATGTTCTAAAAAGAAAAAGATAAAGGCTTGCAACCAAGAATCATCCATGTAGGAAAATTAAGCATAATTTTATAAGAGAAAAAAAATGGAACTTTAATGAAATAATGGATTTCTGAATGTCTGTTTCAAATGCTAGAACTGAGTAGACCCTTTGAAATGGAAACGCAGGAAAGAAGAGAAACACAGAAAGGTAGATACAGTTGTTCAGTTGGGAGGAATGATACGGTGATAAACTGATAGAATGCTAATTGGACGAGTGAAAACAAACGTCTTCTCAGAACCTTAATTTCTACAAGGATCATAAAGAAAGGAAAAACAGATGGCCTAGGGGTCATTTTGTTCTGTTTTAATGATCTTAGGAGAAGGGAGAAATGGGAGATGTAGAAGATTGGAATGGAAAGTAGGAGGGAGTAGAAGAAACCATTACCTCATATAACAGAGGAGGATGAGATAAAAATGATTTAAACATAAAGAAAGGGAGGAGAGAATGGGCTTCCTCTTACTCTCAGCTGAACTAGACAAAGGAAGGCTGACCATAATTACACATATACACCCACACATTGCAGTACACACACACACACACACACACACACACACACAGTTTAACAAGGAAATAGGATGAGACAAGGGCCAGATACAGAGAAAGGGGAGTACATGAGAGAGGGCAGGATAGTTAAAGAAATAGTCATAAACAAAACAAATTTCACCTTTGACGTGGCAAGTCTGGGGGATATTCAAAAGGCAAGAAAGAAAGAACAAAAACCTGGAGCAGTGCCTGGAAATAGCCCTCTTTGTTACCAGTAAAATTATAAGAAGTGTAAAAATGTGATAGCACGAAAAGCTAAATGTGCTCACAGTATGACAAGAGTCAAAGGTCTCTGACCTGCTCAACCAGGTTATCATGTCAAAATCTCCTTGCAGTCCAACAAAGTAAGAATAGAAGAATTTCTAACTTTGTGTAGATGCTTAAAGTCTTTTAATTGTTAAATGCAAATAGATTTTTTTTTAAAAAAGGATCAGTAGAAACTAAAATGAAGATTGGTTTGAGAGAGAAAATGTTCGAATCCAGTGTGGTGCTGTTTCTTTCAAAATGTTTTGAGGTAATGCCTAAGTTTCTTGAACAAGTTTGTTTTATGTGTAAGAAACCCTGAGAACTGTAAAGAACCACCTTTATGTAATTACCTCTTCTCTGTTTTTAAAACGAGTTGATAGCTAGAGGAGGCAGTGATTTACATCTAGGCAGTAAATGGGAAGAAAAAGAGAAAGACATAGTTAGGAAAGGATAGTGGTAGTGGTTAACGTGCCATTGACTTAGAGAAGCTCATTTGTGTATTCCAGTCAGGACTACTGAGTCAATTTCAGTTAAAATAAACTCTTGACTAAAGATCTTGTCACTCTGAAGAGCTGATGACTTAGTTGCTTTCTCCAAGTCATTCCAGTTAATTTGGCTCACTCCCCAGCCAAGCTGGGTTGAAATTTTTGTGACTTTTTCTCCCTCCAAATTCCCAAGAGTAGTTTCTTAGAGCTTTGGCCATATGAATCACCATGGGCTCTGTAGATGATATGGCAACTTTCCCACTCATTTAGAGTAGAATTCCATGTCTCTTCCTTAATCAGTTACAAGTATGACATTACTTTTAAAAAAAAATTATGGCACTGAAGAAAAATACCAGGGTCAATTGAAGTTGATGATAGCCTCAAGGAGTGGAAAGGCTAGCAGATATATTAGCACATATCAGTGTCAAAATTGATAAGAAAAAATGATTAAAGATCCTACACAGTTTTTTTCCCCATAATTATGATTATAAACTTAACTAAAAAATATAAATGAGAACAGGCATAATCTTTTCTTTTGTTTGTAAATTAAAAGAATACAGAACCTGAAAATCACTGTTACTATGCAGTTAAAAATCATTTACTTATATGATTTTGGCATCAGTTGCAACTATGAAGGTGAAAATAGCTTGAATACAAATTGTATAATTTGATAATAGGGCTTTAGGGCTGTTATCTTTTTAACATAGTATTCAATTTAATCACTATTATTAAACAATAAAGGTTCAAAATGTCTCACTTTCTTGCTAAACAAGTATTCTCCTTGCATTTGTTTGTTTACAATGATAGCGAATACTTTTACCTCACTTCTACTTTAAGTACATTATTTCATTTGATCCTGTGAGATAGATATTGAAGTGAATCCTCATTTTACAATTGAAAAAACTGAAGTGAGAGAGGTTAAGTGACTTGTACAGAATCAATCAATAAACATTTACTAAATACCTACTATGTGTCAGGTACTGTGTTAAGTGCTAGATTCAAACCCTGACCTTTCTAATTCTAAGACAAGTATGTGATCACTATGCCACAGTGCCTCTGCAATATCAACAAAGAGCAAGGGTATAGGTCACAGTGTTTTTGATAGTAGCCAGTACAATGGTGGTTTTATAATTCAGCTGCTCCCACAAAGAAAAAAATAAAGACCTTTCTACTCAGTCACAAATCCATCAGATGAATTCAGTGTGTGTTCTTGGTGCATACATTCCCAATACCAATCTGGTGAAATAAGACAACTGCTACAGGGTATACCTTCTGGCAATCCTATGTAGTCTTTGTCCAAAGGGAAATCTGCCACAGAGTACACCTACCAGTTTCTGATACCAATGAATATTCTCTGTGATTTGAACCATGCCAAATTTTAACACGTTTCCCACTAAAGAATGACTGGCAGAGGCTCCCGGTTTCAACCACATTTTATGGTTTGCATAAAATGTCAATTAATCTAGGGCAATGAGATACAATCTTAACTTCTGGATTTTAGTGAATTTCCCAAAGCAGGTTCTCAAAGACACCAACTTCTCCTGGGAGAAATTTATTGCCAACTTTCTCACTTACATAGTAGATTTTGTCTTCATGGAGTCAGAAACAGTAGGTGCCATCAATTCAGTCCATAAGCAACTGAATATTTTCTCCAGTATATTTTGAGAGCTTCTGGAACAAGGTCCAAGTCTTCTCTTCAGTCAGAGGTTGCATTTTGCTGTACAGTTGACATGAAGGGAATCTTATGCTCCAGGCCTTCAGAAATGGAAAATCTTTGTTTTTCTTTTTGAGAAAAGTTTAAGACCAAATTTAACTTTCTCCAAACATTTTAGTGATTGCAAAAATGGTAGTTTGCCCACTGACAAAATCATATATGGAATAAAGTTTTCTCTAAATAATGTAATGCAATATTTATAACAGTGCCATTAGTTGTACATAACAGCACCATTACTAGAATAGTAGACTTTAAAAAGTAATTCCAGAAGCATCTCTCACTTTATTCCTGTCCTTTTTACATGCTGATTTGGATTTTCAAATTCACTGTTATTACAACACAACCTATATTAACAAAAGTATGCGGGGGGATTTTAAATAATACAATTTGAAATGAGCTACTGAAGCATATCTACTTATACTAAAGGTTTTGTTTTGGGATATAGAATGTAAAACTATTTCCTCAAGATATTTTTTGTTTGGCATAAAATATTAAAAACATCTCATTTCCAAGAGATCTGGTGGGAGTTTATGACAGATGTGTTATTTCTTTCTTCATTTTTTTTTTTTGCAGGATTATTGTGTCTAATTAGCACCAATGATTTACCCATGACAGTATGAACTTCTTGAGAGAAGAAAAGTAGAACATCTTTTTTGGAGAAACAAAACAAAACAAGCTGAGCAAAGATAGAAGAAAGGCACTGTTTTTAGGTGTTTTACAACAAATACCCACAAGTAGCCCTCTGAGAGTTCCCTTATTTATGCACTGCCATCTGATTCTTCCTATTGCCTTCAGCACTACAAAACACAGACCCTGGTGTGCCACAGCATTCTCCAGGTGTGTGGAGAAATTGTCACTACTTCCTATTTATACACGCTGTCTAGTAAAAGAAGACAAATTACTGTAAGTAGGGTAAATGTGATTAAACAAGCCCTCTGAAGCTAAGAGGCTACATGGTTAAGGGTCATTACTACAAGTGACCTCTCTTTGCCCAGACCAATATTGTAAGTGGTTTCAAAATGAAATTTCTGAATGTCCTTGTGGCTGTCTCGGATTTAGAGTCCAGTTGGCTTCGTGTGGTTTTTAAGAGGGTGAGAAAAAATTTTCAAAAATATGCTCAACTGTGCCCCTTTTGTCCTGATAAACATTTTCAAGTGTTTTGTGGTATGCTAATAATGTATTCAATTGTGCCAAAATATTTTGGGCACATAGTGAAGAATAATATGAAACACATTACTCATCTTAAGGAATCTAGTCAGAAATGCTGAAGAGATGTAGGCATAATGGCAATTAAGGTAAGAAAGGAAAATGTGCCCCAGTGAATGCCAAGATAATCTGAATCAAATAAAAAGTTGAAATTTGTTAACTTTTAATTAAAACATCTACACTGTTTCTTTCACCTGATTGTAGCCCCATATGGCAAGGTCAGCCCTTTCAGTGAACAAACAGCTCAGTCGCCTCCAGTGTGGCTGTTATCTTCCTCAACAAGGGGAGACATTTGGCACAGCCTAAAGCTGGGGCACGAACCCTGGCTAAGCTTAAGACATTTATCTGACAGCATCAGCTGACACTCCACAAACACATTTGCTCTCCATGACCCCAGAGCATTTGTGATTAATCAAAAATGTATCTTGGATCTTGAGAACAAGCTACAAGCAGGCACACACAAAAAAAGAATATGCTCTCGATCTCGCTTATCGACTCAAGAGGTATATTGAATTTAGAAATAGCAAATAGAATAAAATGATCAATATGTTCTCACTTGTCCATGGAAGAGCAAACTTTATCCCTCAAGCAAAAAAACATTGATCATGTAAATATTTTTGAGCTGCTTTCAAACTAAAGAAATGCAAAAAACACAATAGTTTATATTGGGGGAAAAGGAGTGCCATAAGGGGCTCATGCTTTAACTTGTTAAAAAAAAAAGTCCACATATAGCTTCAAGACAGGAAGTGGAAGCACACTCTGATGTGGGAATCTTTTAAAATAGGTGCTTCCAAATCTCATTTTGATTACTCCTCACCAAGTTGTTCTTAATAAAACATTATAAGAGAGACTTTAAAACTTAATGAAGGTATATAATTTGAAGCACAGAAAACTCCTTGTCTTAATTCAAACGAGACATAGTTAGAACATATCCCCCACACAGTTTACAATTTATAATTTATGTCTCTTGATTCAAATATGCTATTTTCTGCAGTGAACTGCTAAGTGATATGATTAGCATGTGAATATTGTAAAATTCTGCTTTCCAACACAGAGAAGCATAATTTAGGACATTTCCATGTTCATTTGTAATTTTCACTTTCTAATAACAATATTGAACTCTAATTCAAGTATGCAATGGGAAAAAGAAGTCACACGCCCCACCCACGATAATCCAAAAATGATTATTATTGCAACAACTTTCCACAGTTGCATTTATTCCTGATTACCTACTGGTTAGGTTACAGTTTTTCTTGATAATCCAGCACTATCACTTTACTAAGGAAAAAGCAACATGCTCTGGTCCCTGTTGGCATGGCAAACAAACTTTCATAGCATGTGCTCACTCTGTAAAATGGCGGTACTAATTAGAAGATATAAACTCATGCTGAGACATGATATGAATTGGCTTTATGTATCTACTAAGCTCACAGCAGTGCTAGATTTATACTGTTGCTTCTTTAAACTAACATTGAACAGAAAACTCAACAACTTTTAAATCTGTAGAAAAAGAAAGGAAAAGTTATGTTTAAAAATAAAAGGAACCCTCACGTTGTTCAATTTCACTTTCACTCTTACACCATTTCCTGTTGCATAGCATGCTACTCTCCCATATGTTTACCTTACTTAGATTCTTAAAACATGAATTGTAAGCACTAGACATCACAGCTGTATGTTTTGACATCCATGGTGAAAATGAGCAGAAAATCTAACTGTTCCATATCAAGAAGTATTTTTACTAGTGCTAATGTGCCTTAAATACCTTGTTCCACAGATGAGTGGCCTGGCACCTGCTGCATGAGAAATAGCCAATTACTGTTCAGTGTCTCTAATTTTCTGATTCAATTAGCATGCTTCAGAGCTTTCCAGTTTAATTGCAAACTACTTCACAGTTAGCTCTCTGATTAATCATTGCCCATCTGCAAGCCATCGGAAAACTTAGTGGAACAAATTTGTGTACTTTGGAATGCTGGGAGCTTAGCAAATCAAACTTGTTTTGGTATATAAAGCTTTAATTTTGTTTGCCCTTTTCAGCTGCACTTGTAAGAAGCTCTGTACTGATTAAACAGGAAGTCCAGACAATAATATGCTACATTATGCATATAATTACTGTAAATACGGCTGAGAATGTAGAAACATCATTTAAGGTTAGGCACTAACATGTATGGAGTAGGGGTCAAGAAAACACATTTGGAATCAATTTCTTTCCATTATGACCAAATGCAAGTACCATGGGGGAAAAAATTGTGATATACAGTGAAGTCATTCTAGCATCTGTTCCTCAAAGACATTTTCAAATCTTTTCTATTCTTATGTACTACATTTTCTTTTTATTTAATTAGTAGAGCACTAACTTTTAGAAGTTCTGTTTACAAAACATACATTACAGATTTTTAAAAAACACGAACATCACAATGGTTTGTTTCATGCTGTTTTCTGAGCTTTCTTGACATTCTTGCTGTGAATGTTAGACTTTTTAAAAAAAATCATTGCTATGCTTTTATTTTTGTTGTTTCAGTTATGCCTGACTCTTGGTGACCCCTCTTGGGGTTTTCTTGGCAAAGATACAGGAGTGGTGTGCCATTTCCTTTTCGAGTTCATTTTTATAGATGAGGAAACTGAAGGAAACAGGGTGAAGTGACTTGCCCAGGGTCACCCAGCTAGCAAGTGTCTGAGGCCAGATTTGAACTCAGGAGGATGAAATTTCCTGACTCTATCCACTGTGCCACCTACCTACTCTACTTTTATAGATGGATTTTTAGCTTGAATTTTAGACCCTAAATATAATTTCACCATTTGAGGGTAGTGAAAAATGTAATGCTTATGTGATTGGCAGTGCTGTATACTGGATAGAAAGATGGCCTTAAGGACATGAATATCCTCCTCTTCTGATACTCATCTGATGTATGATTCTGGGCAAGTTACTCGACCTCTTAGTATCCTAGGCAACTCTCTATAAATTGCAGAGAAGATACTGACTTACATTGGTAGTGAGAATTTCCTGTTCCAATGAAATTAGTCTCATTCCCTATACTGCTTTATATATTCAATGAGTACAGGCTGGATTCATGTCAGTAAAAATGTAAAGGGGACTCCTTACAGAATGTGGAATTGGGAAACATGACCTCTAAGATCCCTTTTAACTAAGAGATTCTATGACTCTTTTCTTTTTGCCAAAAATGTAAATTATTTTTGTTTCATTATCGTTTTAGGGAGAGAAGTCTAGTTAAATTAATTTAAGCTGATAAGATGCATTAATTTCAAGACCATGAAGTCTGATTTTTTTCCTATGTTAGGTTATGGTAGAACTGTCAGCTTCTCTTCTATAACCTCACAAGAACAGTGTTATCTTGTAATGTGGTTGACACATCACAACCCTATAAATGGCTGTCTGAAAGGGTAATGTATAATGTAGAGGACTATATGCTTGGATAAAAATGATCTGTAATGGCTTTTGCTGAAAAAATTATGAAAATGCTGAGACTTTTTTTTGGCTAAGCTTCTCAGAGTAACACAGAAATAGCTAAACTGCGCAGCTAGTAGATTTAAAATAACATTAAAACAGGAAAAATGGTGATTGCAAAACAAAGGGAAAGGGGAAAATGTTTAATCATTTTTTGCTTTTTAATTTTTTAAAAGTTTTATTAATAGTCTATATTTTATGTCACAGTTACTTCACCATAAACCAATGAACTTTACCTTTTAACAAAGACAGTTAAGAAAAACCAACTGATACTGTCATTATTAATAGTGTATACCTCATTTCACACTTGTTGCCCCCCATTTCTTTACTGAAGTGGGGTGGTATGCTTCAGAATCTGTTCTCTGAGACTGAGATTGGTCACTACAAGTCATCAGAGTTTACCTTTTAGTGTTATTTTTATTTATATTATTGTAGACATCATGTACAAATGCTTTCCTAATTCTGCTTACTTCACTTTGCTTCTGTTCATATAAGTCTTCTCGCGCTCCTATGTATCCTTCACATAATTATTTTTTAGGATACAATGATATTTTATCATATTCATATATCACAATTTATTTGGCTGTTCCCAACTGATGAAAAGTCATTTTGCTGTTTCCAATTTTCTTCTACTATTACAAAGTGCTACTATAGGTGTTCTGCTACATAGAAGGCCTGTTTTTGACCTTCTTGGAGTATATGTCCAGTAGTGGCATCATTACGAGGTCGAAAAGCACAAGAAGTTTAGTGACTTTTCTCACAGAATGAGAAATTCCTTTCCAAAAAAGTTGGATCATGACTCCGCCAGCAGTATATTACTGTGCCTGATTTCCTTTGTAGCCCATAAAACATTATTTCCATCTTTTATCACTTTGTCACTTTAAGGGGTATGCGACAAAACCTCAGAGTTGTTTTAATTTCCATTTCTTTTCTTGTTAGTGATTTGGCACAATCTCTCAATGATTATTGATAGTTTGATAGCCCTTTCCATCTCCACGTACCTCGCAAGGAGCAAAATAAGGGAAGAAAGGCCTTCTTATTTTCTGACCTTCTAGGGTAAAGACTCATGAGTCCAATAGCTCCATTATCTTTCACTCTGTCTCCACTAAGGGCAATTAAACTCAAATGGTTTGACTCCAGGCTTCCCCATCACTGTGCAAGCAGTGGGTGTAAGGAATGCTGAGAAAGTGGAATTGGATCACTGCAGCTCAGTCCAGGGGGCAGGCATATTGAAGCATTTGGTTGCCTTCTGTATTGACTGCTAAGGGCAGGGAAGCACTACAGGCATTTCTGCTAAGATCCAATTACAAAATCATGAACCTTTGTGGGCAGTTGGGCCCAAGAGGATGGTGTGAGGTCATGGGATAAATGGAGGAATAGCTTGCTCAAGACTAGGCAATGAAAATAACATTTTTGCATCACATGTGGGGAAGGTCTCTCTGCAGAAAATAGGAAGTTAATGATGTTAGTCTTTATTTGGGAAAAAGGATAAACACCCCCTCCCCCAACCCAGTACCAACAGAACCTTACATAATTAGAGATGAGTGATTAAATGCCTACCTTTTAAAGAAACAACAAACTGCCCCCAAATGAAATTTACTTGAGGCTATACAAGACTAAGTCTTGACATTTCTCACTGGAAGGTCCAGTTCTGGTTCTGCCTCTGGGTCACCAGGTACCCAAGTGTCAGTCTGCTTCAGTAAGTAACAATAGAAGAGGGATGAGGTATACTAAATGAAAGTAATTGAAAAGCACATTGAGAATGATGAAAAAACGCAAGGTGTTTGGGAAGGATATTTAACTGGGGGTCTGGGGTCTTCCCAGAATAATTCCTGCTCTACATAAAAAAGACCGGTATGTTCTCTGGAAGGCTGGCAGTGGCCATAGTATCAAACTTTACAAAGCTGAGAGTGCTCAACTTTTAATTTGATTTCTACAAGATTGTCTACTATGGGCATCTTATTCAGCTTCTTGTGCATTTTCACCAGCACTGTTTACATCATAGTAGAAAGATAAGATTACCAACCATGAAGTCCTAGCATATGGCCAGTCTACCGGTAGAGAAATGGGCTTTTTGGGGGGATATAAGAATAGCTGGTCAGAGTCTGGAGGGATGATGAGTATTAGCAGGAACCTGAAGGAGCTATTGTTTGGTGAGTTGTAGCAGGGCAATCATAGGCATGCAGGGCACAGGAGTTTCAAAAGCCACGCTGAAGCACAACTTTGAAAGATGCTGCAACCCTGTGTTGGGCTTATGGGAAACCATAGTAGCAGGGATGTTGGCTATGGCTGCAGCCATCAGAACTGGAAAAGAGTTTTCTAAATTCTTAAGAGCATTTGTTAGCATCAAAGCTGTGAGTGAGGGGTGCAGGTGCAAATTCAAAGGGAGTTAGATTTCCTATGCTACAAAGGGGACTGAATTTTCTCTTCATTTACATATTCATACATTGACCCAATCACGACAGGTAATGTCATCTTCCCTTATAAAGAATAATTATGTACATTCACATGTACTAATAGAGCTCTTCCAACTTTTAATATGTGGAACGGAAGCCACTAGAAAGTTCATCTAAACTTTTTCTTTTGAGAAAACAAATGCTAAAATATAGTTATCTTCTACAGGTAGGGGAACACTTCAAATGGTAAACTGAAATTACCAATTTACTTAAAGTAAATCCATCTTGATAAAACACACATATTTTATCACATGTATTTAATGGATGTTTTAACAGATTTAATGCATACATTACAGGTATTTTGTTGATACTTGTATTTTATTGCTAATTTAAAATTACAATTGGTATTATTGAGATTAAATGCTACTTAGAAGGCTAAATATACATCTGTGAGTAGGATGGGAAATGCTGTTGCATGAGAGAAATGGAAATCTTTGTGAAACCAACCCTTTCATTTATGCTACATGTGAACCACACACAACAATGTGAAAGTTTCAACATGGTGAGAATGGCTAGGTCTCATTAAGGTATTACTCTTTAGCATCTTTGTTCAATTTTTCACTTGCACATAAGAATGGATAGTTCCTAACTGATATGAAGAGATATGAACTTTTTTACAATTTAGAAAAATCACTTAGATTTTAAAATTTATACAATCTGGTAAAAATATATATATTTTCCACTTTAAAACCATTTTCTTGTGCACTAACACCACAAAAATAACCTGAGTTTAAAATAGTGAATTTCACATATGGCTAGTTCACAGTGAGATAAAGTTGTAAATGAGGGGAATATGTGAGGAAAACATAAAAAGGCTTAAGTGCACATGCAATTAAAATATGATGTTATATGATGTATATGTCTATTGAATCCCCCCCCGCCAAAATTTCCAAGCAAAGAGGCTTAATATCTCACAATGTAAATTCAGTTTCACATGTTACATATGGCATTTGTGACTACATATTTAATTTGAGTATGCAAGTCTCAATTTAGAGGAAGTGTAATGTGGGTGAACAGATAGCATGAGAATCTAACCTTTTGCATTTCTTGACTTTTTTTTTTAAGACTAACAGTAGTTTATATTAGCTTTTATATAGTTTCCCTACCTTTGGTTTTCAGACTTCAAATGTCATAAAAGTCCAGAAGCTGAGTTCTCACAGAAGGTGATTTTTTTAAACCATGAGCTATTTATCCCTTGAAAATAAAACTTTATGATCTTATGGCAACTGGAACTTTCGCATTTTATGATTTTTAATTTGTAATCCTAATATTGCATAAACATATTCCTTGCACTTTTAAAACTGCCAGGATTTCTTAAAGATATGGAAAGAAGAGAAAAAAATGGAAAAAAATCTTACACCCAAATATTTCAGAAATACAAATGCAAATATTCAAGCACTTCCAAAGCATCACATATATTTGAAAGCAGTCCCTCTCCAAATCAACAAGTCAGTCAAAAAGCATTTATTAAGCACTTACTATGTTCTAGGCACTGTGCTAAGTGCTAGGAATACAAATACATACACAACAAAAGACAGTCCCCTACCCTCAAGGAGCTTACTTTCCAATGAGGGAAGACAATTTATAAAAAGAAACTTGAAAGGAGAGAGGTGGAGAGGGATGAAGAAATGTCCAGTACCTGAGTACAAGAAAGAAATTCTGAGTGGAGAGTCAGGAGGGCAGCTGGGAGAGGATTATCTTTGTAGTTAAAAAACTGAGCTATGCAGTCATTTCTTGATTTTTCACAGTAATGCAAAGGATTTTATAGGTCATATAGTCTAATCCCCTTAATTTACAGACAAGAAAATTGAGGGGTAAAGAGTTTAAGTGATTTGCCCAAGGTAGGAAATTAGCAAATTGGACTTTATAACTCATCTTATGACTCCTATTCATCTTTTAACTCCTACTTACATGATTTATAAATGCTTGTTCAACTACATTTGAAAACGTATCTTTACTATAAGCTAACATAAGTTGAAAGTAACAAAAGAGGTGAGTGAGTCCTAGCTATAGATACAATTTTATCTGTGGATGTCAAAATTATCAGATAAAACTGCAAAATAGTTCTTATTTTTGCACCTTCTATTATTTTAGGCCACAAACAAGCATATAAATATACTTCCCAAAGCACTTTGATTCTATACAGGGGAAAAATGAAAAAACTTGGTAAAAAAAAAAAAAGAAAAAACTTGGTGAACTGTTATCAATCTTATAAAGAATCCAGAATCCTTATAAAACTAACCTATAGTAGAGATAGTCCGAATTCTCCACTACTTTTAATTTTTTTTCTCCTCTACAAACTTAAAGAAACTTTTGAGAGGCATTCTGGAATGAAGTAAGAATTCATTTTTAAAGGTAGAATATATATGTATATATCTATATACATATATATGTGTGTGTGTGTGTGTATATATATATAAACTCCACATAAAATTATTATTAAAACTTTAAAATCATTTAAGGTCTTAATGAATAACTTTTTAACATCTGGAACAAATAGTTAAAATTCATTTATACCATTATGATCATGCTTAGAAGATAAATTAACTTGAAGGAAAGGCTAAAAAAAAAACATGCTTATTTTTCTGACCTATGGATAGGAACTTAAAGAATTCAAAAACCTTGAAGAAAAAACATGGTGGCATGATAGATATGTCTGTAGAATTTCCAACTCAGGTGGTGTTGGAAGGTATCCTACCATGGAGTAGAGACACCAGCAGGTTCCTATCCTGGAAAGGCTTTAATTACTTTGCTAGTAACAGGCTATATAAGAATCAACCTAGCTAAATGTTAGAGGCTTATCACTAGTAAGTTGGTTCTTGTCAACCCATGAAATAAACAAAAAAAAATTAAAATGGCCTTTAGTTTTGGTGTAAATGTGTACTACCACCTACAAATATTATCTTAACTGTTTATACTTTAAATGGTGTAAATGTAATGCCAACAAATTACCATACTATTGTAATAAAAGCTGGTTCCCATTAAAATTGGTATTCTAGAGATGAATGAAACTAGTGGACAAAAAGAAGTTGCAGTGAAATGAAAGTCTGGTTCACAAGGTCTGGTTAGTGAGTCAAACAAAGAAGTTTATTTCATTGTGTGTTCCAAAACAATACAATATATCACTTCATGGGACACCTAGTCAAGTCCTTTTGTAATACTCACAAAAAAGCATAAGCAGAAAGGTAGCCATGGAGATAATACAACTTATAACATCAGCTGCAGAGGATAAAAAGTTAGAGGAATTCTATGAAGAAGTTGCCAAGATGTTCCAAACGAAGTCTTGGTGATTTTAATATAAAGGTGGGCAAAAGTATGTAGGAAAGTCTGTTTCAAGTTTAAGGGGGGGTGGGGAAAGAGGTCAAAGGCTTGTGGGTTACTCAGAAGCATTTTTTCTTTTATTATATTTTCTTGAAGAAGAAATGGGTGGAGCTAGATATAGTGAGCACCACAGACTATTACACAAAAACCCCCCATGAAATCAACTCTATCTAAACAGGCAGAAAACGACTTGTTACTGATGAGGGAGCCATTTCAGAACAACCAGTTTCATGGATAATCAGAAACAGAAGTGAATGCAGAATCAGTCTGTATACAATTAGATAATCAATTAGTAGTCAGAAAGATCAAAACCAACATTCAATTAAAAGCATAAAGATGAAAAGTCATGGAGAAAAACTTCAATAGTTTTAAAAATGACATTCAGATAAGGTGCCAAAGCCAAAAAATGGGAAATGGAAAAAAGGTAAAGATACTGACTTTAATTATTACTATTTCCTGCAAAGATTTAAAGGAAACAAAGCAGCTGTTGTAGAGAGGAGGTCATAAGACCCCATGAACCACACTCAATCTTCTGGCCAATGAGAGCTATGGAAACCAAGTGCACCTTCACTCTAGAAAACATTAATTTATAAAATATCATGGAGTAAGATGGTGGAATAGTATAAAAAATTCAATCTCTTAAGCCAACAAAGAACAGGGAAAAGCAAACCTATGGAAAAATCTGGCTAAGTCTCATTATCTTAAGAGGTTTGTGGAGAAACTAGGAAGATTACAAATAGAAAATAGCAAACCAAGTTTCAGAATTTCTATAACAATCTCTTTTTATGACAGTTAAACTACTGCACAGTCACTCTAATTTCTCTGCCCTGAATACGCTAATTGGAGAATGAGAAATGGCAACTAAAACAATTGTTTGAAAAAATGACTGGACCAGGTCAAGTACATACTGATGAACTTTGTGTTAGCAGAGACATCTTCAAAGCACAGAGAGAACTACAAGGTAACTTGGAGTGATGATTCTGTCTTGGGGAAAATATCAGAAGAATGAAGAAATAGTAATGGAAAGTATACCAATAACTACTAACTGCCTTCCTTGTTATTTCAATAAAATATGAAAATGATTCATCCAGGTATCAAGGGCATCTTTCATGAAAATATGAAAAAGAAACACAGACTTTAAGAATGATGTTCAATAGTATACAACATAGTCTGTAAGCAAAAGAATTGGTATATTTTATGAGGAAAGGATCTCTGTTGCTGTTTCTGTTTCTGCCTCTCTGTTTCCACTTTAGGAGTGACCTCAGTATGAATCCAGTCAGCAGAATTCTTATTTGTAACACCTGCTCTATCAGGTAGTCAACAATGACCAGTAGTACTCCTTTATTTGTACCACCTGCCTACGCCACCTATGTGATGTTCTAGGTTGTATGCTCCAGTCGCACAAGTTCACTACATGTGTGCTCCTTCAGGAAATCTGTACATGTGTTCACTACATATATCCATCCCCCACTGATAATGTGATAACCTGTGAGAAACATCCAATCAATAAACCATCAATCAATCAATCAATAACTACAGATATCTTTATGTATACAGAAAAAATCTTTCGTTACTTATTTTGCTGTTTAAAAAGTCTTTTACTCTTAACTACAGCAAAACTTAATATAATATTAATAAAACTGCCCTGCTTATCTGTTTCCTTCTGAACTTCCTTTTGCTCTCTTTTAAAAAAAGTTTCCCTGATGTTCCTTTCTTCCTTTTTTTTTGCCTCATTATTACCATGAGAACTCTTTCCTCTTGCCCCCAAGTAGGAGTCCTACTTTGCAACAAATAGAATTCAATACTATTAAACAATATCTAATTAATGACTAATTACTACCTAATTATATATTAATACCATGAAAGCTATGTCTAATATGGGCTAGGCCTTGTGTTAAGCAATAGGGATAGAAGTATAAAGAGTGAAAGGGGCTTGGTTGTATCTGAAAACGTATGTCTTATTTTGTACCTCTAGTCTATCTTCTCTTTGTTAAAAGCATATTTCAACAACAGTCTTCTGAAGTCATAACGAGTCATTGGATTTATCAGAATGCTTAGGTCTTTCAAAGTTGTATTCCTTTATTTTATTATTGGCATTATATAAAATGTTCAGGTTTTGTTTATTTAACTTTTCATCAGTACATACAAGTCTTCAAGGTTTCTATGAATCTAATGGCCACTTCTGACAGCAAAATGATATTCTACTACATTTATGTAATTTAATTTAACTTGTTTAACCATTCCTGAATTTAAAATTTAAATGAATGAAAAAGAGTTTGAAATCCAGGGAATGACATTCAGGATCACATACACTGCATGCACCCATTTTTCACTATTAAGTGTTACCACAAAGCAGGCTGCTATAATGTTGTAAATATGGGTAATTTCTTTCTGTCTTTACCTCTTTGGAGTATATACCTAGTAACAGTATCACTAGGTCCAAGGATATACAATTTAGTGAATTCTTGAGTTTACTTTAAATGGCTTTCCTGATTAATTGGATCAATTTGTAACTCTACCAATAGGACATTAGTGCAGTGCTTAAAACTGCAATAGAAATCTGAGGGCTGCATATTGGCTTAGAAAACCACAAATTAACATTATCTATGCTATACTATGTTTTTATTTTGTTAAACATTTCTCAAATACATTTTAATTTGGTTTATCTACCAGTGGTACCCCTGCATTAGTGTCTGTCCTCCAGTAATCGCCATTTTCCTTTTTTGTCATCTTTGTCAATTTGATAGGTATGAGGTAGAACATTAAAATTGTTTTAATCTGCATTTCTCTTATATGTGGTCTTTTTGAGCATTTTTTCATATAGTTGTTTCATATAGCTTGATTTTCTTTTCTTACAAAATTTCAGTTCATATCCTTTGAAGATTTATCTATCAAGAAATGACTTTTTTTTTTGCATTTATATCGATTCCTTTATATATTCTTGATCCTTAAAGATTATGGAGTTAAGAAGGGACACTTGTCTCCTCTCCCTTATTAGTCTCTATGCACTTGATTATTTTAGCTCTTTCTAATTGCTCAAACATATTGACTTTTCTAGGTTTCTATTATCTCTTACTTCTGCATTCCAAAAGTTTTTACCTCACTTTGGTATATTCAGCAGGAATATTTTAAAATTCTATATTTTAATAAAGATTAATGCCATGTCCCATGTAGATTTACTCAGTTTTGCAGAATATATTATTCTCGGTTAGTAGGCTTTTTCTCTGTGCCCTTTGGTATACTATACTCCAAGATTTCCTTTTCATTGGAGAAGCTGCAGCATGTGTGATCCTAAATGTGATTCTGTGGATTTTAAAATCTGTTTTTTCTGGCTGCTTATAGTATTTTTGCCCTTTGAATTGTAATATTTAGGCTATAATATTGCTTGGTTTTTCAATTTTGGATTTCTTTCACGAGGTGACTATTGCTTTTCCATTTTTTCCTTGCCTTCTGGTTTCAATAGTTCCAAGTAGTTTCTTTTATGATTTATTGAAATATAATGCTCATGTCTCTAGTTTGGCTAAGATTTTCAGGAATCCTGATGATTTTTAAATTCTATCTCCTAGTTTTGTTTTCCGGGTCACCTGCTTTTGATTGTAAATACCTTACATGTTCTAATATTTTAGTCTTTTGAGTTTTAGGTAATATGTCTTGTGTCACTGACTCACCAAGTTCTGTTTGGTCTACTCTGTTTCCCTGGGAGTCCACTAGTGGGGTCATGTTTTTAACCTTTTGTTCCAACTTTTTTTAAACATTTTTTCATTACGAACTTGAATTTAATTTTTTTTTTATCTCTTTCATAGGTTCACACTTCCATGTACACTTAGGATGCATATGGTCATGTCATTCTTTCCCCCCCATCATATTCTACTTGTATTAATTGTGATTACTTGAGTAGTCTTCTAGAGTTTACCCATTTTTTTCAACTCAGTATTTTTTCAATATGTGCAGCTTTCTTCTATTTCTTCTCCATCCTCAGTTCCTGCACTGCCACTCTGTATCAAGTCCAGATTCTGCTCCTCTTCTTCACTCTTAGATGTACTGACTAGATCATGACCCTATGACTTCCCAGAGAAGAGGATGCTGCTGCTCCATTGCCACCGTGCTGGATAGAGTGCTGGTCCCACTCCCTGCTATCTCTTGTAACTCTGGCTTGGGAGAGGGAGCTAGGACCATGCCCAGTACTTTGCCCTAGTACCTGACTTTTGCCTCCATCTCCTGGTGGTCCACTATGGGCATTGGCCTCTACCCTACCTCCTTCCTCTTGGACAGACATATGATGGGAGCTGACTTTGTTTCTTTTTGTGGCTTTGACAGGATACTGGAGACTGAGCTAACTTTAAGGGCTCTGAGGTGAGCACACACTGAATCAACTCCTCAGGCTGTCAACTCCTGGATTCTATCTTTGTCCCTTCCAATTCTGACATTCTAGGAATCTATGAATCTCCTGACAACTCCCACATGAGAAGCTTCATGATGAATCTTCCATTCTAAGTACTGAAGAACTTCTAAGAAAATCCAGCTTTCTAGATCCTCATAAATTTTATCACTGTTTAATAACTCAGGTTCTTTAGTAAGTGGGATTAAGGATCTTTAAATATTAATAAAGATTACTTAAAGTATTAGTAGGATATATCCCATATAGTTATCTCCTCTGAGGTTTCAAGAGTAACAATGGCTACAGAATTCATTATTTAGTGGTCAGACTTCTGGGGATGATCCTCAGAGAGCAGATATAGTTTGTTCTCAATATCCTACTTGAAGCCTTTTGAGCTTGGATCTCCCAGCACTGACCCTCTATTGACATACGGTTTTTGAGAACCTAAAGTTCCCTTGGCACCATGATAAGGTATCAGAGAAAGATGGGCGCGAGAGTGGAGTGTGGAATGTGTGTATTAGGGAATTATGTACTTAGACTAGATACATAGAAGAATCATTCATTGAACATTTACTGTGTGCACATTCATTACTTAGTGAACATTTACCATTACTTAGTGGCCAATTAACTAGTAAATTGTCTCTAGAACACTGTGCCAAAAACTTGAGCACTATATTTTTTCATTCCCATGCAAAGCTTGATTTATTCATTTCTAAATGCCAGACTAACAACTTTTCATTATTTCCTCTATTACTCAAGTACACCATTCCTCTCTTTACCACTTGCCACAGATATAAAATCTCCTGCTTAAAACTTGGTGGAGAAAGACTAGTCCTTAATTGGCCACTAGGAATGGTAAATGTTCACTAAGTATACATTAATGCATTGCTTAATAATAGTAAATTATTAAATATTGTTTAATATTTAAACACAATATTGTTTGTGTTCAACTGAACACTTGAAAAGCTAAAAAGTAACCAGAACATTTATCTGGCTAATGGTCAACTACATGAACAAAAGAATGAATGACAAGATATTTACTAAGTGTTTATTATTATAAGTCTATAATTGTCAAATCTGGGATTTGAATCCAGGTCTTTTAACTCTGAATCCAGTGTCCCTTTTGCTCTGATAGCAGACTATCTCTATCCCTTCTGTCCTCAGGCCTGCCATCCTGACACCCTGTGGTATCTTTTCCATTGAAGAATAGATTTTTTAGGACTTCTGTTTACTTTCCAACCATGAGGGAGATAGATCCCTATGCTCTTGCCTCCTCTTTGGACAACTCCCTTGGCCTTCTTAGGAATAAATCACCTGATCCTCCTGTCTACCTACTAGCAATTTCCATGGCCTTTAATCAAATTTGGGATGGTTCCTTGGTCCTGTTCTTTTCATACCTTTTCCTGTAATAATTCTTTCTGACTGTTGACTATCAGTTGATTCATTTGCTATACCTGATATGCTGAACAGTGACTTCCATGTATGTTTCACTTCGGTGGTGTAGTATGTAGTGTTTATTAATTCAAATTGTTTGCTAGCACAAAAAGGCATATGGCAATATTACCAAGATAACATCATTGATGATATTATATTTACTTTGGGGTTCTACATTTTAGGAAAGATATTGAAAGGAAAGAAAAAGATGTCTAATGTGTTAGATAGATCCTCTATGGAAGATTTATAAAAGGACACGTACAAAAAATACTCAACATCAGAAGGAGGGAATCTCCACATTAATGAGATCTCAGATCCACTGAACTATCAATGCATATTTATAGATGACTTCAGCCACTACTCCTCTTTATTGCTCACATAAAGGGATACTGGAATGTTGCACAGTTTTGTCTGGTACTCTCATGATGAATTAAAATAACTAGCCTTCTAAGAGAAAATTTTAATCATAATTTTAAAAGTTTGAAAAAATAATTCAATGAGCTAATTAACAAATGACAGTATTTCTCAAGACCTCAGTACCCCCATGTTTTCCCTGGCACCCAGTGGAATAACATATTTTTTCCCCTACTGTATCACCCATAACCATGACATATTAAAAATTAACTTTTTATTAAAATAAAACCCCCACTAAGATGACAAATAAAGCACATTCTAAAACAGTTGTTTTAATCCTTGTTAATTAAAACTGAACCAGAGAGCTTGCAACATATCCTTTGAAAAACACTCAATTTCTTTTCTTTTCGTGGGGGGCAGGATCTGTGACTTCATTGGTATAGGGAACATCCAGTAAGGAACCTTTCCCTTCAAATAAAGATTGGCACCATCTCTGCAACTTAACATAGTTAAATGACTTGCCCAGGGGCAAGAATCGAACCCAAATCTTCCTGTTTCCAAGTCAGCTCTGTATCCAGTACACCAGTAGTCTTCAAAGTGACTCCAAGACTGCTGGTCTCAGTTCTAGCTGGGTTCCATAGCCATCTTTTAGGGGGACAACTCTTGTGAAGAAGAGGCCCATCACTAACACCAGCTGTTGACCAGCTGCCATTGACAAGCACATTGAGTCAAAGAGCCCTGGGAATGGGAATAGCCCCCAAGGCTATCAATTCAGACCCAAGGTCTTTTTCTAGGGGAGCTACCTGGTGGAGATGTGGTCTGTTATTCAGCTGTGCAAGTGTGACAGCCTCAGCTCCTCAGCAGCCACAGCTAGTAAAACCCAGAAAAGAAAGTTTTACCACCAAAGTCCTTAGCACTTCCATAATAAATGAACTACAGTGGTTAATTACTGACTTGAAGTTAATATATTATGTCATACTTGTTGCATCTTTTAAAATGTCTATTTAGTGAAAGTTTTGTAATGCATATAATTAATACAGTAGTAAGTTTTATAATTTATAGGATTTATAATATAGTTAGGGACATACGATCAAAAATGTTTTACTGATGTGAAGCAGGATCAAAATTTTGAAGATTAATCCACTATACTTTGTTGTTTCCTAATTTCTTTTAAAGAAGTAATTTTCTTTAAAAAATATTTTAACCCTAACATATAAGAACATTTTCCAAATATTATCATGTACTCAATTTTACAAAATAATTTTCTCTGAATTCTCTATGAATAGTTTATGGGAATCATTATTTTGTTTTGTAGAATGGTGAAACAGACTTAAAAAGATAATGTAACTTTTGCTTAATCAAACAGTTCTATGGTAGATTTTGAGAAAAGATCTTTTTGTCCCCATTTTCCACCGTTCACCAGTGATGGTAGTTTCAGTGGTTTCCCACCTGGTAGGTACAGCCTTCAAGTAGCTCATCTTTACCTTAAACCAACAATATTAAAATAATTTCAACTTTTATGTGCAGGGTTAATCTCACCATATATTGTATTCAGAGTCACTTAAAGTTCAATTATTGCTGATGATAAAAGAAAAGTAAAATATTAAAGCCAAGACCAATACATAAATAAACCCAACATAAGTTTAATGATATTTCATTTATTTTCTTTTAGTGAGGACAATTATCTTAATGTTGGTTGTTAAATGTGCTATGCTGACACTCTTGGAGGCAGTAGTTCTTCATTTCTGTCAATAACAGCAAAGAAATACATTTCTTTATGTTTTATATAGTACCCAGTTCACTATTACCATCAAAGAACTATACAAAGGAATAAGCATATTGTCTAATGTCCAGCAATTATGTAAACGTACTTAAGCTGTCCTACTTTGAAGGCTTACCCCTACTCTTAAGACACCAAATTAATGAGAAAGAAGACTATTTTGTCTCTTCTGAAGTTGCCAACAGGAATGTAATTTACAATCTGGACCAAATCACAAATCAAATAGTTTTCTACAAGCCACCAGATAATCATCAGATGGTAACACCTCCTAGTCTCTGTATACTCAAGTAGAATTTGTACTGGTGACCTAGAAGATGAGTCCAAATGAGACAGATCAGATGTATATGTGGGTGTGGGTTGCTGAGCCTTTATAAAATACAGATTTGGTGTGCTGGAGTTACATGAACTAACTTTTTCTTCCCTCTCTCACCAGGTCCCCACAGCTCAATTATAGAAATTCTAGTTAGACCCCTATTGGAGGTCTTCAATTCAACCTGTTGAGAAAATTCACTTGATGATGATGAATGATGCATCTGGTTGTGTAACTGTTAGAAAGACATAAGCAATAGGAAAAGATATCATAACCTGAAAATAGATTGCTAGGGAATTACAATCTTATCAGTTTCAAGTCCCTGACCAGTTTTCTAATAGCATCCATAGCAGCAAGATATCAATGATTTAGCACCAACTTTATGCACACACCTTACATGGAAATACCTTTATTGTATAATGTGGTTATTTTCAGGTGTGACCCAACTAACATTAAATAACAATGAAGCATGGTGTCTCATAAATCATTCTGAATGCTGGATCCATCACAACAGCCTGACAGGGGGAGCTACAGAATGTGTTAGAGAAATTAGGCTCAAGTGCAAAAAAAACCCAAAAAACAAAATGGAGAAGAAATTCAGGAGTTCAGAGGATATGAGTTTGGAGAATGCTGGTTGTAATGATATCACAAAAGAAATTCCATTCAGATAAAATAAATGCAACAAAAATAGGCATCAGATCTTTGAAATACTAAATACCTTTAACAGTCAATGTTACTCTCTGAACGCTATGATCTCACATGGTTAGACAAGTTAACGGCCAATTATGTATATCCAAATAAAGTTAAACCTAACAAGTACAGTAAACAAGATACAAAAATAGTTTGTAAAAGTCAGCGTGTTTTTTTCCTGCTGGCTGAGAGATGATGATAACAAAGGTCCGGTTTTTTTGACGGCCAGCCTTAGTTATCCCATCCGTCTCCTCAGAAAAAGCATCTTACTTGGAGTCAGGGGATACATTCAAAAGGGCTTTTCAAAGATGGGACTGTAGTTACAAAATTACAAAACAGAACTTTTGTTTCCAAATACTGTTACTCAGTTCCTTTCCTGAGACATTCAAAAATTTCTCTGGGTGTCAAATATTGTATTTCTCTGAGTGAGAAGTGGAATTCTTACATCTACAATTATAACTAACTTAGAAACAAACCAAGTAAACTGCTCTAAGTAAAAACAAAAGTTTCCTGATCAAAGGCTGAACAGGCAAAGAAAAGGAAATGTGGCCTGAGATTCCTATTGTGGGAATGTGTTTGTGATCTGAGTGCTTGCATACATTATTCCTATGCTTTGAGAACAGAGTACCAATTGTAATTTCTGTACTGAACCAAAATAGCAGAATCTGTCATTTGGTATACTGGAGTATGTGCACATTTGTATCATTATTCATAGAATAACTGTATGCTTCTTTTTAATGTTATTTTGCAACATTTTATTCTTTTAAAAATAGTACGCAAACTATCTTGAGCATGAATTTCAATAACAAAATTAGTCACTGTTTCAGCAGACATTTTCAATACATGCATGCAGATGCTTATGAATATCTGCTTTGATAAAATGTTATTCTAACACGCCTTGTATGTTATTTCACCACAATTTACATCGTTATAATGGGTTATTGATTGATTTTAGGTTTAAGGGACTGAGGTACTATTCAGTAATGACTGTGTGCTACAAGTTTATTGCAAGTGCCCAAGGTTCATTCACCCCAAGCAATTTAGTCAATAACCAATTTTTATACTTCTATCTCCTTCAAAATTCCAAACCAATAATCCCTATTTTTTTTTAATTATTTCAGTATCAGACTAACATTTCCCATGGAAATCAATATGGGTGCGATCCATTAGCCAAAAATCTGCAGCACTGCAATGCAAACATATTAAAAATATTGATCTTGCAAGCTACTGATGTTTTGATTGACTTTAATGTTTGTAAGCAGCAATAACAGAATTTCAATGACTGAAACAAACTTTTGATTAAAATTATAGATTTTTTTGGGGGAAATTTGCTATTTTACTGTTTTAAGGCATATCACATGGTTTACTTGCCTGCCATAAATGAGCACAGTGGTATATACTTATCCAATTCCTTATTTGTAAATATTTTAGTCTATCATCGCTTACACATTTTTTAATCTACTTTGAACCACCCTGACATTTCAATTCTACTTCTCATTACATTTTTCAGGGAAGCAGGAGACAATTCCTGACTAGGAATCTCAGGAATTGAGAGTTCTGATCTCACTTCTGTAGTAAGGCATTAAACTCTCATCTCAGTTTCTTTATATATGAAATGAATATTTTATTTCATGATTTATGTATATATACACATATATGTAAACATATACACATGTATGTGCATATATATGTATATATAAATGTTTATTACAATTTGATGCCCCCTAAAAAGAGTTATAATATAAGAGCATAAGGATATTATGGGAGATGGGAAGGATCTCAGTCTCATTTTACAGAGGAGAATGTTGGGGCCCAGAGATGTGAAATGATATGTTCAAGTCACTTGACCAGACGGATCTTCTGACTTTCCATACTTAGCCCATTCTAACTTCATTTTGTCTGCCCTGACTACATTTCAGTTTTAACCTATCACCTCTTTAGTTACTAGAAACAATATAAATTATTCCTAATTTTAATTATATACAAGAGAATTCAGGAGGAAATTCATGGAAATTTTATGGCACATGAAGGAATTTTCTTTAATAGCTTAATTACAGATACTTTTGACTTTCTAAAGAAAAAATGCAATCTTCCAAAATGTCTAACTTATTACTTGATCCACTTTTATATCCCCCCACAAATATTAATGATTTGAACAAAAATGGAAATTTAAAGTTAACTAAATAGTTTATATTTGATTTCTCTTTCACTCTTAATCACTTCTTATATTCACATCGAAGCTTACAACCATCTATTCTCCATTTCAAAATTTACTTCTATAGTGGGACAAATTATTAAACCCACTACTGTGAGGTTGAGGGAACTGGAGTGTCTAAAATGATTCATTAGAAAGTAGAAAATGGTAGATAGGTAAGCAGATTGAAATAAAAGATGATTCAGTGCATTTGAAAAAAAACCTGAGGTATTAATGGATTTTAAACTCAACAATTACAGTCAAGAAAGATAAATGCAATCTTAAATTAGATGAAGAGAGTTGTAGACTAGGGACTAGGTAGCTAGTAGCGTCAATATCATCTTCCCTGGTCAGATCATATATGGTGTGTTGTGTTGACCTTTGGGTGCCACATTTTAGGAAGCATGCTAATAAACTGAAGGTATCCAGAAGAGGACAGGCGATTTGGTGAGGAGTTTTGAGTTAATGCCACATGTGTAGATAGGTTATATTTGAAGGGTTGTCATGAGCTAGATGAAATGAACTTTCAGCTAGATGAAATGGCTCCAGGGAACAAAGCACGAACCAACAGGTGAAAATTTCAAAGAAATACAGTTAGGCTTGAGGTAAGGAAAAATGTCCTGCCAATTAGGGCTACCCAGCAGTGACTGCTGTAAGAGACTAGGCTCCCATTCATTGGAGTTCTCCAAGTAAAAGTCAGATGACTGTTTCCTAGTTAAGTTTTAGAGAGTGTTCCTGCTGAGCTTAAGGTTGGAATAGAAAGCCTCTGAGATTCTGATTTTGAGAAGAATGTATGAGAAAGTTCCTTGAGGAAATTTATAGATATGGTGAAATAAGCAAGAGAGGTATTTTGATGGCTGAAGAAGAAGGTCTTACAGCACAAGGTAACATATACTTGGAGTACAAATGATAACATTTCTTCACTTTTTAAAGGACATCATTCTATCACTCTCTGGCTATTTCGATTCTCTAAATAGCCTAAATTTTAGCTGTGCCTTAATAACATTATATTATTTAATTCATTCTTGGAAGTTACCTTCAGCCTCACTGGTACCTCATTGATTTAACCCAAAAAGAAGTTTCAGTCACCAGATCCTTTCAGACTCTCTCTTGAGTCTTCCCTCTTGGCCTACATCTGGTTTGGCAGTCACTTTGAGCTTACAAAGCTAGTAAGCTTTGGAAGAAGCGGCAGCACAGGCAGAAAGTATCCTGTAAAAGACAAACACCTAATCCACTCCTGCTATTTCAGCTCCATCTTGCTGGGACGACCTCTATAACACACCTTCAAGGAAGCAATGAAGACGTATGTGGTAAGGAAGGGCATGTGCTGAAGATCAACAGCACAGCTTAACATGTTGGAAGGAAAAATAATTTCTAAGAATCTGTTTTCATTTTTCCAAATGATGAAAAACACAAATGGAGATAGAGCAGTGGACAAACTGAAGAGGGCCTTGGTCTCTCCACTTTTCGTGGTCTCCCTGACTGGTTGCTAAATCTAGTCCATAAAGTTCCTCATGCTATCCTTATGGGAAAGGTGGGGCAACAGGTGCTAGTTAGTGTTGGTCATGTGACCACAGCAAAGAGTAACCATTAATGGTTCAAGGTCAACTAAACCACTTGTGTTCTCAATCCCATCCCTTTCTTTCCTTTTCTTTCTTTAATGAACCCTCAATCCAAGTCATCGAGCATTATTTAGCTCTATTACATACCAGGTTCCGACCTAGGCACTGGAGATGTGATGACAAAAATGAAATAGTTCCTTCTTTACAGAAGCCCACATTGTACTGAGGTGAAATGATGTGTCCACATTTAAGTAAATACAGAGTGCTAACAAAATAAATTCTTTTTTCAAGTATCCCCCTCTAAAGTAATGGGTGGTATGTATATTAAGGGGGAAAAGGAATCCCTAACATACACCAGAAATCTGGAAAGGTCTCTGGTAGGAAGTTAATCTCTATCCCCATTAGCTACACACACAGTCTCCACTCTCCTTAAAAACCTTTTTACCAGAATCTACCATTTCTTTAAGTCAGTGCCCTTCACTGTCCTTCAATTACAGCCAAATTCCTGGAAACAGCAGCAGACAGAGTGCTGGGCCTGGACTTGGGAAGACCTGAGATCAAATTTGACTGAAGACACTTACTAGCTGTGTGACCCTAGACAAGTCACCTAAACCTCTGTTTGCCTCAGTTTCCTCACTACCACTCACGGCTGTTATGAGGATCAAAGGATGTAAAAATAGCCAAGTTCTTAGCACAGTGCCTGGCACACCGTAAGGGCCACGTAAAAGTGATTTCTCATCATGGTGCTTGTTTAATGAGTCTCCTCCTCACTCCTCAATTTGGCTTCTGACCTAACCACTCAAACGACTGTTACCCATGATTTGCCAATTGCTAAATCAAACGGCCACTGATGTTAAAATGAGTGCTACTGAAAAGTGGAATGTGCTGCTACAGGAAGTGGTGAAGTTTTCCTTAATGGTCTTTAAATAAGGGCTGGATAGCCATTGGTTGAGTATTTTGTAGCGGAATTTCTTTTCAAGTATAGGTTGGATGAGGTGGGCACTGAGGTCCCTTCAAATCAGAAATTCTGTGATATGGGGCATCCATTATGCATTATGGAGCACAAACAACTTTATAAATATTGCACCACTGACTCCTATCCTCACTCTGAGAAATTCTATTGCTTTCATATTGTATGTGTAACAAGATACATAACAAGGATTTCCCATATTCCCCATCTACTATGTTAACTACTAGATGACACTCCTGTGTTTCTTCACAACTTTTCCAGCTTAAAGAATTTAAGATATAAGTGCAAAGGCAACATTTCATCAGAGACAAAATTAGAAAGCACACACACATATACAATCAAAAATTATTTAAATGTAGAAAAAAGGCAAATGCCAGGGCTTTTTGTTGTTGTTGTTACAATGTATACAATGGGTAGATTTTACTTAATGCAAAATACAAAACATTTCATATCTACATTCCTAAACAGTAACTATAAGTCCAAACTCCAATACATACACACACACACACACACACACACACACACACATATGTATATAGTCTTTTTCTATAGAAAAAGGTCTAAGATTTTAATTTCTTCAGAAATACTCTGACTCTTTCAAAATTTCAGCATCACAAAAACTGTTAAAACCGAGGACCAAGAAAAGACTAAGAAATTTCTGGCATGGTTTCCAGGGAGCTTTGTTGACTTATCAGGGATGCATTAGCAAAGTTAAAACATAATTATTGAGAATTCAGAAGATTTCTCCACAGATTATAACTATTTTAAGGCACATCAGATTTAGGGTCTAAAACTACCTGATATTATGTCTCTAAATTGTAGGGTAACACTTTTGTCTCTTTCAACTGCAGACAGAACTGAATAAGGCTAAAAAACAGACTCCTAAAAAAAAGTCACATTTATTCTTGAGAATTAGGAAGCCAAGGAAACAGTGAAAGAATGGAAATTTCAAATTAATCAAAACATGTATGTAATCTTTTCATGGCTCAATGGCCGAGATAATTTTGAATGATTCACTTTAATGCTGGGCCTGCCAAGCACTGTTAATGTGAAAAATGTATATACCCAAAGCTAAACATCTGTCTTTTCCTTCTATCTTGACTGAATGTCTTATATAGAATTAGAATCTTAGGTTAAGTATATATTTTTACAGTAACTATTAGGGAAACTATAATACACTTTTGTTGTTGGTCAAGGAAACAGTCAAAAGCAGTTATCAATCAGATGAAATACACAAAGAAAAAGAAATAATTTTCATCAAAGGCCATAGATTTGATAAGTTAAAAAAAAGACAAGCCTGGAAGAGGTTGCCTCCAATCTTGTAGTTGAGACTCCTCAAATGCTCTGAATTCAGTATTTGTTCAAGGAGAAGCAGGGGAGGAAGGGCAAGAAGGGGAGAATTAGACTAAACAATCTCTAGGGTCCCTTACAGTTCTAAAATCCTATGATTCATCTTTTTAAAGTACCCACTTATCTAAAAACTCTCTTTCAATATAAAAGTGTAGCCTCTAAATTCTTAAAAAATATCCTCTAAAGATCACAATGATTCGGGAACATGTAATAAAAGTAGTTTTTACTACATGAGTAGTGTGTTCAGTATATATTTGGCTATCATTGATATTTTTATAAGCCATCCAATGCTGAATGATTCCTTGTCAGGCATGTGGCAGGGGGATTTTTGTGCAGGTTCTGGTCAAATTTAGAAAGCCTCCGAGGTCCTTTCTTACTAGAGTCTATGGCCTCAACTTAGAAGGCCTATGACCATGAAGTATCCTACGTGTGTCAGGTACTAAATAAATGTTTCTTGAATGCTTTATCGAAGGCAATATTTAGTCCCTCAACTGGTCTTAGAATCTCAAATAACATGTGACCAGGGTGCAATAAAAGTGTTTTTGTTAGAAAAACTGTGTGGTCATATTTCAACCTGTGATCTCTAAAATGGAATACTGCATGAAATTTGAAGCTGTGTCTCAAATTTTCAACTACTGAAATATTTTTGTGCACTGCTGCAACTGTAGCAAAAAAGGTGCTGGATTTGGAGAAAATGTACCTGAATTCAAATCCTCCTTTATCTATTTACTATCAGCATGACCTTTGGCAAATCACTCAGTCTCATATAGTAAATGAGTAAGTTGGATTACATGACACCTAAAATCTCTTACAGCTCTAGATATCAGATCCTATCATATTTGCTCTAGGCAGCTAGATGCATCAGTGGATAAGGAGTTGGGTCTGGAGTCAGGAAAATCTGAATTCAAATCTGGCCTCAGACACTTATCTACTGTGTGATCCTGGGCAAGTTACCTGTTTGCCTTAATCTACTAGAGATGGAAATGGAAAGTCACTCCTGTACCTTTGCCAAGAAAGTATAGCACAACATTCTATCTACTAAAACACTATTTACTTTGTACCTCATACAAATTTTCTATCTTCCTTCTCTTGATGATCTTTTGAGTATTTCATTTTTCATAAGAAATTATTCTCTTATTCATCAGGCAACTTTAGAATTTGTTAGTAAATCTGGTGAGGAAGGAGTCTAAAGGCTGGGTTTAAAAAAAAGACAAAAATAAGCAAACAACAAACCACTGCACAATTTCCCCCCAAAAGATACAGCCCACTCCCATCCTCCTGTTCAATTCCAGGCCCATCTTATTGTCCATGCAGTGTCTGTCCAAGATGGATGAACCCACTGTCCATTCAACTGCACACGATGGTTAAGACAACAGATATTTCTTCATTCACTTAGTTTTTTTGGTATAGATAATTACACTGAACACTCTTGAGTGAGCATCAATCTTATTTAGGATGTTCCAGGGTTTGGTGCAACTAGGACAATGCCATCCACAAAGAGAACCTTGCGATTAACAGCGAATCTTTCCTTTAGAATCTGCACTGAACATCCTACATGACAGTGGAAAACACATCTCCCTATTTTATACCTCATTTGGTCATGGAGCAAATTTATCTCCGCCACTGCATCTTCCAAAGAATCTTGTATTATTGTCTTAGAGAGACCTTGTCAGAGAAGACAACAACTGTGTCTGACAGTATATGCAGTATTTCACATCCACAGTCTCCTGACCTTGCAAGGAAGGGATAAAGTACATTTTCTCAACTCTTCTCTGGAGTCAAGCTTGGTCACTGTAATTATAGTGTTCAGTGTCATTTTATTGTTCACTCCATTTATACTCTTGGGTAATAGGGTAGACAGTTTTCCTGGTTCTGCTTACTTCACTTGTCATAATTTTAGCTAAGTCTTCCTATATTTCTCTAAATACTTCATATTCATTATTTTTTATGGCATAGTAAAATTTCACTACATTCAGAAACCACAATTTCATGAGCAGTCAATTTTTGTTATTAATAGTCTCTATTTTGTTTCTAGATCTTTGTTACCACAAAAAATACTGTTAAGAATATTCTGGTGCATTTGGGACCTTGGTTTCTGTCTCTGACCTCCTTGGGGTATGTAGAGAGCAATAAGGTCTCTTAATAAAAGGATATAGGCATTTCCTCCTCTTTCTTAGCATAAATCAAAATTGCTTTTTTCAGAACGATTGGACTAGTTTACTGCTTTAGCAACACTGTATTAGTACCATTGTTTTCTTTCAGCCTCTCCAACATTAATTATTTCCATCATTTGTTATCTTTACCAATTTCTTGGGAGGGAGGTTGTTTTCATTTTTTTTTTTTTTTTACTTATTATTGGTGACGTGGAGCAATCTTCCCTATGGTTATTGGTAGTTTGCAATTCTTCTTTTAAGAATTGTGTACTCAAATCCTTTGACTATTTGTCAGCTAGGGATGGCTTTGGATCTTAGGCAAAAAAAGTATAAAATTAGTTGAAATATAAAAACATGCCAACTTATGATGAAAATAAGCAATCTACCATTCTGCTCCAGATAGTGAAGGGAAGCTGGGCAGTCTGTGAAGGCTACGTTGGCACAAGGAAAATCTTCATGGGTTTGCAATATACTCATTTGGTGAGATTCAAAGCCCTGTGTTGATTGTTTCTAGCAGTGGGCTCCAAACTTTGGGGTTTTTTTAAGTGTTTATTTTTAGTTTTCCATTCATTTCCACAAAATTTTGAGTTTCAAATTTTCTCCCCGTCTCCTTCCTTTACCCCCATCTTGTCTCTTGTCTTGTAGGGCAAGAAAACCTTCTGTACTCCATTACCTGTACTTCTTATTTTCCAGTTGTATGCAAAAACAATTCTCAACATTCATTCCTAAAACTTTGAGTTCCAACTTCTCTCCATTCCTCCCTCCCCACCCATCCCCACTGAGAAGGTAAGCAATTCAATATAGGTTACATATGTGTCGTTCTGCAAAAGACTTTCATAAGTCATGTTGTGTAAGACTAACTCTATTTCCCTCCCTCTTATCCTGCCCCCAATTTATTCTATTCTCTCTTTTGACCATGTCCCTTCCCCGAAGTGTTTACTTCTAATTACTCCCTTTTCCCATTTGTCCTCCCTTCTATCATCCCCCCACTCCACTTATCCCCTTCTCCCCTACTTTCCTGTAGTGTAAGATAGATTTTCATACCAAATAGAGTGTGCATGTTATTCCTTCCTTAAGCCAGATGTGATGAGATTAACCTTCACTTTTTCCCCTCTCACCTCCCCCTTTTGCCCCTCCATCGACAAAGCTTTTTCTTGCCTCTTTTATGAGACATAATTTGCCTCATTCCATTTCTCCCATTCTCCTCCCAACATATTCCTCTCTCACTCCTTAATTTAATTTTTTTAGATATCATCCCATCCTATTCAACTCACCCTGCTCTCCCCCTACGTGTGTGTGTGTGTGTGTGTGTGTGTGTGTGTATGTGTGTGTGTGCAATCCCTCCATCTACCCAAATACTGAGAAAATTTTCAAGAGTTACAAATATTATATTTCCATGTAGGGATATAAACAATTCAACTTTAGTAAATTCCTTATGATTTCTCTTTCCTGTTTACCTTTTCATGCTTCTCTTGATTCTTGTTTGAAAGCTAAATTTTCTATTCAGCTTTGGTCTTTTCATCAAAAAGGTTTGAAAGTCCTCTATTTCATTGAATGACCATTTAGGTGCTTCTTAATTTTAATCTCAGTTTCTTTGACTTTTGGAATATCATATTTCAATCCCTTCAATCCCTTAACGTAGAAGCTGCTAGATCTTGTGTTATCCTGACTGTATTTCCACAATATTCAAATTATTTATTTCTAACTGCTTGCAATATTTTCTCCTTAACCTGGGAACTCTCGAATTTGACTACAATATTCCTAGGAGTTTCTCTTTTTAGATCTCTTTCAGGAGGCGATTGGTGGATTCTTTCAAAATTTATTTTGCCCTCTGGTTCTAGAATATCAGGGTACTTTTCTTTGACAATTTCGTGAAAGATGATGTCTAGGCTCTTCTTTTGATCACGGCTTTTAGGCAGTGCCATAATTTTTAAATTGTCTCTCCTGGACCTATTTTTCAGGTCAGTTATTTTTCCAATGAGATATTTAACATTATCGTCCATTTTTTCATTCTTTTGATTTTGTTTTGTAATTTCTTGATTTCTCACAAAGTCATTAGCTTCCATCTGCTCCATTCTAAATTTTTAAGGAACTATTTATTTTCTTAAGTGATCTTTTGAACCTCCTTTTCCATTTGGCTAATTCTTCTTCTCCTTGGCTTTTTGGATCTCTTTTGCCAATTGAGGTAGCCTATTTTTAAAGGTGTTATTTTCTTCAGCATTTTTTTGGGTCTCCTTTAGCAATCTGTTGATTTGCTTTTCATGATTTTCTTGCAACGCGCTCATTTCTCTTCCCAATTTTTCCTCCATTTTTCTTACTTGACTTTCAAAATCCTTTTTGAGTTTTTCCATGGCCTGAGACCACTACATATTTATTTTAGAGATTTTGGATGCAGAAGCCTTGACTTTTATGTCTTCCTCTGATGGTAAGCATTATTCTTCCCCATCCAAAAGGATGGTAGAAAACATCTTTTCACCAAGAAAGTAACCTTCTATAGTCTTATTTCTTCCCATTTTTTGGGCCATTTTTCTGGACAGTTACTTGACTTTTAAGTCCTTTGTCAAGAGGGGGGTACACTCTGTGGACCTTTAAGTTCTCAATTTCTCCAAGGTGGCTCAATCAAGGGAAAGGAGTTTACTCATCTTCTGGCCTGCACTTTGGTCTGGGAGCTACCAATGCTTTTCTGTCCAGGATCCACAAGTAGAATTCCCTTTTCAGAGCCTCTGCCAGCTCTACCATGGCAGCAGTCTTCCTCACCCCAGGACCACCATTCAGGGCTGAGAATCAAATCAGTGGCTTAATTCCCCCCAGGAGCTTTAGGTCCAGGACTCAAAAAATGGACATAGCTGCTGTCTGGGGCTGGGGTTAGGGGAGGATACTGCTCCCTTCTCACCCAGGTGAAAAAGCTTTCTCATTGACCTTTGAAGCTGTTTTTGGTGTTTGTGGGTTGAGAAATTCGAGAATCACAGCTGCTGCTGGGGATTCCACTCCTGAGGCCTATTTCATTCCTGTTCCTGCTGGTGCTGTGAGGCCAAGATGGGGCTAGGCTCCATGGGCTGTACTCTACTCCACATCTCATGCAAAAGACCTTTTGTGCTGGCCTTCCAGGCTACCTTGGACTGGAAATCTCTTTCACTTTGTCATTTTGTGACTTCTGCTGCTCTGGAATTTGTTTAGAGTCATTTTTTACAGGTATTTTATGGGCTGTGGGGGAAGAGCTAGAGTAAGTGCATCTTTCTACTCTGCCATCTTGGCTCCACCCCCTCCACATTTCTTTGATGGAAAATCTACTCAGTAAAAACTATTAATATGCATCCCATTGTATGTCATTTATTTATGAATCATATAAAGGCATGTGGTTCTATGTTCAGGCTTTTAAAAATATAAATATACTTGGTTTTAATGGCTAAGGTAACTGAAAAAGATCCCTAACAAAGAGACTTAGTTGAAAATTAAAGATCATCATTGACTGTGCTTACTAAATCACTGGATCCTTTCTCAACCACATCTACCAAGTATGCAGAAGTTTTTGCTGAAATTTGGCTAGTGAATTTCCATTTCACCTGTTATCAATAAGTTATTCATGCAAACTAATCTGAAGATGTCTTTTTTATAATTTTAAGAAATGGATTCAAAATCCACTGGAACTTTTCATCTGAAAGATTTTTAAACAGAGAAGCTCTGTATCTAAAATTCTGAACTGTGCATACATGTAAAAATTTTATATGTGACATGTACATAATTTTTAACAAGACCACATAACAATGGAAATATTTTTGAAAAGTCATTTTCAAAACTGTTTCCATAACAAATATTTCTTTAATAAGGCAGTAACTTTCTCACTTATTGTTAAAATTTCAGCTTTGCCTGATATCTAACATACCTAGGAAATTAACAAAAATATAGAACACCAAAGGCCATTATCAGTGGATCAATGGATAAAGGATGTAGACAATTCTCCAAAGAAGTATTGCAAAATGCTAACAACCATATGAAAGTGTTCCCCTTCACAAATAATGTAAGACACACACAACACCTCTGAGATTTCATCTCACACCCAGAACACTGCAAAGAGGATAAAATATGGGAATAATCAATGCTGCAAGGGCCATAAAAAGAGAGAAACTCTAAATAAACTGTTGGTGCACTGTGATCTGGTCCAACCCAATTATGAGTTGGAATTATGCTTTTAAAAAGTGAATAAAATGTTCATACTTTTTCATCTAAAGATCCCCTTCCTATCCACATACCAAATGAGGTCAAACATAGTAACAGAGGTTACAAATATAACAAAACATTAACGGTAACACTTTTTTGATAGAAGAAAAGAACTGGAAACAAAGTAGGTGTTTATTATAGATTAGAGAATAGATGACCAATTGTGATACCTGAATGTAATGGAATATTATTGTGCCATAACAAATAGACAAATTTGAAAAATTTGGAGAAACATGAGAAGCTTTGAATGAAATGAGACAGAATGAAGCGAGTAGAAGAAGGAAACACCCCAAACAACTCCAACAGTAGAAAGGAAGAGAGAAAACAAAATGGGAAGAATACGGTGTCATTATGATCACCGAGCCTGACTAGGTATTAGGGGAAATGTCCTAATAACCGGACCCATCCAACGGCGGGGCGGACCACCGGCAGAAATGGTAGATTTTACTGGAGATTTTTAAGCAGAGGATGGATGAACACTGATTGGGAATGTTGTAAAGATTCTTACTTAGCGACAAGTTGGATTAGATGACCACTGAAAGCCCTTCTTTCTTTCAGATTCTGGAATATAGTGATTGTTTTTGGAACATGGCATTTTATGGTTATCATTGAGGAATAGTGATGAATCAGAGGAGTGATAGAAACTGGAAATAAGATTTCTAGCCAAAAGGCCTGTTTGAGCAAGAGGGCAGATCCCTCAGTTCACACAAACCTTTTCTAGCAAAACTCATTAGTTTGCACCAGGTCAAACAGTGATCGACAAATCTAGTAAGAAGCTATTATAGCAAGAGGATACTTTTACTCCACAACTACACAAAAGACCAGTCAGAAACCTAAGGTCAATGGGACAACGGTTTGCCCACAAAGCCAGATATAGAGCAATGTAGTCCCAGCACAAACTGAAAGGGGCCAGAGGTACATGTAGTCTACAAATTTCTGTGTCTTGACGAAGTAAGATCTGAGGGCTCCCCGGAGACAGGCCAAGCATAGGGACCTTGGAAGCCCTGGGAAGTAAGATCCTGCAAAACTCTGACAAGAACAGTAGCTCTGAGGATCCTTAGATTCTGAAAAGAGATGCCAGAGAGGGTACTAAAATTTAGCACTTTGAACCTCAGTAGTCTAGGGGTGCCTAAACCCTAGGATTTAGAGGTCACTGGAATAACCCAGGGGACTTTATGACAAAACAAAGGACTGCAGGGCTGAGTATTTCACCCAAAAGCACAGTAGGAGGCAGATTCTGGCTCTGGCAAAAAGTCTCAAGTAAGAAACGTAAGTTATAGGGATGGAAAAAATAGCAAACTGATTAGTATAAGAAAAATTATTTGAGATATGGAAATCTCTTCAAGGGGGCAAGTAATAACTCCAAGCAGAGACTCAAAGGAAAAAAAAACAATTTTCCCCACAATGATTACAAGAATATATAGAGAAATAAAGCAAGAAATTTTAAAAAATGAAATAAAAGCTCTCGAAGAATTGGAAGGTGAATGAAATACCTTAGAAAAGAAAGTGGTATACCTTATGAAGAAATAAACTCCCCCCAAATTAAAACAGATCAAATATAGAAACCAATGGCTCCATGAGACAAGATATATCAGAACAAAATAAAAATATTTTCTTAAAAAAGAAAAATTTTAGAGAACTGATATCAAAACAACTGACTTGGAAATACAGGTCAAGGAGAGAAAAATTAAGAAACAATATAGATTCCCCCCAAAACATTTAAATAAAAAATCTTCTATTTTTTTAAAGAAATAAAGGAAAACTGTTCAAATCTATTAAAGCCAGAGGGCAAGGTAAAGACAGAAAGAATACACTGATTACCTCCTGAGAGAAATCCAAAAGGGAAGAGTTCTAGGTATATCATAGCTAAAATCCAGATCTCCCACTTTGGAGAAGCTACAATGCAGGCACCTAGGAAGAAGTCATTAGAGTTCTATGGTCAGGGTTACACAGGTCTGAGGCGATCTTAGAATGCAATATCCTAAAATGGAAGAAAGAAGCTTACCCCCAAGAATAACTTACCCTACAAAGCTAATTATACAGGCAGGAAAATGGATTGTTTATGGAATAGAGGACTTTCAAGTATTTTTAATAAAAAGACCAGAGTTGAGTAGGAATTCTGACACACAAGCACAAGAGTCCAGAAAAATCCAAAAGATGAATTTATTTGAGTAATTGGAAGGAATTTCACGTTGTTGTAGTGCCAGCATTCTAATAGGAATAAGAAATGTGTCCATTTAGAATCATAATTTCTTCAAAGTGCACTAAGCTGGATGAGAATATAGGCCCTGGGGAGTGGATTCGTTGTACTCCAAGAGTCTGGGGTGGGCGGTAGGAGGGGGGAGGTGATGAGGCAGCGAATAGGGATGGGAGGATAAAATGGAAAAGGGTAAAACTTGATATCTCTCTTAATTGAGCTATGTGGGAAGAATATAAAAACCTGGAGAAATGGACTGGGTAGGGGAATGGGTAATAGGTGAACTTTCTTATATGAAATAAATAACACACCAGCACACAGATACAGATAAACAGGTTTTTGGTTTAGAAATACAGCAATTTTAACAGGGAAACAAGCACAGTTGAGAGGGGGAGGAAGGGTTAAAGTTTTGATAGAAATGCGTAGAATTGACTTAATACTTTTTAAAAAGTAAACAGTATAAGATGGAGATTAACAGTTTCCTAGAGATCCCTCTTTTGTATTCTGCAATGTGTAGGAAAATACTGCTTTTTGGTGTTCAAGTTCAGAATAACAAAATTAAATGAACAAAAAAACCTGGAAATGTCCCAATTTGAAAAAAAAAAGAAGGGGGAAGGAGAGCACGTAGACATTACAAATTATAGACCTGTTAATCTAACATGAATTCCAGAGAGAATTTTAAAATGCATTATTAAGAATTACTTATTAAGCCTCTATTATATGCAATGTACAGTACTAAGTATGAGAGATACAAATCCACAAATGAAAAAGTCCTTGCCCTCACAGCGTTTATATTCTACTTGGGTCCTACAATAATACAGATAACTGAATACAAAGTATATAGAAAGTAAATAGGAAGCAGTTTGTGTAAAGGGGACGGGGGTGGGGGGGATGAGAGGGGGAACATTGGGAAGGAAACTGGTACCTTGCTAGAGAGATAAATGACCAGAAAAGGAGATGAAAGTATTTTACACATAGCAAGAATGTTGGATAACAGATAACCTGAGTATTGTACTGGTATTCACAAAATATTAAAGGCATCCAGTACATGCTAAATTTTTGTAACCTGTAGTGATATACTACTCAATTTCTTTCTACTACTCCATTGCATAATCTGGGTTTCTTAAGGATAACCTTTCTGTAATTTCCAGTGGCAATGACTTGATTCTGAATCACTATCATAAACCCCTCTGTTTCTATAAACACATCTACATGACTCAGCCATTTATCTGACACTTTGTCTACATACTGTTGGTTGAATTTGTGCGGATGTTTCTGTTGTACTGTCTTTTGATTAGACTATCAGAACTTAGTTATTTCATAGAGTCTACCTGAAGATACTAATTTATTAAGTATTTAAATAATAATAATGTAAAAATTGACATCTACCACAAAACTTCAGGAACACAGGACTTAGTGCTAGAAGGAATTTTAGAAAGGAGTCCAATCCTTGCATTTTACAATTGAGACCTAGAAAGATTAAGTGACTTGTCCAAGGTCACAAAGGTAATATGTAGCCATGACCTAAACACGCTACGTTTGCTTAATTTATATTGAGTCTATGAGATGTGCAAAGACTTTTAGTTGGCCTGCTTTCACAAGAACAAACTAGCAAGAAGAAAAAGCTAGAAATTAAAAATATAAATAGGTTATAACACATTAAATATCCTCCCTCTGCCACCTTACACTTTGGTGCTAAAACATATGCTTTGCCACCTGCAGATGAAAGTCACACACTATGTGTATATTCTGTCAAGAATTACTAGTTTCAAGCATTGCTGATGATTTTGGACAGTAGCATTTAAGAAACTTTCAATCTGGCAGTTTCATCTCTATACATTTACTGAAGCATTCCTACTGCCTAACTTCATATGAGTTTTGTGATTTGACCTTAGGAAAAGACAAAAAAAAAATAATTCCTAGAAGTAATTTTATTTTGCTGCATAGTTTCCATTCTCCTATTAACTTTTTTGAATCTCAAGGAGAAGTTTGCAAGGGTAATTTAGCTTCTGCCCTTCAACCCTGGAAAATAGTCTATAATATGTGTATGTATGTATACACACATGTGTGCATGTGTACACACGCATACAAATGTATATGAATGTGTATATATGCACATAAACATGTGTTCATATGTGTATATACATACATGTGTGTATATACGTGCATATGTGTACACACAACACACACACACACACACCCCTAAGCAAAAGCAATTTAAATACTCTATGGAACATTGAGGAAACTTGTCAAATTATGAGGTAGGTTGTTATTTTTTTAAAAAATCTTCACAAGGACATTGGTTATTTTACTCCAGTCTTCCTTCTTACATATTTGTACAGTGAAGGAGGAGAGGTGGCAGGACTCAAAAGTCCCAATTCTGGACAATCTCATTGTTTTAGCTTCTTTATCTTTACAATGTCTTGACCCGTTCTCAGGAATCAGGGCAAGTTAATATTTATAAATCATAAAGTCCTGTGTAAACATGTTTGGCATTTATATAGGGAGTCCCAATGCAATTGTAAGTTTTAGTGGCTTAATCAGTAAGATTTTGGGGATGCCCTGCATTGTCCTCTACAAGATTTCAATTAAAAAATCAGTTACAGAATATTTTGTGATTACCATCAATTTGTTTTACTATTTTAAGTCCCCATGAGATATTTCAAGTAGGCATAGTAACTTGTGGTAGGCAGTAAGAATTTGGGGGGAGTTAATCATCCTTTGGATCACTCTTTCTCTGAGCTGTATTGTCAATTTTTAATGAATTTCTAAAAATGTTATTCCTAATTAAAGAACTCACTTGAAATAAGGACTCTGTTGTCATCAATGTTTGGTCTGAATCACATTTTGGGGGCTTCCCCTCCTCCCACAGAACTTCTGTTTCCTATTGGGAGTTATGGTTCATTGGCTTTGTCTTTATTCATGGAGCAGGATGATTCTACTTCCCAGAATTCTTCATAATGGGCATGAAATGTCTTGTAAAAACTTCTTTTATTGAAGACTGCCAAGATAGTGACCCTCATATAATCACTTGGTCAAATGAAAAAACTTGGCTAACAATTATGTACCCTAGTAATTGGAGTTTTCCATTAAATATGAATGTAGAGTTGCCATGGCCCAATAATTCACCACTCAATGACCAACATATTGAGTCTCTCAGAAAGATTGGTTTTCTGACAGTAGACACAGGACTCTACTCCAAGTCTTTCTAGCATACATAACAATTTCCTATATGCTACATTAAGTTCCCACAATGGTTACCCATGTAGCACAGGCAGTTTTCTGATATTTTTTTCTATATTTATAACTCTCCGATTACTTGCTTATAAAATATTCACTCTCACAAAGTTTTTTTGAATCATTATCTATCAAGCTTCCTTTATGCCTCAACATGGGCAATGGTAGTGACCCTAGGGTTCCAGAAGCACAGCCCAAACTATATTGGTCTGACAAGCTAGAAAGGCTATGAATATCGACTCTGTGACGTCAGTTTGCCTGGAGTTCATTCAGAGATGTTCATCACCCATTGGCTACAGAGATGAATTTTTATAGCTTCATCAAACTTTGAAGACCATCCTTGCAGAAGGGAGCATATCATAATACAATGAACATTGGTTCAGGGGTTGGAGTAACTGGGTTCAAATTCTGGTTTTGATGGTTACCTCCTGTGTGACCTTTGGCAAGTCACTTAACCTCTCTGGGACTCAATTTCATCATATGTAAAATGAGGAAATTGGACTGGATGACCCCCGAGACAGCTTTCAGCTTTCGATTTGTGCTCCCATAACATTTGCATCTGGGAAAGGAGTAGCAGGCAAATGAAATCAAAGGCCCTTGAAATATCGTGGAGCCTAAGAGGATTTCATTGTATTTAAACTGGGCATAGCAATAAATCATTTTGTTCAGAACATTCTTAAGATGAAAACTTAAGAGACTGAAAACTTCTAAACGGGCCGCAGAACATATATGAAAAAAATGAGGACTTTCGGGGAAAGGCCACACCTACTCCTTCTGTCTTACGAAGCCCTCCTCGGCCCTGCCACCACCTCCTAAAAAAATAGGCCTTAATGCAGCTTAGCACTTGAAAACACTGACTTTGGAGCTGGCCAGGTTTATATATGAAAATTATGTTCAAAATAAAAAACTTTAAATATATCCTCATTAATGCAAACATCATCCCAAAGATAGGAATATGGATGGCTGCAAACCCTCTAAGTAATCTTGTTAAATTTTGTCACAACACATGTTACTGTAGTTCTACACTTACCTTTGCACTTTGTTGTATATAACAGAGCAACATCATTAACCACTGGAAGGTCGTGTTTACGTTAGTTCTCAAAAGGTTAAGAAGTTGATTATGGTTAAAATCAGCTTTGCCTGAGGCTTAGGTGGCCCTGTGTAATCAAATCAGACAAGCAGGGCACAGTGTCACCTGACACAAACCAGTGGCACCGTCATCTTCACTCTGACCTTTCTCTCTTTCTCTTTTAAAGTAGAGGACGAACTCATGTTTTAAGCTTTCCCCAGATACTTTTAATAGCTTTGTTTATAATGAATTCAGAAGGAGATTTTTACAGGAAATTCATCTAATTTTCACAAATAAAATAATAAGGCCATATAAAGAAAGTCATAAAATGTAGCTTCATCTTTGCTTTCTGGGAAACATTCTTCTAAATTTGATGAGGTTGGGGGTACTCTTTGAAAAGTAATTCCTAAATAGGCAAAAGACAACAGTGACAAATGCCAAAATGTTTCGAATTATTCAATATACTTCTGACATATTCTAGTCTTGGATCTATTTTTCAGTTCCATTCTAAAACTGCAGAATGGTTTTTCAACTTCCAGAAGGACCCACAGAACTTGATAAACATGACAGAAAATGCATTAGCATTTCTAAGAAGTTATGGGTAGTAACCCACTCTATGGAGTTACAGTTCATCCTCGCTACACAGTTGTATTCTTTGAAGTCAGGCAAGGTGAATGAGATAATGGATGTGTTTAAGTAGGAGGTTTAATAAGGTAGAGTGAAGAGAAAACCAGCTTCACTTCAGAGACAGTCTTTCTATGAGACTGTATTCTATATTTAAATGTATCAGTACCTTTGAACATAAAAAGGAACAAAATTATAAACACTAAAGGAATATGAAAAGAAAAGCAATGGAAAATTTAAATAAAAATCTAAAATGTCATGTTTAACAAAATTTATGAACTAATGCTACAATGGCAGGTAATAGCAGTTGAATCTTAAGGCAAAATATGGGCATAGTCACTGCTGTGTCTGAACTATAGAAATAATATGAGCAATCGGGCAAATGAGCAATCAGGAGAAAATTAATTTTTCAGATGCTCACTTATTTTAAACAATAAAATGACAAATTATTTTAAACAACTAAATCATTAGGCAATTAAAAATCTAGAACTTTTTAGAAGAAACCAAGAACCTTTGTTTTCATGATTAGACAATCCCTGATAACCCAGCAGCACTTAACAAATTCACATGTGGTTAGCTTGCCTTGCCTAGCTGTACATCACATTTCTGTGCTGCAAGCTGTGGCAAAAAAAAAAATCAATATGCCAATTTTAACAAAAGGACAGGAAACATGATGTTCTCTTTTATTTTCAATGAACCTCAAATGGCTCTACTGTTCATACTCATTGCAATTTATGCTTAGAGAAATGTATTCTTCAATGAAAAAAAATCTACAATGGAATGAATTATATAAATTCAGAGCTGAAGTTCTGCCTGATTCCATAATAACCATTTATTTCAAACACTCTCACATTCTGACTCAGTGTGCATAGTACAAACAGCTATTCACAAAGCATTTTTTTTAACTGAAGGAAAAAAGCATGTTCTTAGGCTGAAGATATATATACCATCTACTTGTACTGGGTATTTTGATATACACATCTAATTTATATGAAGGTTAATTGATTTCTAATTCCTCTTTTCACATGTCAAATCCAAAATGAGAAGATATATCAATTGAATAAATGCATTAGAGTACATAACTCATGGACTCTTAGGTGGGGAAAAGGAGGAGACAATATAGGTTCCTGAGATAACACATTTATTAATTGTTTCTGGATTTCTGGATTTTACATCTTCTTTCCCTGCTACAGAAGTATATTATGTGTGGCACTAGATTAGGATAAAAACGTTAAGAATGAGGAAGGAGTGGTCATGACCAATAGGTCAATACGGAGCGGTGCCACTTCTGCCTTCTCAACCCAGTGATGCGGAACTAAGTGTGGCAAAACAGCCAAAAGTTGGAAAGAAGCCAAAAGATTCAGAATCCTGTTGCCAAATGCATTCTCTCCTCCCCTTTTTTGAGAAAAGAAAATTGCCTTCAGGAATCTGTGAAAGGACTATACACATGTAAGGGGAAAATTTTTTTTTTTAAGCTGAACAATACACAGCCCCAGAGGAATTAACTTAAACATATGGGAACTTCTTTGACTGGTAATAATTTTTCATTGCAGTGAGAAGCACTTAGCTCGAGAGAATGTCACTGATCAGCACTGGATGTATAAACTGTTATATCAAACACACTCAGAGAATCATACTTGTTCTTAACTTTCTATTAATGTCATTTATAAGACAAATTTTATTCACAGATTAATGTGCCATTTAAGTCAGCCTAGGCATAAAATCTCCAATCAGAAAATAACAATGCAATGATTTTAAGTGCTGAATAATATTAATACCCGCTGCAAATGATCACTTGAGTACATTTCAACCTTTCTTTTTCAACATGGTTGGGGGTGAGGGGTAAGTGTAGGGCAAGGCACAAGATAGAACAGTTGAGTTCATGGGTTTCTAGGAAATCAAGAATGCCAACTTTTGAGTTCCTTTGGAATTCAGAGGAAGAAAATAAATTAAGATGCATTTAGGTGTACAGTGATGCATTAAAGCTATTGACTGCAATGAATGCCTGCCACTAAGTTGTAGATATACTCTCAGCACACAAAGTGGAAGTCATTGGGCAACCCTTGAAATTTCTATTTTTTTTCTTTTAACAAAGGTAGAAGTGACTTTTTTTTCCTCCACAGGAAATGGCTTATGAACTTAGCAAACCTAGTTAAAAAGGCTACTGGTTTCCAAGACTGGTGGAAGTCCAAACATTTTCCTATTGTTCTCCTACATAGTTTTGCTTTTTGTAATGTTTCTCCTTACCACCTTAAGGTGAAGCTAAGGGGCTGCCACAGTGTGAGTTCAGTCCAGCCCCCAAAGACTCAATCACTTTCACAGTCATCTGGGGTTTCAGAAGACCTACTCCTAAGGCAAGTCTCCCACAAAAGATCCCAAGCTTCAGGAAAACTTAAAGGATCTGCACTGAAGAGGCTACACATCTAAGATACTAAGCATCCTTCAGTCATCTAAAGCCTGAAATTAAAGGTGCTGGTGGGGGCGGGGGGGGGGGGGAAGGTGGGGCTGCGCTGGGAAATTATAGAGAACTGAATGTCTATCTCACGTGAGAGAGAATCACATCTTCTACCATCAGGCTGAAGCTGAGAACAAGTTACAGAACAAGAGAATTTCAGTGTTGATGACCAGTTGTTCCAAGAAATGGTGCTCTATGAAACCAGTTCTATTGATTCCCCTATTTGACTCTCCAAGGAAGAACTGAGTTGTCATCTTGTCATTCATTTTCAATTTCCTTACATTTTTTTATGGTTTCATTTATGTTAGCAATATTAACAATTAACTTGTTGATTGTTGAACCAACATTTCATCCTTAGAGGAGCAACAGTTGTATTAGTAGTTAGTGCCTCGTGCCCTTTGTTTTGTAACCGACACTATCAGTGTAGAAAACAGGAAAGGGATGCATATGACTCCAGGTCACTCTGCACTTCTATCTGTTTCATGGATTGGTTTGGCCAAAGAGTTATCATCCAGGGACTAAACAATTTGGATAAGCCTCTCTAGCTAGCTACACTGTTTGTTGGAGAGCAGACAGTCTTTCAATGGCAGAATACTGCTGAGCAGAGACCATATTCCAAGCCAGAGATCTGTTCACATCACAACAAGATCTCTATAGCCTTTTGAAGGTATACGTCTATAAGAAACAGACACTGAGCCAGGCCTAGAACTAAATAGGAGGAGAGTGGGCTACATCACATTTGAGAAATTATCCCTGGCTTTCACGAACTCCTAACTCTTCTGTCACCAAAGATGCTTCCTGTGACAGGATACACTATTTCAAATCATGGGATGTAATAATCTCAGAAGACTCAAACTGCAGAGCAATTGAAGTATGAAGGTAGTTTTCTATCCTTTGCTATTCTTGTACTTGGGAACTACCTGTTGTACCAACATCAAACACCTCTTTATCATGGATCTCTTCACTCTTATTTCTAGATCTCTGACCTGGTCTAGATATCCCTGGAACCATTTCTTCTATTGTTACCAAACTCCCCTTAAATCTATATCTCTTTCACTTTTTCATTTTTTGGTGCCAAAAAAAGCCTAATCGACTTTGGAAGACACTGCATTCCTAGCTACTCTATTCAATAGCACACGCTCTTTAATGTATATCCCACAGACATCCTAAATCAGAAAGGATAGAAAACATCCTTTGCTCCTCACTGCCCCTTCCAATCCAACCCTTTGCCACCATGACTCACCTCACTGTTGTTACTCCACCTCTCTAGGTACCCAGTTATGAAGAATTTCAAGTCACTACATCTCCCCCTCCTCCACTTCTTTTTTTCCTTTCTCTCCCTCCTCCCTTCAGTTTAGTTTCATACACTACAAATAGTCTTGAACCCTACCTTAACTTCAGCCATCAAACTTTTGAGAAATATCAGTCTCTGAAGAGTCTGGGCTCCCACTTCATTATTCATCACAACTCTCATGTCTTTTTTTTTTTTTTTACTCCCCTTCAGTTGCACACTAGGATGTGTCAATATACTTACTCCCTTACTCACCAGCCCTGAAACTTTCTAAAGCAAAATACCCCTCCATGGATGCTACTCCCTTCTGTGTATTCTTTCCCCCATTAGAATATAAACTCCTTGAAGGCAAGGAGCTTCCTATGGTTTTGCATTTGTATTCCCAGCACTTTGGAATTGTGCTTGGTAGATAGGAAGAATAAATGATTTTTCATTTATTCTAGTCCCTCCACCTCCCAATTCTCCCAGTCCCTTGTCCCTACTCTGTTTCACTTTCTTCCCTGCACAATTTTGACAGCAAACCAATTCAATTATATATATGCACACATATATAATGATATAATTATTTATAAATTATGTATATATATATACATGTGTGCATATCTGTTTTATTCACACACAAATGATCCCGTACCCTCAAATCTCTTGCTTTTTATCTCTTTCCAAATCTTTACCCTGTATTATTCTCCACGGTAGTAAGTTAATTTAGGATGAATACCTCTATTTTGTTTTGAACCTCCATTTGGTGACTGAGCAGTTGTTATGTAAGCACTTTTTTCTGTACTATAGTAAGTACTTGTATATAGTTTGGCAATGACATGAACATTCCCCATATTTGCTAAACAACTGTTAATAACATGTACATCCTAGATTTAATAAATAACTGATAAACTCTCGCTAACGACATTAGGAAACTAAAACTTTGATTAATAGTTTTCTTTGACCATAAACTTAGGTAACTGCTCACCAATCAGAACATAGATAAAATTTGTAAACATTCTTAGCCACAACCATAAGAAACCACTAGAGGCCCTACCAATCAGCTTGATCCTGGGTTGCTACTAAAACAAGCTCTTAAGTTCCTAGCACTTGGAAATGGAAACATCTCATGTTTACTTGAGAGCAGTGATGATTGATGGAGACTCTCCAGAATGCCACCTTGAAGGGAGACACATGACTTCTGGCTGGGCAGAATAGGAACCTTGTCAGGAGCACTGATATAAAATATGCTTATGAAGACTGCTAGGAATCAGGTTGGTGGTTTGCTTGTAGGCATTTCACTACTACTACCAAAATATCTTATTAATGTCAATGTATATGGATGATATCAATATATTACATTCCATCCAAAACAATAAAAAAGTTAGCTCTTTCATCTTATGAAATCATTTGCCAAATACATGAAAATGTCAATTATATCGAATAAGTATAATACTCTTAATATATACCAAGGAAAGATACTGAAAGCTTCAACTTTGAATATGGAGGGCACATTGAAAACCAGTGGATTTAGGGGATTCCAACAAATATTTTGTTTTCTTTTTCCAGGAAAGATATGTCAAACATGAACAGATTAAGAATAAGATATATATATCTGCATGTTTTAATGGACTTACAGTCACTGTGAAATCAAAGTTGAAAAGGAAGATAATACTTAATGCAACTAACACCTATATATTACTAATATAAATATAAACACTTAGGATGGTAAAATGTACTATGACAGATTTAGAAAATATCCTAACAAAAATCTATATAATACTGATGAAACACAGGACACATCACTGTAAGGAGAGACAGAGAAAGATGAAAATTTCCTTTTTTGACAAAGGAGGAGATGGACAGACATTCTTAGAGTGCATGATAAATGGGTCAAAACCTTCAGAAAGAAGACATCACATCACTGTAGTGGCAAAGTTTGATAATAGGTACATGCAATTATATTTGTAACTTGTAACCAAAAATTAGTTACATATGAGCAGAGTCTATAAAATGGTTAAGATCTAAAAGTGAAATCAAAAGGCCTTTCATGGGTGATCTCCATATCAACTGAGTCAAATCCCTGCTAACAGAGGAGTATTAAGTAAATGTCTAAATCATATAGATTTGTTTGTAAAAAATGAGGGGTTTAGGATGGCAATTTAGGACCAGGTTATCACTAGTTTAACTTAGAGATGGTTTATCCCTGAGGAATCTAAGACTTACTGATCCAAATGCAGATTATTCAAAAAACTAATAGAAACTTTGCAACACATCACTTCAGGCTACAAAAATTTAGTACCTATTCGATAATAAGTAAGACATGACCAGGCAGTTGGAATTATACATCAAAAGCTTGCTATCTTTCATAGGCTCACTGATTAAATTTTTATAATATAAACATAGAGCTAAAAAATGTCTTTGAGACTGAACCAACATTCAGTATTTTATTATAGCCCAAACTCTTACCCACAATGGATGGTTCATAACACCATTCCATAACTTAAGAATAACATTTTTAATAGATGTCGTGAAAATAAATAATCATAATCTCCAATCTTCATGGGATGAAAAGTCTGAAAGTCAAGTGTGAAAATTAAAGTCAGGAAGAAATAGGATGACGGAAGGGAGAGAAGGTAATACGCGTTAGTTAAGTGCTTACTATGTGCCGGGCATCATGCTAAATGTTTACAAATATCATCTCATTTGGTCTTCACAACAATCCTGGAAGGTAGGTACTATTACTACGAGTCAGCTGGTTAGCATCTTAGACAGGATTTGAACTCAGGTCTTTCTGACTCCAGGCACAGCACTCTGTCTATTATATTACTAAGCTACCTCCAGGCATAGATGATTCCTATCTTTTGTCTACTCCGGGAATTTATGACAAGGATGCTTTTAGTAAGCCTACAGAAGATGAGTTTATATTCTATTTTTGTGTAACTACAAAAAGTAGTTATTTTATCCACCTGTGCAATAATTCATAGAACACTAAATATAAAAGAATCATAGCAGGGTGGTGACTTGTTCCAGGATTGTTTCTATCTGTAACTCCATCAAACAAGATAAAAATGAGATTTAAAAAAACCAAAATAACAAAAACACTCTCAAAGTCTAATCCATCATCCATGCTGTGAAGTAGAAGCAAAGGCAAAGCAGGGAAAGAGAGCGGTATCATATCCCAACTGGTTGTGTCCATTCCCTTGCCTGAAAAGCTCTCTCACCTCACCGCCTCCTGGCTTTCTTGAAGACTTAGCTCAAATGCCACTTTCTCCATCAAGGGCTTTCCTGGTCCTTCCTATTGCTAGTGCCTTTTCTCTGAGATTATGTTCTATGTACATTCTATGTATCTTGTACATATATAGTTGTTTGTATGTTGTCTCCTTGATTACAATGTCACATCTTTGAGGACAGGAACCATGGTTTTGTCTTACTTTGCATCTTCAGTCCTTGGCACAGTGTCTGGCACATACTAAGCGATTAATAAATATTTGTTGACGTAAAGCTTTTGCATGGTTGAAATAACGAACGACAGAATGCTTATGTCACAGGAGGTGACTGAAACCCTAATTTCTGCATAAAACTGAAAATTGGGGGGGTAGGATAATATCCATAATTTTTGGCTTAAAAGTTTCACAGTGTTGTATGAATTATAAGCAAAGTTATAGCTTCCTTTTAGACACAATAATATTCTATTAATTTGCTTCATCATTTCCCAAGAGGAAGATGACTCCTTTCCTTTAATCTCCAGTTTTGGGCTACTACAAATAGAGCTATATTTTATAGAGATAAATAGAAACACACATATACATGCATACATGTGTGTGCACACATATGTGCATGCATGTAGAAAAAGGTCTTTTTGATCTCTTTGGGTGTTTAGGCTTAGTAGTGATATAGCTGAGTCAGAGGGTATATGTACAGTAATTTAGTAACTTTCAGGACAGTGTTCAAAATTGTTTTCCAGAATGTCTAGACCAATTTAGAGCTCCACTCACATTTTACTAGTGTGCCAGCATTCTCATAACTCCTCCAGCATTTGTTTTTCTTTTGGTGTCTTTACCAATTTGATGGATATGAGATAGAACCTCAGAGTTGCTTTAATTTGAATTTCTTGAATAATTAGTGATTTGGAACATTTTAATATGGTTGTTGCTAAGCTGTTCAGTTTTTAAAAAAATTCTTTAAAAAAGTAATTAGAACCATCATAGTATTAATATTAATGTATGTCAAGGCCAATGAGTAAAATATCTAATAAATAAAGTATACGTAATCTCTTCTTATAATTGTAAATTCTTGGATTACTAAATACATTGACTTCAAGAGTTGGTTTAAATTTGTGATTATCTTAATTGAAAGGAGACCTTTCAACTTGATGTTTTTTAAAGAAGAGGTCAGGAAGTAAAGGGGTGGACCTTGGGCAGGCAGCAATGTAAGATAAATTGCTGTCGGGGTGAAGTGGGTGGTTACAGTAATAGCTAGAAGCCATAAGTGGTTATAGGCTTTGAAGTCAGCACAGCTTTGATGTAGTACTCCCATAGTTAATCATAAGATAGTCTGGAAAAAAAGAAGATTTTCCAAATACTGTCTGTAGTGTCTTTGCTTAGGAACTCCAAGTATATAGAAAGATTTTGTCAGTGTGAACTTTCAACCTAGCTTTAGTCTATGCTTTAGTTTTTTAAAATGCTCTGAATAATTTGATACTTTAAGTACAACTATACTATGCTGTAGGTAGTATTAGTTTATAGGCAAGGTCATTAGTTTCCCACATGTGAAAGATAGTACAGAATTTTTCTTAAGTATTTTTGGGGTGAATCAATTAATTAGTTATTAAAAAATAATTAAACAATGCACATTGGCCTGCTTTGCTAGTCACAGTTTACATAAAGTTAAATGAATATGGCTCCCAATCTTAGAGAACTTATGAGTATAAATCACATGTAGTGGAACATAAGAGGAGATGAGAACAGAGCAAATCTAAACAAACATCAATTAAACAATCAAAAAGCAAATTGTTTTCCTTCAGAGTTTTGATCATATTTGTATCTAGTTCAGCTCCGTACTACTCGTTACTGCCGAATCCCCCATCTTATTTCCCAGACTTGACAAACCTCTGCCTTGGGCTCCATCTACCTTTTCTGCTCTCACTCTTACCCTGACAAAATCTGTTGGAAAAAGTCATGCCACCCAGCAACCTGAGTCCACTGTCAAATGAATGGGAGAAGTCGGCTACCAAGGAAAGAGTCTGAGAATTCAGAGATCCAATGATAGCACTGCCAATAATCATGTCTGTGACCTGGGCAAGTCATTTAGCCTTTCAGGTTATCTCATCTGTAAAATGTGGGGACATGACCTCGGTGACCTTTAGGTTCCATTCTGCATAAAATCCATGATCCTATGAACGATTTGAAGGCAAGTTATTTTGTCTCAGCTGGGACTTCATGGTGTCAGGACAATTCTTTTACTCTTCTGATTGATTATATTACATTCCCCACAGCAGGAGCACAATATTCCTGGCAGCATGTGCCAGGGAATTTGCCAAGGGTGTGTCAAGTCACACCATCACAATCACTATGATCCCCCAAGACATTAATGGACATAGTCCAGGACCCTGAACTCAAGAACCTTGGGAACAGCAGTCGCCTCCAAAATTGCCACATCTGCTTCTAGCCCAGTCTCCACAGCCAACATTGAGGGAAGAATCATTTTGGAGAAGGAACCCTCACCTCCACCAGAAACAACTACCAATCACTTGTTGTTCCTAAGGTTCTTGGATTCAGGGTTCTGGGCTGTCCACATCAGAGTTTGAGGGAAATGATGGTCGAGATGGTGCTTGTCCTGCCCAGCACATGGTGCCTCCTATGTTTTCCCCAGGGTATCTTGTTACTTTCGCTAGGCTGAATTGCCCAATTCATGAATAACAGTTGCTTGGCCATTGGCAGGAATGGCTGGTCCCCTTTCCACAAGCATTTCCTGCCTGGATGATAGCTGTGAGCCTTGATTGCAAGCAGCGCTGATGGTCTAGACATATGCTGCCTTCCCCAAAGTCCCATGCTTACCCTTGCATTGAAGGCATTGTAGAATGGAGTTCCTTCCCACCTCTTCAGTCACATGTCACGTGACTTTCCTTTACTCACTCTGGATGTTGCCGAACTGGCTACACATTTTTCAATGAACCCATCCTTCCATTTTCCCATTACCCTGACTTTGCAGCATCTATTTATTCCCCATGACTGGAATTTCTTTTTTACTTTCATCTCTTAGGATTCTTAGATCCCTCCCAAGGTCGGCTCAGATCCCACTTTCCAAGTGAAAACTTTCCTGTTGTCTCTAGTTATGAATGTGGTTTCTCCCTTTTAAATTACCTTGTATATACTAAGTTATACAAGTTGCATGGCCCCAGAAAGATATAAGTTTCTTGAAGATAGGAACGATATCTTTATCAGCTTTGTATTCTCAGAATCTTGACCAGTACCTTGCATAGAGAAGGCACTTAAATGTGTGTTGAATTGAATTAAATATTTCAATCATAGAATAAATAATTACTTCCCTAATGCCTAAAGCTGAAAGGCTTTTCTGAGCATATTACTTGCTACTCTGTTTTCCTGATGTTAAGTTTTACTTGGCATTCTATTATCTCTGGGTATGTTCATTCAAGGAATATTTAGCAGGTGCCTCTAGGCACAGGATACAATTCTGGATGTTTGGGATACAAGGACAAAAATGAAATAATATCTGCCCCTAGGGGCTTACCTTCTATTGGGGGTGGGGAAAGGAAAAATAACATCAATAAGCAAATATACAGCATTTAAAAAATAAAAAGGATATTTTATCTAACCTAGTATAAAAATGTAAATTAATTAGAGAAGGGAGACTGGAAACAAGAAGACCAAACAGAAGACTAACTCATTCAGGTCATGAGTCTAATCTAAAGTACTGGTCACATAAGTGAAGAAAATCCCAGAATCTCAAAGTTAAATGGAGCCTTACTTAGCAGCCACATAATCTGGCCTATACCTGAAAAGAATGCCTTTCAGAACACACCTGATAAGTGGTTATCCAGCTTGCCCCTAAAGACCTCTTAAGTCACTCCACTTTTGGAATAGCTTTTTGTTAGGAGAGTTTTCCTGACCCCACGCCTAAATTTGTTGGGCTATAACCTCTATCCATTTATTCTGGCGAGAGATATGCTGGGGAGTAGAATGGATAAGACTTGGTGACTGATTAGACATGAGGGATGGGAGAGTTAAGAATTTCTTCTTAAGTTAAGGATTAAGGTGACTGGGAAAATTCTGGTGCGCTCTTACACATGATGTCACTACATCAAAGCCCCCTGATCTTGCTGGTGTGAGAATTTCCTCCACTAATGCATCTCATAAACCATTTATAACTTGTAGAATTTTCTGAGAGTCAGAGAATTGAAGTGACTAGCCCATGGTTTTAGAGACTGGTTTTAAACTCAGGTTTTGCTGGCTCCAAGTCCTACACTTCATCCACTAAACCATGATGACCCTCTTGTGACATGCATCATTTCATAGTACAATCTCTTATGCATTATATCTCCCAGCTAGTACTTAATTAAGGTTTGTTTATATATAATAGAAGGCAAGAGATAAGAATGACTTGAACCTTTTTGTGGTTTTCCAGATGGGATTCTGGTCTGACAATACAACCTAATCTGATTCGTTACCTAGTATCATTGGACATTCGCCAGATTGTTTTGTGGTTGATAGTGCTGCATCTAGGCTAATATGAGGAAAAGTGAAAAATGGGAAAAGTTTACTTTTGACATTTCTTAACAATGTTATTCGTCTGCCTCCAGCCCTATGAGGGCTACTATCACTTCTAGATATGTATGTATGTAAATATGTGTATAGGCATATATATATTTCCATTTATTAGCTGCATGACTGTTGGCAAGTCACATAATATCTCTAGGTCTCAGGTTCCTCTTCTGTAAAATAGTGGTGTGTCAGATCAGTTGACCTCTAATGCTCCTCCTCACTCCAGATCTATGATCTCGTGATTCTCTAAAACCCTGACGTGTTCATTTCTTTCTATGCATAGGAAGCACGTAGAATGATGAAGATTCCACAGACAGCTGTGAAGAGGAAGGGTTTAACCAGTCTACATGGTAAGATTATTACTTGAATTCTTATCCTTTAAGAGTGTTGCAGTTGACTTTAAATGTAAACAAAAGACATGGTTGGTAACTACATTTGAAGAAACAACCCCCCAAAAATAGAATATTCAGTTAAATTAAATATAGTAAGGTTTTAAATATAATCACCATATTGCATTTATATGTTCTCAACAAATCACATCTTAAAATGCAGAAAAATGACCATTTCAATAGAAAGACAGCAGGGTAAGAACTACTAAAGCAGTTTAAGCTCTAATCTTTTATCCTTGTTTCAAAGCTGATAATCCGCACATTTGTACATGAACCTTAAAATAAAGCTGCCATTCAAAAAGGCATCTAACTAAGCATGAGTAGAAAAATAGGCCTGTGACCAATAAATTATGAGCATAACACCTCGAGGTCTGAGGGCATGGATGACTTCAACATATCTTACTAGATATGGCAACGGATTAAGACAGGGGATTGTCTGCCTTACAACCTTAACCTGTGACGACCTTTGAAGTTTTCCAGTGACCTCTATTTTGCTCTTTCACATTAGTTGTTAGTTATACTAATTACAGCCTAATAGTGCTGCTGGTGCCAAACATTCCCCCCCCCCCCCACTCAAAGGCAGCCAAAGAAAGTTCTAATGACTTCAACTGAGTACAGACAAATTCTTTGCATATTATAAGCCCTTCTAATTTGAAATGGGCCACTTAAAGACATCAAAGGAAAAGACACTAAAGGCACCGAGAGCTTGTGGAGTCTATAAAACACTTCATGTAGAAGCTACAAAATTAAAATAAAAAAATTACCAGTAATTTCTTATGCACTTGAAGATTTAGGATGGTTAACAAACTAGCTACATCACATTTTACGTTCATTTTCAATGTGGGGGGAGGGCTAGTAATTTAAATATTAGGCACTACTTTTAATTATTCTTTAAACTAAGGTTTAAACCTCAAATGTTTTATCTATTAGATGGGAAGGAATAAAATTCTTATTACAATCTTTAAAAATCACGTTAGTTCAGCATTCACACTAACGTTAACCTAGCATTATATATACAGACTTTTGGACAGGAGCCCCTTAGCCTGTGCATAAGTTTCAAATGGCACCTAAAAAGATGTAATATAAATCATTGACAGCATGAAGCTATGCACTAAGTCAGACTCAGAATAAAGGGAAGAAATTTAGACCCTTAGAATCATGTATGTATTAATGAAATCCATTAGAAAGAATTATGTAAAAAAAATGCTATCTCAAAATACCTTTTAAATTTCTTTTTGAAAGATAAATGCAAAATGACTTCTAAATCATTGAACAATTATGGGTCATAAGTAAATTAATTTAAAAACAATTATGGGTCATATCAGAGCAACATCATTTTAATCCTGTAGGTACAGCATATAAGAAAAGACTGAGGGTTCACTTAATTATACAGATCAATCAATAAACATTTATTGAGCATTTACTATGTGCCAGATACTGTGCTAAATGCTGATCCTGCCCTCAAGAAGTTTACAGTCTAATGGGGGGAGACCACATATAAATATACTCAATTGAATCAATGCAGTATCTGTGCTCAGTGTTATTGCCATGCTCTAGCTGAGTAAATGTTATTTATCTATTAGATGGTATACTACTGTCTCATTTTATTTTAATTCTGAACCTGAGCTTCCAAACCAGTCCAAATCAGGAATGTCCACCAACAAGGAAAGATTTATTAATGGTGAGGTAGGTTGTAGAATTTTCTTCTCTATTAGATCATGAAATTAAACTCCATTCCATTGTTCTAGGTGCTATACAGGTAGGTCTGAAAGTAGTGTTTGGGAAAGATGATGTCACCTGGAATGTTTCCAGTCTTAGAGAAATGTTGTAGAACAGATTATTATAAGCTACTTAATCAATTATTAGTCTAAATGTCTCTTATAGGAGTCATAAACGCCAAGTAAAAATGCTCTAAAGAAAGAAGTGGTGGAGTTATATATACCCTGACAATGAAAAGATAAGCTTCATTTTAAAGGAGAAGAATATCAATGACAATATTTTGAGAAAAATTTGCTGTATTTTTTTTCTTTTATGTTACATAATAATTGCTGCCTAATGAGATGCTGCTGAGCAAAATTCAGAGGAATAGGTTCATCTTAAGGGCTCTCAAAAACAACAACGGCTGTTAGATACTACCCTCCAGTCATAGATGTTTCTTTAAAAAAATACCTTTTATTAGATTAACATTGTACATCAATACAATCAACCAAACAATAGTTACATTTACATTAATTTCAAAATGGGATGTATAAAAATTGTTTCAGTCTATGCCCCAAATCTTCATCAGGCTTCTTTGTCTATTCATTTTCATTCACTTTTCCTCTTACGTGATTATCAAATCTTGTTTCTTACACAACAGCCATGAGACCCTGAACAGATTGCTTAATCTCTAAGTGCCCTCAGGCAACTCTCTAAAACCAATGCTGATCTAGATTGGGAGAGGGAGTTTCCGTACCTGGAGTTACTACAGGTCTAGTCAAAAAAAAACCACACACGTGTATATTTACTCCATTTTCCCTCCTTTTCACGGTATATGATTCCATGCAGACATTTCCAGATTTCCTTGTATATTTCATGCCTAGTGTTCTTGGTTATAACCTGTTATATGTTCCCCAACTTTAATCTTTAAACTCTTAAAAAAAAAAAGAGCTTGTTTCCTGTTGTTTTTGCAGTTGTGTAAAAAGCTAC
>CM053769.1:679785418-679804299 GCA_028658325.1 Potorous gilbertii | reverse complement strand
CTTCAGCATTTTTTTGGGTCTCCTTTATCAAGGTATTGACCTGTTTTTCATGCTTTTCTTGCATCTCTCTCATTTCTTTTCCCAGTTTTTCCTCCACCTCTCTAATTTGATTTTCAAAATCCTTTTTGAGCTCTTCCATGACCTGAGCCCATTGAATATCTATTTTGGATGTTTGGGATACAGAGACCTTGACTTCTATGTCTTTCCCTGATGGTAAGCATTGTTCTTCCACATCAGAAAGGAAAAGGGGAAATATCTGTTCACCAAGAAAGTAACCTTCTATGGTCTTATTTTTTTTCTTTTTTCTGGGCATTTTCCCAGCCAGTTACTTGACTTCTGAGATTCCTCTCCACCCCCACCTCACCTCCAGATCCACCCAGCTAGTGCTTGGGGTCTGAGATTCAAATGCTGCTCCCCAGCCTCAGGGATTTCAGCGGGGGTCGGGGCTGCTATTCAGGTACTCAGGTGTGGGCAGGGCTGCCTCACGGGGCTCAGTTCCCTCAGAGTGCTTATGTGGAGACCTTCAACAATGGATCTAGGCTCCTGCCTGCTTTGGGAGCCCCTGTCCTCTGGTGCCTCTGTGGCTGCCCCTCGAGAGGGCCTGAGTTATGGAGATACCCCACTCCTCTCTCAGCCAGCCAAGAAGGCTCTCTCACTGACCTGTAGCACCTGTGGGTGGAGGGACCTTCGTACCTGCTGGAGATTCTGTCCCTGAAGCCTGCTCGGATCTGGTCCTCTTGGGGCCACGGGGCCAGGGCAGGGCTGGGCTCTGCATTGGGTGCACGATGGAGCCTTTGTGTTGGTCTTTCAGGGCTCTCTAGAAGAGAAGTGTCCTCCACTCCATTGTTGTGCGGCTTCCACGGCTCCAGAATTTGTTGGGAGTTCCTCTTTACAGGTAATTTATGGGCTGTGGGTTTGGAGCTAGCATATGTGAATCTTTCTACTCCGCCATCTTGGCTCCTCCTCCAGAAAATATTTTTCAATAAAATTTATTAAGGGATATATTTTGCATAGGGGAAGGGAGAAAAAGCATTTATATAGATCCTACTATGTGTCAGGAATTATGGTAAGCACTTTACAAATATTATCTCAATGAATCCTTACAAGAACTCTAGGAGGAAGTTGCTGTTATAGTTGAAGAAACCAAGGTAGACAGAGGTTAAGTGATTCAGAGGTTAAGTGATCCAGGGTTACATAGCTAGTAAGTAAGTTTCTGGGGCCCAGATTTGAATTCAGGTATTCCTGACTTCAGTCCTACTACTCTGTCCACCGCAACACCTGATTGCCTACAGATATCTTTCCGGTCCCATCTCACTGGCTTACCTGCTACAAAATCAGCTATGTAGAAAGCACACACAGCTAAATGTTAATGACAATGGGTAGGCGAGACCAATCAACTCTCCTTTTCATTTAAAGCTCTATGAATCCAAAGTAAAACAAATTCAGAAATACTTACCAGCTGCTTCTCTTTGAAAGAAATGAATTAGTAGGACTGATGAAGCTTCAATAGAAATTTTATAGCCTGGGTTTTAAAGGTAGCTTCCTATGTAAATCATGGTCTTAAAAAGTCTCGTCTTACTCTTCATTATTGGGGCAGACACAAAAATGCTAATACGTTGTTTCATAGGTTTTGTTGGGTATTGGGGTGGATTCATTTTAGGACAATTTGACTGGATGATATTGTAATCACAAAAACAATAACTTGTCTCCAAACATAGAAATCTATAAACCTATTTTATATGCATTTGATTTCCTCACAAAAGTTAAGTTAGGAGATTCTAGTGTGTTAAAATTAAAACTTGGGTATTTTCAAATGCTCTTAAAATTGAAAAGGAAACATTCAGAAATATGAAAATGATTTGGGGCTAATATTCCAAACATGGGTTAACAAGACTGTGGTATACAAATATGCTAATTTTAATTGTAAATTACTATGTTTTTCAGGAAAACAGACATATGGTATCATATTCAATCACATAGCTACACTACAGCTCTTTAACACTGAAGGCCATCCGATAAATATATATGTATGTATAGAGAGTATATATACATATATGTGTATATGCATATTACATATATATATATATATATATATATATATATATATATACACACATATATACATACATACACATTTTATACCAGTGTCTTTCCAACTGGTGTATCCCAATTCTTCTTAGACTCAAGTTTTGCCTGTCTCCTCTAGGAAGACATTATTTAATAGCAAATTAACTAGCAAAGTAAACACAAAGATTCATATTTTATATCATTCTTTTAGGATGTGAACTATCATTGATTTAGCTGAATTTGTTCACAGCACATAGTAGGTAATCAATAACTACTTATTGAATTGACTTTCAGAAAGAGAAGATTGATGGAAGATGAAACTAAAATTGTTAGAATAAAAGAATCATATTGTTTCTTTTAATGCCATTTTTTACATGGCTATGGTAGGGTGAGGATTCTTCATAGTAAGAGTTTACTATGAATTAATATTTAGCCAGGAGGCAGCTAGGCGGTGCAGTGGGTAGCATGCTGGACCTGGGGTCAAGAAGAACTAACTGCAAATCCAGCTTCAGATACCTGCAAGCTGTGTGACCTTGGGCAAGTCACTTATACCTGTTTGTCTCAGTCTCCACTGTAAATGGGGGTGATAATAGTATTTACCTCGCAAGGTTGTTGTGAAGATCACCTAGCACAAGGCACATGGTAAACACTAAAAATGCTTCCTTTCCTCCAACTGGAAATGTACAAATTATAATGAAATGTGAGGAATGACTCAAGAATGAGAACTGGATAGATACCTTCTGACTATCAAATCTATTTTTAGCCTATGAACAGTACACGTTCAACAGTTCAAGTCTCAATTACGGGCTAAAAATTCAAATCAGGGGTACTGGGATATTTACTCATTATAGTAAGGATGCGATAATATTTCAGTAGTCAATATTTAACAAAATATGTGGAAGCAGCAAGAAAGAGATAGTGGTTACAAGGGTATTTTGTTTGAAATCTGAAAGAATGACATAAGTCTTCCCACACACCATATTTAAGATATCTTGGAAATAGAAGCATTTGAAAACATCTTCTCCTGGCTTCCAGGTTTTCTTCAAGTCCTGGATAAAATTCTACATTCCACAGCTGCCAGCCCTCAAGGAGTTCCCATTCTTATAAGAAGACAGCATGTAATTAACCGTGTAAATAACCACGAGATTACTAGTTGGTTGCTATCCTTTCTCAAAGAGGACCAAAATGTACCATTAAGTTGGAGTCAAGCTACAGTATGTCTGCCTATGGCAGATCAGATCAATATGAACCTGGAAGGTTCTACTACAGGTCTGGCACAAATAGTCCACATGAACATTTGGAAGGGAGATGTCTAACTTTGCACATATCACATTTCTTTTGAGCTATTGCAATTCTTCTTCACACACAGAACACAGCACCTTTTTTGATGGGGGCCTTTGCCAGTGTCTCCTTTATCAATCAATCGATCCCAAAGTTCTTCAGAGAGACCTTGAGAGTGTCCTTATATCACTTCTCCTGACTTCTGTGTGAGCACCTGCCTTGTGTGAGTTCTCTGTAAAACTGTATTTCAGGCACATGAATGTGGTCAGCCCATCAGAGCTGTGTTCTCTGCAGTAGAGTTTGAATGCTCAGCAGTTTAGCTCAAGAAAGGACCTCAGTGATACTTTATCTTGCCAGGTGATCTTCAGAATCTTCCTAAAACAATTCATATAGAAGCAATTCAGTTTTCTGGCATGGCACTGTAGACTGTCCAGGTTTCCCAGACATTCAACAATGAGATCAGCATAATGGCTCTGTAGACCTAATAGCTCTTTTCTCCCACATTTTCCTTCAGAACTTCCCAAACACTGAAAGAGCTCTGGCAATGCATCTGTCAATCTTATCATCTATGTGTACATCCCTGAAAAGTATACTTAAAAGGTAAATGAACTTATCCATCATTTAAAATTCTCCATTTGCTATAACCAATGATTCCACATATGGAGGGTGCTGGTGGAGAAACTGCTTTCTTCAAAATTAGGCCAAAATTAGCACTAGCAAAAGAGAATCAATCCATACTCAGTTGCATCTCAGCTTCCACTTTTAGTCTTGGCTCATAGCCTTTTCAAGTAAAATAATTTACCATCAGTGTGGTAGCTGATGTTGATGCCATTTTCATCTCCATTGAAGGAATCTGAAAAAAATGGCTGAAAATATCATGCTAAAAAAGCATGGGAGCAAGCATGCAGTCTTGTTTCATTTCACTAGCGACTGGAAAAGCAAAAGAGCATTATCCATTAACCAGAACTGTGCAAGCATGTCATCATAAAACTGATGTACAATACTGATGAATTTCTCCAGGCAACCAAATTTTGCCACAATTTTGTGCAAGCCTTCACAAATGATAGTATCAAAGACATTGGTTAGATTGACAAATGTATACAGACCTCGGTCTTGCTCCTGGCATTTCTTCTGGAGTTGGGTAGCAAACATCATATCCACTATCTCTTGGTCTTTTCTGAAACTACACAGGCTCTCAGGTAGATGACCATATTCCAGGTGAAGGATTAGCCTATTAAGAAGGACTCTGGCAAGAATCTTGCCAGTGGTGACTAACTGCAAGATCCCCTGTGACTGTCACAAGATAATCTATTTCCTTTATCTTTATAGAGATGGACAGTGGAGGCATCCTTAAACACATGGGGAATAATTTGCTCTTGTGAGATAAGTCAGAAAATTTCAAACAGTTTTTGTATGAACACTGGACTCCCTACCTTGTAAATCTCAGCTGGAAGAGGATCAGCAGGTGCTTTACCACAAGAGAGGAAGTTTGGTTAGAGAGGGATTGACCTCAACCTGAGGTATACAGTCAATGGCTTCAGCATCGGTCCAGAATTTTACTCATCAATTCCCATGGGTTCACTTATCATTTCTATTCAGATAACTCCTCTAGTCTTGCATTGCCAACTGTCTAGTAGATATTTCTTGCTAAATATTCCATAGGTATCTCAATCTGAAAAGGTCCAAAAACATAACTCTTTTATCTTTCCTCTCTTAAATCCATCCCTCTTCACAATTCCCCTATCAAGGATACTACCATCTTTCTAGTCAAATAGGTTAGAAACTTCAGATTCATCCTCAATTCTCTGCTCTACCCCTCTCCCCTTATATCTAATTTGTGGCCAAATCCTGTTGAATCTACCTTTACAACATCGCGCCCACATCTGCAGTCATCACCTAGTTCAGGCCCTTATCACCTCCTGTCTGCACCAGAGTAATAGCATCCTCATTGGTTTCCCTGCCTCCAAGTCTCTCCTCTCTCCAATTCATCACCCATGTATCTATCAAAATGATAGTCCCAAAGCACAGGTCTCACTACATCACTTCTCTGCTCCAAAACTCTGAATGTTCCCAATTACATACAGATTAAAATACACACTCCACTGGCATTTAAAAACTTCTATAATATGGCTTCAATTGATATTCCCAGATTGGTTTCATGCCACTTTCCTTAATATACTCCCCCTAAAATGGCCTCCTCTCTCCTTTACCTTTGTATAGGCTGCCCTTATGCTCAGAATTACTCCCTCCTCATCTCACCTCCCACAGTTTCCAGCTCACTTCAAAGCTCAGCCCAATCACGATCCCCAAATGAGGCCTTTCCTTATGTCCCCAGCAAGGCATTCCCTGGAAAATATTCTGTATTTACTTCATTCATACTTTGTCTTTACTTCTCTGGGTGCATGCGTGCGTGTGTGTGTGTGTGCGTGTGTGTGTGTGTATGTGCATGTGAGCTATTTTTTAAAGAAATAACACATAATTTAGGTACCAAGTACAGGACGAGAAAGCAGGGTGGTAGGTGTTCAAGTCAATGGCTCTCTTGCTGGAAAGTCCTGTTAATAAGGCAGGGGGTCACTTCGAGCATGATAGGTCTTAAGAGCTCATACTAGTTAAGATGAGGCAAGACTGAGCACTGGTCTCAAGATTGCCTTAATAAGGCTTAAGGAGCAAGATTAGCAATCTAAGAAGGCTCTCATGGGCAGTTATTCCAAAGCAGTGAAAGAAGTCTCTTGTTCCATAGTGAGAAAGATCCCAGTGACAAATTGCAAGACTTCTATCCTGCAGAGTATTACTGCATACCAAACCATATAGAGCTTTGAAATAAACAATTAACTTGTCAATAACTCATGTAGATTTTAAAGTGAGAGAATACTGACGTCATCACGTGAAGCTTCAGAGGTAACATGCCCCATAAAGAAAACTGGCAAATGAAGATAAGCTATATGCGGTAAACAACATCAAAGCTATCACGAAGCAGAAAGGAGAATTAAATCAAATCATCGTGAAGGGGGATTCCATACTCTTTCTTGGAAATATATTGGCTGGCCACATAACAATGTAAGTTGTTCACCTAGAAGAATGTAGAAGACAAAATTTATCTTGTCAGACACACAGGAGGAACTGTATGACTGTTTGTCCCTTTTCTTTCCCCTCTTCTCTTCCCCTTCAGATCTTAAAAGGTTGGCTAGCTATGTGTATCAGTGATATTTTTTAAAATGTAAGGAAAACAGGAACAGAGCTGTAGTACTATTTCCATTGAGTTTCTACAACTTTCTTAGGAAAGATTAGAAATATCACCTAATTTTTTAAGTCATAAATTAAAACCTTCGTATGCCCATTTTGTCACAATTATTGTTAGGAAATAAGCTCTCATTGCTGTGAATTCAACGACATGATCACACAGGAGAGAAGGCAGAGAGCTTTACATTCACCACTGATTACTACTATCTGAATCTCCATGACAGACCAAAGAATGTAGAAAAAAAAGTCTTACACAGCTACACAGCTTATCCTTTGCTTATGCCTACAATATATGGCAAGAAAGGGCAATATTTCTGTTTAACTACACAGATCTTAGATATTCATCACTATCTGTGATGGTCTAGTGGAATTAAGTCTGAGACCCCACAGGTCTTCCCCAGAAACCTTAAAAAATCTATGTATAAGTATAAGGCAGAAGTTGTACTGAGCCAGGCTGTGCTGAAATGGACTTTAGGGATGAGTCAGGTATTTTCAAAGATATCCATAGACAGCTCAAATGTTTTTATTAACTGAAGCAGAATTTTAAAAAAAAAACACTTTTTTTTCTGAGTTTACCCTGGTTATAGAAAAGAAGCTTTAAAATGATTTATTTTTATTATACATAAATATGAAAAGTAAACATAAATATTTAAACGTATTTAAACCATTGTCAAGATAAAGTCACCATCCAGTTTGTTAAAATTTGTCCTTTGTTTCTCCCTCAGATCGAGGGATGGCACAATCAGTATTAAGTCAAAAATTTCTACTATGCCTCAGAACAAAACATATATAGAATGAAAATCAGGGGCAGGGCAGGGAGGTTAGAACCAGTGCAATCAATAATCTAGTCTGTGGTCCTGAGTGAAGATGTGAATGAGAAGGAAAGGCAGATTTTATCCAATAAAATATGATCTTTTCTGTACTATGAGAAGTACAGACTGAAGTAGTCAAAGGACTGTGGACATTAATTCCACCTTCTCACTTTACCAATGGGAAACTGTGTCACAGAGAGATAAAAGAATTTGTTTAAGGATACACAGCTAGTAAGCATCTGAGTCAAGATTTGAACCAAAGTGCAGTGTTTTACATTTCTTAGAATTTCCTCAAACATCTCTTTAAGATAGTAGAAAATGAAGGCAAGCTGAATGAGGCTATATATTCCCTTTGAAAGTTTTTGTGGCAAACCAATCAGATAAAATGAAATACATTTGTTTAATAGTATTAATCACTAACTAGGAATAAAAGTACTGACTATTTTACTAAAAAAAAAAAGCAAGAAGTAGCATCAGATAAAAATACAACAATATGGAAATTTTCTTATAATAGTAACTTCATCCAACTTCAAAAGTTGAAGACTGCTTATTATTTTTTTTTTAACACTTGACAAAGTGTTCTTGCTTTTGGAAACTGCAGTAATCATGAATTTGGTGAGCTCATCAAATAAAAGCCTTCTCAACACTTCCTTACTATGATTTTAAACAACTTAAAAAGCAGATTAACAAATTCTACACAGTTCCCTCTCTGAGCAGAAGGCTTATGTTCAAATTTAAATTTCTCTGGCTTGAAAACTGCCAATTGTGCTAACCGTTAATACTCTCGACAGTTTACTCAGCCAGTCTAAATGCAAAAGGCATTTAAGTATTTCCTGATTTGATTTTCAGAAAATTACAATACAGAAAAACCAATTATATAACACACACACAAATATTCCCAGGGCAATTATGACTAATGATGGAATTTTAATCAATCAATCCATAAACATTTATTAAGCACCTACTATGTGCCAGGCACTGTACTGAGATATAAAAGGAGGCAAAGGACAGTTCCAAAAGATAGTCCCTGCCATCAAGGGATTAATCTAATAGATTAAATTGAAACCAATGATGGAATTTTAACCCAATATTTCACAAACTTCCAAATAGGATGTTTTACATTTTGTCTGCATAGAATTTCCTTCCTCAAAGTCTTTCTCTTCTACGATGTCAGGATTGAAACACACACACACACACACACACACACACACGCACACACACGCACGTGATATTTTCAGTGGAATGAGTGTTAAAGAACAGATAGGATTTTAAGAGTTAGTCCGGGAGAAGAGGCATGAAGAATTAAGGAGAAGAAAGTAAAACTATGCTGGGTGGGAAAAGATAGAAGTGGAACTCAGGAGGAGAGCTAGGAGACTAGAAAGGAGGGACACAATATCAGATTGGAGGAGGTGCAATGGGTGGCTCAAATACTTATGTTAATATAAAGAACGGTTAATATAGTACTATCTGACATTTGCAGAGCATATTTTTGAGGTTTAAAAATTGCTTTATATATACATTACTCCATTTGATTCTCACAAGAAAACTATGAGACAAGGAACGCAGGGATTTTAGAGATGAGATACTGAGGCTGAAAGGGATGAACTGATCTGACTGTGATCACAGTCACAATGTGCCAGAGGGAAAATATGAATTAAGATCACTCCTTAATGCCAAATACAGTGCTCTTTCACTATCCGACACTGCCTGAAAAGTATCTGCATGGAAAGAACAGTTTGATTGTCTTGATTGAGTGAAACAAATTAATAGGTTACTATGTGGCAAGCAGGAGGCTAAGTGCTAGGGATACATACAGGAAACTGCAAAGACAGTCCCTGCTCTAAAGGAGTTCACACTTTAATTGGAGAAGATAATAGATAAAAGAGAGTTCAACAGTGGTGCAGTTGGAAGGACTCAGAAGTCTTAATGTTGATGGTGAGGTCACGGAGTCTTTAGGGTTGGATGGAAATTCAGAGTGCAGTGCCTTGGCATAGTGATGGGGAAGGCAATAAAATATGGAGGACCACGGGATGTAGTGGCAAGGAAGATGGATCTCCCCTCCACAAAAGTACTGTAGTTGGTGTCTCTCTGCTCATCCAAGCTGTACGAGCAGCCACGTCACTCACCCCACCAGCTATGCTGAATGGTCGCCCAAGGGTCAAGAACGGGGAGAGATGGTAGGAAGGTGTGGGATCTGAAAACATTATACATTATGCATTTGTTTTGTTAAATGTTAAATAAAAACACCTATCATCCAGGTTGTGGTGAAGATATAAGGAGATACAAAAGACACTCTAGAAATGCTAGCTATTACCATTACATTACTGCTATTACTACCAACCATCTCTAAAAATCTGGCACTGTGCCTTGGATGGCCAGTGTGAACACAGCTCTCCACTCCATGTGGACAGAAGAGCTGGGTTAGGTCCCAAGCCTTGATGACGGGTCTCCACTTTGTCGTCTCCAAATCACACTACTTTAGCCTAACAGCCTAAAACAAGAATGCTTTATCAGCCTTAAACCACGACATAAATGGGAGTTCTCCTTAAGCTACTTTGGCAGTTCAGTGGTGACTTAGGTCCTGTTACGGCAGGAGAAGAAAGAAGCAGGATCAAGAGGCAGAGTCACCAATTTTACATCACTCTCACTGCTGGCTCCCTCCTTCTCTACATGCAATGGGGTGAAACGGAAAGAAACACAGCAGCCTGGCTCAAGCCTCGGTTCCAGTTCGCAGCTCGGTGACCTTGGACAAGTCATTAGGCTTCTCCGAATCTCAGTTTCGTTTCCTGTAAAATGGGTTTAGTAAGACTTCTACTATTCATCTCATGTGGCAGCTGGATAGAATACTTAGTTAGTCTGGGTGTCAGGAAGGCCTGAATTCAAATCTGACCTCAGACATTTACTAGCTTTGTGCCTCTGAACGAGTCACTCAACCCTATTTGCCTCCAGTTCTTCATCTGCAAAATGAACTGGAGAAGGAAATGGCAAATCATTCTAGTATCTTTGCCAAGAAAACTCCAAATGCGGTCACAAAAAGTCAGAGACGACCAAAATGACACAGTAACAACATCCATCTTATTTATAGGGCTGTTTGGGAGGCTTGGATTTGATAATATAAGTGAATTTTGTAACTATAAAGAATTACATAAATATAGGAGCCAATACTTTTCTCCACATAAAAGGTCAAAAACATAGTTGGCCTGTGCATCTCCTTATTAGGGATGAAACAAAAACTCCTCCTCAGAACAATTCAAGTGTCCCGATCAAGAAGTTTAAAATGATAAATGTGATATATTAATCTTGTACACATATTGGTATGCAATTAATCAGATTCTTCCAGGTTCTGGAAAAAAGATTCATAACTTTTATAGGACACAAAGGTACCATTTAGATAACAACAGTTTAAGTGTATATATGGCACCCATGGTTTTAAAAGCGTTAAAGCAACTTTTAAAAGTGCTAAGCCTTGCTTCATATACCAGCTATTAGCATCATCTATTGTACACTGGGAAAACTTATTTAGCAAGTAACTATGGAAGGACTCTGACACATCATGAAACATCTGGCCAGCATTTCATACTGTACAAAGAACTTTCACTATCTTCTTAGTAAATAAGAACAAAAGCTGGCATAGATATAGCATTTTAAAGTTGACCAAACATTTTACCAACAGACCTAAGAAATTAAGTAGCATTATTATAACATTTTACAATTAAAAAAAAAAGGAAACTTCAGGTCTAAGAGGTTATATGAATTGCGCAAAATTTCAGAGTTAAGTCATGGAATGAAGAGTTGAATCCCACATTGCAATTATACCATATGGCGACACAGATAGGAAGAGCTGTTAAGATTAAAGGCTTGACTTTTGGTCCAAAGAGGATATTCTTCTTCCTTGGCCTCGCCTTCCAAGAGAGCACTTTGGAGGGAGGAATATGTCAGACCGGGAACACATGTACAATGATAGGAAAAGATGTTATCTCTCCCACGGCTTCTCTGAGCCATCTTCTTTGGTGCTCTGCTTTGTACAGCTCATATTCTGACATTCTTTATAGCCAAATGTCATTTGGAAACAGACCTTATTTCTCCCTTCTAGACTGTACATTCCTTGACAGCTAGAACTATGTCTAATTTCATCATTTCACTTGTAGCAATCACAGTCATGCTTTGCACACAGTAAGCATATGAATGCTTATCAAATGGAATCAAACACTTAAAAACAGCCTATGGAAGGCAAATAAGTGCATTAGAATCGTTACTGAGAGGGCACCCTCCGCACTTATACGCTAGTCACACGGGTTCTTAAATGGTTCTAGACCTTTTCTGGGAGCTGAGGAAAAGCCTTCCATATCATTGGGAGATGACTAGTAATCATAGACTCCTGTGCTGCAAAGTCTCAAACTACAGTATTCATACCTCTTGTTCTGCCATAACAAAACTCAAACTGTGTTTAGAATTCTTTAGATATTTTCACCCCTGTTTCATTTAATTAGTTGTGCCTGATGACTAAAATTGAGGATGTCTTACTTTAAATGTAAGTACTTTTCTCAGGGATAATATGGCAAAGGTATGGTTACCATCAGTCATAAATCAAGAAACTATGTGAGTTCCCCTGGTGATAATTTATTAGAAAGAGAAATATGAATAAAAATCTGACCAGATTATCTTTTGGGAATTGCTTTCCTATATTTCCTAAATACTGGCAAGGGACAAAGAGAACCATGACCCAATATAAAAAAGCAAGGTCATCTCAAAATTTCAGCTTATTGCCTTATGTAAAAGGTCTAATTTATGGAAACTCACTGTCCTAAAAGCTGTATAGTGTAGGAGGAAAAAATGGGACTTGTCTACAAGTGGCAACTGGCTATAATGAATGTTACAGTGTGATAAATTCAAAAGGGAGCTCCAAAGTGCTCTGAAAAAAATGGAGAGTCATTCCTGGCATTGCCTTAAATGCAGATTTCTAGGGAAATACAGGATCTTAGGGAGTAAAATGTTTCAGGGGAAGTAAGTCCAAGAAGAATGGGAGATGCTTGAGAATGAAATTCTGAGGCTATAAAAGAAATAATTGCATCCACAGATTTTAAAAAGAAATGGACAGTTGACAGAGATGACAGTATAAGGTAACAGAGAATATAAGAGTTTGGTATCATCCTATAAAAGTAGTATCTGAAATGCCAAAGCTCAGATGGAACTAAGGCTGATGAGGAAAGCTAAGACAACAGAAAAGGGCTCTTTGGGGATATGGTGAGAGAAAAAAGAGGATCAAAGAGCTAGGAACTTGGTATGGGTTAGCTGGGATCATGATAACCAACAGCAGAGAGAAGATGGAACTATTCAATTACTTGGTTTCTGTTTACTCTGCATAAAATAAACATTGTATTGGAAGTGACGGAATAAAAACAATGAATGGCACTGATACCTAAGACAAGGAGATAGTAAGAGAGCACCTGGCTGCCTCTGACGAATTCAAGTATCCTGACCCAGATGAACTTAGGTTCCAAAAGAACGGCGAATATGATGGCTAAGCCATTGTCAGTGATAGTTGAAAGATCATAGAAAATGCAAAAAATAACGTAAGATTGGATACGGACAAGAATTATCCCAATTCTCAAAAAAAAAAAAAAAAGACGAAGAGAAAGAATCTACAAAATACAGGCTCTTTTTGGAAAATGAAGGCAACTTGTCCCTCTCCAATTTTATGTTACCACTTACATTTTTCCAATTTGGCTTTGATTCCTGGAAAAATTCCAAGTCAGATTGTTAAGGAGATGGTTGGCAAACATATAGATAGAAAAGAATCACTACAAAGCTCTAACATGGCTTTATGAAGAACAGGTCATATCAGACTAACCTCATTTCCTCTCTCTTCTCCTCTTTTTATTGAAATGAGATTACTAAAGTACTAGATGAGGGTAGTGATACATAGTTTAACTTAGTTTTCTGGGGGTTAGCTAGGTGGTACAGTGGATAGTGTGCCAGGTCTGAGGTTAAGAAGACTCATCTTCCTGAATTCAAATCTGGCCTCAAGCACTTACTAGCTATGTGACCCTGGGCAAGTGACTTAACCCTATTTGCCTCAGTTCCTTATCTGTAAAATGAACTGGAGAAGGAAACGGCAAACCATCCCAGTATCTTAGATAAGAAAACCCCAAATGGGGTCACGAAGAGTCAGACATGAATGAAACAACTAGGCAAAAAAACCCTTAGATTTTAAAAAAGCTTTTGATGAAAAAAACTTAATTTTTTAAAATAAAATAACTCATTTTTTTGTGGAGTAGACATATGTATTAGGTGATAAAAATCAGATGATCTAATGGGCAGGCTCAAAGAATACTTGTTAACTATTTAAAGTAAACATGGAAGGAGATTTCCAGTGGAGTACCTCAGGAATTTTTGTGTGTTCTATGTCTATTTAACATTTTTATCAATGACTTCGATAAAGGTCTAGATGGCATGCTCATTTAATTTGCAGAAGACACAAAGCTGAAAGGGATAGCTAACATGGTAGATTACAAAATCAAGACTTAAAAAGGATCCTGACAGACTACAGCTTTGGCCCATATCTACTAAGATAAAATTCAGTTGGGACAGATGTAAAGTCTTGCAACTGGGTATAAAATCAACTCTCCAAGAAAAAGATGAGGCAGGTACACACAGATAACAGTCATTCTAAAAAATCAGTCTGGGTATTTCAGTAGACTGCAAGTCTACTGTGAGATTAATTCACTCAGAGTTAACAGTGTGATATAACAGCCCCAAAACCTCAATGGAATCTTGGACCACATTAGGAAGAGCAACACCTCCAAGAATAGAGAGGGGGAGTTCCTGCAGTGCTCTGCCCTTGCCAATCACTTCCAGAGGTCACAGTTTAAGGAGGACAGTGTCCAGAAGAGGGCAACCAGGAAGATAAAGCACCTGGAATGCATTTTGTACACAGCTCGGGTGAAGGAGCTGGGCACGGTAAACCTGAAGAAAAAAAACTCAGGGAGGCCATGTTAGCTTTATTCAAGTATTAGAATGACTGCCATGTGGAAGAGCGATTAAGCTTATTCTATTTGGCCCCAGAGGGCAATCAGTAGAAGATGCAAGAAGGTACTGGGCAGGATGTCAGGAAAAAAAAAGAACTTTCTAATGAGCTGCCCAGTGGAATGGCATGCACAGCTTGAGAGGTGTTGGGCTCCCCCTTTTTGGAGATCTTCAAGCAGAGGCTAGATAATCATTTGTAAGTATGGTACAGTTGGAGTTCCTTAGATGTATGGCCTGGACTAGAGAGTCAACGATTTCCTTTCCAACCTTCAAATTCTGTGATTGTTTTAAAAATGTTGATTTACTAATCTAGGAAAGCACAACTACACGACACGAGGCATGCCCATACTTTTCTGACCAATTTCTTTAAGAGAGCAGCTCAGCTGTATACATGGACATCATCAGGATATACTTTATAAAGCAAAGTATATGTAATTGATATTTGTGCTTCCATTTTTCTGTTTCTGTATATGGAAATGTTCTATCTTTGTTCATAATGTTTGTCAAATTCATAATAACACAAATATTTGAAAATACCAAAAAAAGGTAATTGATCTTGTGAAGTCTATCAAAAATCCTACCACATCATTTGCAGATTGGCCAATATACAGCCACTCTATTTGCCAGTTTAAAACAATAGATGGGGGCTAGCTAGGTGGCACAGTAGATAGAGCACTGGCCATGGAGTCAGGAGGACCTGAGTTCAAATCTGACTTCAGACGCTTGCTAGCTGTGTGACCCTGGACAAATCACTTAACTCCTATTGCTTCTCATTCTTTATTGTTTAGTGGTAACAGGTGTTCTTGATACAGATGTCAACAGAAACAGCCCAGGAGGAAGTGTTTGTTAAAAAAAAAAAACTTCCAAAGAAAAATACAGATATCCCATATCAGTTAAATTAAATATCATGCTAAGATGCTAAAGAGTTATTAGTCAATTCAATTATCTATCAGAATTTTTTCTCTTTGGAAAAACAAAAGGGGCTGTGAGTTCAAGAAATGAAAGGCAAACTTTATTAAAAAAACAAAAACAAAACCTGTGCCTTAAAATTCCTGGTGGAATCAAAAGAACACCTTTGGATCCCCTACATGGAATGCACCTGCCATATTCTTTATGGCAGCATTTACTTCATTTTAAAATTCAACTTTATTTTATTTTCAGCTCCTCTCCCTTCACCTTCCACCTCTCCTCACCATTTATAAAAGAAGAAAAAAAAAACCTGTTACCAACATGTAGAGTCAAACAAAACAAATTCTCACATTAGTCACATACAACAATAGTAAACAGACCTCAACAATACATTTTGAGTCCATCACTTCTCTATCAAGAGAGGGGCAACATGTTTTATCTTAAGTCTTCTAGGACTGAGGTTGGTCAGAAATGATGAAGGTAGAAAGCCAATAAAAAAGAGGAGAAAACAGATGAAGGGAACAACGTAATTATGCATGGAAACAGGGAAGGAGACAGATATTCATTATTAAAGATGAAATGTACTGCCTTTGCTATTGCTGATTCTCAACTCCCATGTTAGGATTAAAGAAGAATCTGCATGTACAGTTAGGAGCCAAGTAACAACAGTATGATATGGAGAGTGACAAATACCTTGGCTTGTAATTTCCATTTGTAAATACAATTCTCATTATCTAATTATTCATCATGAAGGATTTTATAAACAGTCCTGAATTTTTTTCCTCTCATCTCTAAATGAAAGAAGATAATTCAAAAGCAAAGAGAGCTGCCAGCTCTACTGCCAAATTCTCAGATTTTTTTTTCATCAAATAGCTCTGAAAGCTGTAAAAATGAAAAAAAATAGTAATAAAGGGTCTTTTTTTTAGGGTGAGATTTCAGGAATGATAGATAAGTTATATGTACTTTCTTACTGGGAAACTGAATAAGTCAAATTAAATTAAAAGTATAACTACTTTTTATTTAATATAAGAATAAACTTTAATGCAACATGGTCATAAGTATAGATAAACTAACTTTAATGCTTCACAAACAGAGGTTTCCTTGGAGTTTCTTCACTCCAGCTGTTTACAATGACTCACCGAAAATACTAGTACTGCCAGGGGTCAATTTTTACTTTAGTCATTCATTATGTTAATGAATATAAGGTGGAAAAGAACAATGAAATTAATTGATGAATAAAAGTTAATAGGCTGGTTCTAAACTATATAGAAAATAATTATCTGAAAAGTGCTATTTCACAAGTGAACACATCATTTAGAGTGTTATAAATATACTTGGTGAATGGCAAAGAAAAAGGCTAACAAATAAGTTTTTATAATAAAAAAGTACACTTTCATATATGATAACACACCTTGAATTTTAAGGCCTCTTCACATAATGGAGAATCCTCAATTATCTAATTAGTTTAAGCTGTGTATTGAAACATATTAGATAATATAACCTGAATGAAGTACATTTGAGAAGTAATTAGTGTTGATTTTTCACTCAAAGCTTTAGCAGGATGAGATTAGGAGTGAAAAGAAACAGATCTCTGCTACTATTTTCTCAGGGGAATTGTCAGCAAGAAGCTGAAGTGTACATTTAGCAATTATTCAATAATTGAGTCAATATAGTGAATTTGGTTATATACACATACATAAGTGTGTATGTATGCAGGTATGTATGCATGTGTGCATGTCAAGTCAGCATGGCGTAGCAGAAGGAGCCCTGGTGTGTAGTCAGTAGCTCTGTAGTCAGTAGTCAAGTCCCACCTAGGACACTGAATAGACATGTCTTCTGGGGAAAGCTATCCCTTCCATATTGCTGAGGTTAGAGGTATGCTACCCCCATGATCTGGAAAATCTGTGTAAAATTTTTTGGTCCTCTCTTCCTACTAGAGAAGAAGTCTGAACTTTTTTCTTCTTCTTTTATGGGGTATTTACAGCACCTTATTGTAAAATTTGGGTTGATATTATACAATACTATAAATAAATTTTATACATTTCTGAGTTTCTAAACTTTTCTGTGTCATCTGTGGCTTCTGCAAATTCCTCCAAATTCCCATTTAATTTCTTATGCCAACTTGCGATATACTGAAACTGTGATGGGGGAAAGTCGCAATGTGGAAGGGGATAATTGTATTTAAACTCTAGGAGCCTGAGTTTTTCATCTGTTAAATGAAGATGATAAGACAGTACTTGCATAACTTAGGGCTATTTTGAAGACAAATTAGATAATGTTTAAAGTGTTTTATGAACTGTAAAATACTATATAAATGAGTTATGATTAAGTGGTGGTCTATACCTTTTACTTCATCACAGTCCCCCTATTTTGTTCGTAACAATTAAAATAAGCTGATGTAGACATATGGACACATATGGACACACACACACACACACATGAAGTAGTGCAGCAGGCAGAGTCGATTAAGAGTTGCCCTTAAAACAAGAAGATGTGGGTTCAGATCTTGCCTCTAAATTGTTTTGGCAGTGTGACCCTAGGCAAGTTACCATTAAAGGTTAAAGTGCAGATACGGAATTGATTTGCATTGATAGAAGGGGTTTTCTTACCTGCAAGTTTTCTATACCAATGAAATCACCATCTAGTCCTTATCTCTATGCATCTGTATATAGATATAGTCTTTTAAACATTTTTATTCATCTCCATATCACCTGAATCTCTCTCTCTGTCTTTCTCTGTGTCTCCCAATCTCTGTCTCTGTCAGTCTCTCCTCACACTCAGCTTTCTTTAAATCAAGGATTTTACATGAAGATATCTTTACAGATATGACCCCATCAACCTGGAGCAATAACTTTTCATAGATAGTCCAAGGTTATACTAGCAGCTTTTTTTCAGAGGGGCAGTTCTTCCCATGACAATTTCATCATCTAATTTCAGCATCACTACTATTTTCATGTTTCTTTCAGCTTTATCATTTCCAGAGTTAAGTGGATGACTGGACACTTTTCCTTCAGACCACCAGCTTTCACTTTTATTACTTCATATTTTCCACTGTTCTGGATTCCCAGTTTCTGCATAACATCTTGTGACCCTTACTAATGCCACTGGGAATGGAGGGAAAACATAAACAAATCATTGATTCATTATTTATACACAGAAAAATACCAAAATGGCATGTTATTACCTTTTTTATAAGAAGATAAAATAATCAGCAATAGTTTTCAAGTAAATTTTAAATTCTGAAAATTCCTAATGAGAACATACAGACCTGCCTGGACATGGAATTTCATAGTACTTTCCTCCTTATAAACTAAAAGCATTTTCTCAGATATGTGATTTACCTTTTATCATACCCCTGTGAAGCAGAGGAAGGTGGTATCATCTCCATTTTACATAAAGAAAAATGAAAACAAAGAGATTAAATGATTGTCTCTCAATGCCACAGAGAAACTGTGAGTAGACAGGAATGAAATCTACCTTATGTGTTGGGGGAGGGAGGCGGGAGGGTTAGGTGAGTGGGAATTGAGCTTAGCATGAATGCCTTTC
>CM053769.1:679768237-679784918 GCA_028658325.1 Potorous gilbertii | reverse complement strand
CGGTAGCTCATCTGAAATGCTAAGGCGGTACCAGGCGTCAAGCCTTGTAAAACAAAAAGGGGGAGATGTTGGGGGAGGGAGGCGGGAGGGTTAGGTGAGTGGGAATTGAGCTTAGCATGAATGCCTTTCCTTATTGGGCAATGGAGATAGAATGGGAGTATGATTGGCTGGTGGTTTTCAGGAGGTGCTTGGAGCTATATATATGTTGGGCTCACGGGGAGGGAAGCTCTCTTGGGATGTGATCGCCGAACATTAAAGACCGCTTCTGCTACCTCCGGCGTTCTGTCTGGTTATTCCTCCCAGAGGACTGGGAGGCCGGTGGCGCCCTGAAGACTCATCATGACTGGGATTGGTGAGTAGGAGAGCAACCTAGCTTTAGGCGCGAGGACCCCGTTTGGGACAACTAAATGGGGTACCCCTCGCACTTATGGATTAAAAGTAAAAAGAAAAACAAAACAGAACAAAACCTCTCAAGTTTGTTTAATACTATAATACTAGAAACACTTGAAATACCAAATATCATCAGAGAACTTAAGCCTCCTACAACCTGAAGCACTAGAGGGCAAGGCTACAGGCTGTCATCTTGGGAAAGAGATAGAGATCTGGAGTTCCCCAGGAAACTAGAGCTGCTTGAGGTGGTGTTTAGAGCACTCAAAACCACCAGCTAACCTGATACACAGTGCCAGGCATAGAGTAGGTGCTTAAGAAATCATTTCTTTATGAAGAGTATTATAACTATTATTAATGAAAATTAAAAATTAATAAATAATTGACTGAGTGACTAACTGTGAGGACTAAATGCACTAGCAGGACTATGCTGCTGAGGACTCAGAACCATCAGATATTCCCAACCACGAGGAGTCAAAGGTCCCAAGAAGTCATCTTCTTGCAGATGACCTTAGTATTTTACTAAAAAAGTGAAGGCTATCTTTGGCAAGCTCTGTCACCCTGCCAACTTCCCTAATGCTTGCCTCAAATCCCTCTACATCTTCAACTTCTCTCTTCTAACTGGTAGCCCTGCTTATGCTGGATCTCATTTCCAGCCACCTTTCCCATTTCCTTCAGGAAATGACTACCTGCTGGACATATCTACGTATGGGTTTCTCATCAACATGTCAAACTCATATTTCAAACTCAAACTTCCCCCTCTGGTCCATTCCCATCATCCCAGTCATCTTGAATTTGTGACCATGGAATTACCCCTGACTTTTCTCTCTCTCTCCACTGCATATCCAGTTAATTCTCAGATATGTTACTAAGGTAATATATTATCTTATTAACAATGATCATTCCCTCCCTCTTCCTTCTCTTTAATCTCTCCCTATCTACTGGCTCTTTCCTACCTGCAAATATACCTGTCCAGGTCTCTCTTCTCCTTAAAAATACCTTCTCTTGATGATATTACCCCTTAAGCTACAGGAGCTACCCTCCTATCACTTCCCTTCTCTTTCCCTGGTAAAAGTTGAGAAAAAAATAATTTGCCTCCACTGCCTCCATCAGCCAATTATTTTTTAACCCTTTAGAATCAGGAATCTTATCTACTCAACCTGTTAAGCTCCTACTGCTAACTCCAATGGCCTTTCTTCTAGGTCAGCTCTCCTAACTGACCTTCACTTCTCTGCAAATTTTGACACCGTTGCCTACTTCCCCCTCAGAGGCAGAGTCACCGCCTTGGTTTCCATGCAACGTGTATTTCCTAGTTTCCCTCCTCTGATTACGTCTTGCTTTTCTCTACCTGTCTGGCTATTCCTTTCCAGTCTTCTTGGCAGATCATTATCTGCCTCCCACACCTGAGGCACAGCTATTTCTGAAGGTTCTGTTCCCAGTCTCTTCTCCAGCCCCACCTTTCCTTGATTAGCGCATGAGCTCCCACCTCTTCATTTGTCATTTCTACTCATACATGCCTATATACATCTCACCATAATTTCTTCCCTGAATTCTGGTATCACAGAGTTACCTGGGTGCCTCATTTTGCTTGCGCTTAACCCTCCCCTCTGACTGTGTCAAGGGTACGCTCATTCTCCCAGGGAGCCTTCTTTGTAATGCTGGAATCATCCTTGATTCTCTTCCCTCACATTGTATGTTTGATCAGTTTTACCTCCACAATTTTCACATACATACTCAGTCCTTAGGTCCCCATCACTTTTTGCCTACAAAGACCATTTATAACCTCCTAAATTATCTCCTTGCTTCTAGTCTCACCTTCTCCCAACCTATTCTGTGCCCAACTGTGAGAATATCTTTCTAAGACACGTCTATAAATGTTAAATGTCTACACTCAAAAATCTTCATCAGCTTCCTCTTGCTTTTTAGACAAAATAAAAATCAGCTTAATATTTAAGACCTGCCACAACATGACAACATTGTCTTTTAGATTTATTCTACATTGCTCTCTTTCATAGATTACACTCTGTCTTTCAGGCATACTAGATCACTCATAGCTCCTCAAACTTGATTACCTATCTCCCGTCTGCGCATCTGCACAAGCTCTCTTGGGCCTGGGATGCATTCCCCTCTTCTTTTAGCCTCCTCGAACCCCCTGCATTGTGAATATTCTCTTCTTCCTCAAATTACCTTGTTTCTTTTCCTCTGTGAATGTGTGGCATCTTCCCAGTCAAACATAAACTCCTCGAGGGCAAGGAAATTTTATTTTAGTTGTATACAAATACCTAACAAGTGTGTCTGTCACAACACAGCAGGAATCTAATAAAGTTTGTTGAATTTAACTGAAAACCACACTTTTAAGTACAAAGTGCAATGCTGCTGGCTCATGGTTGTAGATTACTAAAGGTTACAGTTTCATTCATAAAAACTCTAGAGCGAGTCTACTGTACTAGAAGTCAATGACAATGATATTTTAAGGACTATTAATTTGCTCTATGTGCTTCTGGAATAAATATTCATGCCATTCACAAAATGATGTTATTATGAGCCACAGACCTAAAATAAAATTTGGAATTTGAAGGGAGACAGACTAAAATAACTATAATGGGAACGTACAAAGTTATTTAAATATGTACTTTTGAAACACATAATACTGCAGATCTAATTCACTGAAGCTTTATTCTCAATCCTTGCAGGATGGAGATAGTGTGGGACTCTTGAGGGCAATGCCGGTATAGTCCAAGCTCTGGAGGGTCCTACCAACATACATGAGCTTCAAGGACAGGCCCAGGTGTGCGATTTATGCCTCACTCTGAAGTCACCTTAGTTTAAAGAAGCTCATCACCAGAAAGTAGTCACCAATGGATGATTTTTTTTTTTGGCTGCAGTAACTCACCAAGTCTAAGAAAGCAATCTACAATAATGATGGAAGGTTGCCACACGGAAGAAGTCACAAGTCTTCAATATACTGATGTTAAGGTAGCTCTCATGAACTATTTTCAATCAAAAGGATGATATAACCAGGGGTATGCCGGTGCCAGTTTGCATTGACTCTAGAGAGTTATTGTTAAATTTTCAATGTGATCTTTTACAGCTCGGAAGTTGGGAAATACTACAAATCAGGCTTTGCTGATGGTCTAGATTTAAGAAAGTGATGGAGAAAATGTTAAAAATGAAGATTAACTTAAAAGTATGTCACATGTTTTCTAGTACCAATTGCTAAATATTTACCAGCACACTCCTGAAAATAACATAAAAGCATATAATTTATAAAGATAAAAAAATCACACTTAACCAAATTAAATAAACATTCAGTATAACCAAAATTAATTTAATGCCAATACCTATTAAAAGTTCATAGCTTCAAATGTTAACATTTTAAATGATCCCTTACTTTTAGTCTATCCAAATGATTAATATTTATTTTCATGGCCACCCTCATCAGAGCAATACAATCTATGCCTTTCGATGGTATATTTAAAAAGTGAATCCATCGGGTAGCTGGAAATGAAGAATAAATGGAAATGAAGATAAATTTTAGTATCTCTTTGCCCTCTTGTTTTCTTATGACTTTTGAAAATAGTGCTTTTTTTAGGCTATACATATGCAATCATGTTAAACATATTTCCACCTTAGTCATGTTGTGAGAGAAGAAACAGAACAAAAGGAAAAAAAACATAAAAAAACCCAAAGAGAGTTAAAATAGCATGCTCTGATTTGTACTCAGATTCCATTAGTTTTTTCCCTAGATGTGGATAGCATTTTCCATCATGAATCCTTGTACCTTTCTTGGATCATTGTATTGCTCAGAAGAGCTAAGCCCATCATAACTGATCATCACACAGTGTGGCTGTTACTGTGTCCAATGTTCTCCTGGTTCTGCTCATTTCCCTCAGCATCAGTGCATGTAAGTCTTTCCAGGACTTTCCAACATCTACCTGCTTATCATTTCCTATAGCACAATAATATTCAATTGCATTCATATACCACAACTTATTCAGTCATTTCCCAATTGATGGGTACCCCTCAGTTTTCAATTATTTGCTATCACAAAAAGAACTGCTATAAATATTTTTGTACATGTAGGTCCTTTTCCTTTTTTATGATCTCTTTGGGATACAGACTAAGTAGTGGCATTGCTGAATCAAAGGTCATGATTGGCCTTTGAGCACAGATCCTAATTGCTCTCCAGAATGGTTGGATCAGTCCAAGATGCCACCAATAATGCATTAATGTATTGGTAAGCACCCCAACATACACAGGGGGGCTTGCTATCACAGGTTCTTCGATCTGCTTTTCTAAAAGGAAAGGCAACTTTTGAGGGGTTAAAAATCTCCTTTAATCAAGCACATATGTCATTCACTTAGTTCAGGAAATCAACAGGCAACACTTCCAAACTGTCTGACATTAACAATACATATATCATAAATCAACAGACAGGTTCAACTGTCTTATCTAGATGCCAAAGAGGGAAGCACCAACATCTGGGTTTTCAAAGCTGGGGGCTCCTTAGCGGCTTCCCAGAGAGTTGTCTGGCACATAAATCTTCTTCCTAAAACTAAACCCCAAAGTGAAACCTCACCCTTGGAGTATTTATACCTTTCTTAGAGCTAGGGGGCATTCCAACCCTTTTGAACCAGTGCCTCATTAACAAAAGGTGTGGGCCTTCCTACAATCTTCCCTAACCAAACTCCTCTTAATGGGTAGGCCCATTAATAGGTGGGGAAGATTTTTTAATCACACTAATAACTCAAACACATATACTGTTTCTAGATTTAACTAGAAGAGCTGGAAACTCTTGTTTGTGTACTTTACTCCTAGTAAAGTTCTTGGTTGATAAAGGCAAGATACAATCAGAGGCATTATACTTCTTGTTACAATAAAACAAAAAGAGCAAAAGATCCTACTTTGCTTGCCCTTACAATCCACCCTTCCAGGATCCTTGGCCTTACAAGCCAAATGGCCATGGATCCTGGAACAAATAGACACATTATACTTCTTGTTAAAATAAAACAAAAACAGCAAAAGATCCTACTTTGCTTGCCCTTATAATTACTTTCCCAACATTTATCATTTTTCTAATCTGTCATATTAGCCAATCTGATAGGTATGAGGTGGTACTCCAGAGTTGTTTTAATTTACCTTTCTCTAAGCAATAGTGATTTAGATCATTTTTTTCATATGACTATAGAGAGCTTTGATTTCTTCATCTGAAAACTGTCTATTCATATCCTTTGACCATTTATCAATTGGGGAATAGTACATCTGTTCTGCAGAGCTTTGATCTCACTCACAGATCTCCTACCCATATGTAGTAGCCCAGCATGACAGGAGTTCTTGCTGTTCCCCATGTGATTCTCTACCTCCTGTTTCTACATTGTTACACAGGCTGTCTCCTAAGCCTAGAATGCACTCTCTCCTCCTCCCCTTTACCTTGTTAGACTCCCTAATTTCCTTTGAAACTCAGTTCAAATTCCACTTGTATATGAAACTTTTCTGATACTTCTAGATTCTTAGCCCTCCCTCCCTGATTACCTCATTTATTTCCATACATTTTACACATATTCTCACTCCTGATAGAACCTTAACTTCTTTGGGGACCATTTTGTCTTTGTATCCCCAGAATCCAGCATAGTTTCTTTACACAAAGGAGCCACTTAATGAATGTTTGTTAACTGATTATCTGATTGCCCCAAAGAACTAAATGGAGTTCAGGTATCCAGGTAATCCAACATTACTTGACCAGTGGCAAAAATATAATTAAATTCCTTTTAAAAATTGTGGGTTTGTTTGTTTGGTCAGTATGGACAGTCCCTTTTAAGTTTTAAATTAAGAACTTTTAGATTATATCTGGAAATAATTTTGGATCTTTAAAAGTTTTGATTACTTAGATACCATCTAACAGGTCTGGAAATTTCAGAATTCCTTTTTCCTTTGGAAAAATCTGCAGTGAGATCCAGATATTTCAAAAAGATCCATATACTCCACACAAACTACAAATTCCTACTGGGTATTTCCACTGAAATATCATGCATCACCTTAGATACTGTAGGCCTAAATCCAAATTAATTGTTTTTCTTTGAAACTACTTCCCCTTCTTGATGTTTTTCATTTCATTCTCCCAGTCACTGAAGCTTGAAGATCTTTCACTCTCTACTCTCTTTCAGGCCCCTATAATCACTTACTCTTTAAATTATATCTGTTTTTTCTTCATAATGGCTTGTGTGTCCATTCTTGTATCTCTGTTTCTACTGTCACCCTCTGTCCAGGTCACCCTTGGGTTATTGTAATATTCTCTGTCCTATGCCTCAAGTCTTTTTCCTTTCAGTCTATCCTATGTATATATACCCATTAAATTTATGTTCCCAAAATGTCATTTTCTTTATATTCTTACCTTGTTTAAAAAACCAAATACACCTTTATGGGCTCTAAAGGAAATCACTATATATTTATTTTAAAGTGTTTCTGTACTGTTCAAATATAGTTTAAAATCTTTCAGGGGGGAAAATGTCTAGCAACTTTATAAAAAGTGGATTTGAAAAGACTTTGCTTGGATAATCTGAAGCAGTTCCGTGCAAACTAATTTTTACATCAAAGTATAATAAGTAGGAGAAAAGGTCTAGATGGAAAGAAAATTCATTGACTGGAAAGATAGTCATGGAATACTCAATGAAAATATACACACATAATATACATGTACAGAAAAAATAATGGAAATCACCTTCCTCCATTTTAAGTCAAGCTTTATGGAGGGAAAAAAATTACAATAAACAAAAATGAAATTCTTGTGGAAACAGACAGAAAGGAACTGGACAGTTAGGTGGAGGGGCTGAAATGAGGTTAGTGGAAGTGTTGAAATGAAGTTAAGCATCTTGTCACAACTAAGCTATAGGCAACAAATAAAGATCTAACATATTAGAGGGGATCCAAGGCTGGGGTGAAGTCATCTACAAGAACTTTCTGATAAAAGAGCTACTCTGTTCTAATGAATTTTGTTTTTAAACCATAATTGACTCGACTGAGTATCCTACTTCTGACACTCTCCGTGTGATCCTGAAAAAGTCAGTTGAGCCTTAGTTTCCTCACCCGTAGAGTGACAGCTGGAGTCAGCTCTGGCTCTGTGATGGTGAGCTCTCTGAGTCATCCAAGCTGGGAATAAGCCTACCAAGTTAGTCTACATGGTCATGCCCAGGGTGGACCTGCTGGTGGTGTTGCCATTCAGTCATCTTCAGTCACGTCCAACTCTTCAAGATGCTGAAGCAGTTTGCCATTTCCTTCTCTAATTCATTTTACATATGAGGAAACTGAAGCAAATGGGGTTAAGTGCCTTGCCCAGGGTCAAAAGCGAATGTCTAAGGCAAGATGTGAACTCAGGTCTTCCTGACTCCAGGCCCGGTGCTCCATTCGCTGTGCCACCTAGCTGCCCTGGTGGCAGTTTCCAAATTGCACAGAAAGTGACTCTACGGAAATAGGTCCTGAAATGTCAACATCTTACACCTAGGACCACCCAGTGATAAAAGCATCACATTGCTCATTATCGATCAGGAAGCCCAACATCAATACAAGAAAGCCCAGATTTCATAGCCTGGTATTAGAGGACCTGCTCTCCGCAGTCCAGCCTAGCCGGGTAAGTGGCACAATGGAAAGATCACTAGAGTTGGAGTCCAAGGATCTACACATCAAAATCTCAACCTCTGGAGTTTCTTGAAGTGTAAAAGTGAGGCTGGACTAGAGAGCCTTTGAGGTCCCTTAGAACATCCCTAGGTCTGTGCTCCCAGAATGTCTGATTTCTGTCTCACTGGTTCTCTCTGACCCCTCTGCTCTAGCTGGACTACTTTATTCACTGTCCCCCCACCCTTCCTACATATTCTTGCCTTTCACCCTTTGCTCTTTGTGTCCTCTGCTGACAGTGTCCTCTCCCTCTCCTTTCTGCTTATCCTTCAAGACTGCTCCATCTTTATACATTCCATATGAAATATTTTCTGACTACTCCAGGCATCAGCCATCCTTTCTAGTATATTCTACTCATTTAGCACTATATCACATACCAACTCCCTTGTGATGTGTCTCAAAGGGTTCTTTAATTTATGTTTTTACTGCTTACCTATGTGCATATTGTGTGTACAAAGCTTCAACACCAACCTTCTGCATTTTGCAATTCTTTCTCATTTTTCATTTATAACTTGTTGCCCACCCACATTACTGTATAATGTAAAGCTATTCAATAATTTTTTTACTGCTTGAATTCTACATTTCCTGTAATTAGTATAATAATTCAGAATAGAGAAATGTTCATATTATTTACAATGTAGAATGTTATAGTTTCATGATTCAAAGAGAGAACATGGCCTATTATCTTAACATTTCTGATTTATAATTTTATGTATTTCACTAATGGGTAACAAAAGTTTGCCATGAGTATCACTAAAATGATTTTTCCTTTGTTTGCGTATTTCTTTGCTTGATATCACACTCCATTTTTAAAGGGAAAATTCAACCTTTTGATGTGAACCAATTATACTTAATTATCCAAAATTTGGAGGTAATCAGAATTTTAAAAAAACTTATCTAGTCCAAAAAGATAAGAATTATTGTACAAGGTAAAAATGAAAAAAAAATTACACAAAATGCACATTGTGACAGTGTAGTACAAAACTATAAATAATATATGTGAACATGGAAAACATGAGAAACTGAATACTAAATGAAATGACATAATTAAAACCTATAAAAGAAAGCAGCTATTCACACAAGTATGTCAGCAGCCATGCACATACCCATAGAAGGTGCCTAAATACACCTACCTGCAGAGACACGAGGGCAGTCAGGCAACATGGATTCCACTGATGTATCTAATGGTTCTGAACTAGACACCCAATTACAACAGTTCTGCAAGGTAACAGAGACAATTTTCTGATGAACCAATGATTTAAAGCAAGAAAAAAAAATAGGATCGAAAGATAATGTTTTTTCTCAATAATCAACCATTAGAAATGTTTTTCCTTATATTCCAAACAGTTTAAGACAATTTCCTTTACAAGCAGTTGGCAATCATTTATCATGAATACAAAAGAGTAGTCTAAACAACTCAGCCACCCCGTGTTCATATTAAGGGGGCACATAATCAGTGAGTGACAATACAGTCTGCTGTTAGTGAAGGGGTGGCTATAAAGTCATAAACAAAGGAATAAACAATGATGAAAATGATGCTATATTTTCACTTTTTGATCAAAATTACTTATCCGATCATGTGAACAGGAACGAATAAATTTCTGTTCTATTATTTTAATGGGGAGTCCAAGGAACAAGTAAATTTATCCTCACACTTAAGAAGTTGGCCTAACTGAATTTAACTTAACCCTATTCAGAAATCTTAATAGTTCAAAAGAAACAGCATCTAGCATGCTGTGAAAATATTTGTTTTAGGACACAAAGCCTGTCATTTTAAAGATTTACCTATAAAAGAATGGGATGATTTATAGCTCAAATAAATTAAATAAAAGAAAAATTCGACATGACTTCATTCTGCACAGTATAAATCTTTATCTAAAAGTCTAAGTCTTTTAAAAGCATGATCAGTTTCATATGGCTTTGTTTTTTAAATTTCTCAGAAAAAAAACCCCATGAATTTCCAGACAGATTTTAAGAAATCATCCCATCAATCATGTTTGGAAAAATGGTTGATTGCTATTCTAGTAAACAAGCATGTATTGTGCATTTTTAGATGCTTGCTGCTCTAGTTGTGCACCATGGAATCCGTTCTCACTGTGGAAAGATCCTTGACTGGTAGATCAAGTGTCTTATTGTATTTCCTTAATTCATTCTGTCTGGAAGAAGATGTCAGCTGTGTTGCAGTGAGGAGAGAATTTCAAAGGCCCCAGTCCCCACCAATAAAGGCCGAGGGATGGCTTTTGAATAGATTTGTCAAGGCAACCCTACTGTTCTGGGACCAGGGAGAGCAGCAACAACATAAAGGAAGGGTTGCTGTATGAGATTAGAAAGTGAAGTTCACAAAGCATGGCAGATTTTTGTAAGAAACAGGAGATCAATGAAACTATTGAACTGTGTGGAAAAAAAAACATGAAAACAAACACACCATCCAGTAATGTTCTTAAATGCTATTTCTCTCTTTTAAAATTTAAAATGGATGAAAAAACCCAAGTATTTTCATGTTTCACAAAAGCTTAACGGTTTAAAGTAGAAACTATTCTATAATATGCACTCCTAATCTTAATTAACAGTTGAATGCAAAGTTACACAATGTAGGATTGTAGAAAATATAAAGAAATAGGATTTTCATAAGGTATTTTATTCATTTGAAATAAGCAAAATTAATATTGCTACTGATAGAGCCCCACATCAGAGAATTCTAGATAATGCAGAAGATTAGCACACAATTAGCCAGCTTTTATATACAATGTGACACTTGCCTGTAAGAAATAAGTATTCTCCAAAGCAGTGTCAAGATATGTAAATGGATGATTTGTTTTATCATTCATCACAGTTCCTAATAAATTCAAAAATCATGACTTCTATAGATACTAAAAATAGGCCCCCAGTGATACAGGAGAGATAGCTTCAATGAAGAATGCCTTTTTTTTTTTTTTAAACAATTCAGTCTTTCAATGACAGCAATTAGCACTACAGACAGACAGGGAGCGATTAGTATATATTTTAATTATTATTCATTCTACAAGTTCTCCTAAATCTGATGAAAGTTAGATATTACCCAGGTGATATCTCAGACTTAATAATTCTCACCTATACTTCACAAACGTAAAAATATTCCTTATAGGAGATCTCTAATACTAATGAATGTTAATATACTTCATTAAACATTTTTTTCCTGAAATGGAATTAACTGTAATGAAATTTGCGTTAGCCCAAATATTTAAGGCCAAGCTGTAGAGATCCAAATTATACAAATCTGAAATTTTTGCTTTTATCTTGCAATAAGTTTTAAGGCTTTGATTTCTCAGAGAACATGGAAATTCCCTGACAGTTTGTGGGGGCAACATGCTTTATATTTTTAACTGTTAAGTCAAAGCTCTCAAACTATGTCCCAGGTAATGCTTTATTCCCATCAACTCTGGCCAATCAAACTGTTAAGGTTAAATCTAGACTTAGTGGTCCAGATAGAAGACTAGCTTAAAAATAAATAAATAAAATAAAATAGAAAGCGTCTCTCTAATTGCAGAGGAAACCCAAATTTGCCTATTAAGAACAAATCACAGTAAATGAACTAATCAACTTAATATTTCTTCAATTTTTAAAATAGAAATAAATTACTACAGGAAATAACCCCACAGAACTATAATCCCAACTTAAAGAGAGAAATTCATAAATAAAATTCAGGGTTTTTTGGTGTTATAAATTTCCCTTTAACTCATCAATCCCACATAAGAGATTTGAAGGGTGCAGTGACAGTATTGTTTTAAATTTCAAGTAACAAAAGAAATCCAACTGGTTCTTTTGAATAATAAACAAAAACAAATATAACTAAAGTAATCTTTAAAAATCTAATAAAAACTCTACTTTGTAGGCGAGGGGAGAAAAGGGTTGGAAACAGGTTATTAACATTGGTCAAATTACTTTAAACACGGAGAAGATTAAACTTTGAAGTTTCATTCATAATTAAGTTAGCATACTAGAATTAAAATCATGCTCTATTCTTAAATGATATTCCCAAAGAAATAAGTACAGTGTATCTTGGAATCTGTACTGAGAAATAAATTTTAAGGCTCCAAGCACTGAAGGGAGCTAAAGGATTTAAAGACTCCATATTTATAAGCAATATGACTTTAAAAATTTCTAAGACAAAAATATAGAAATTTCCATTTGGTTACGGGGTTTTGTTGTTGTCCAGTTGTTTCCAGCATGTGTGACTCTGTGACCTTATCAGTGTTTCTTGGCAAAGATACTGGAATGGTATGCTGTTTCCTTTAGTTCATTTTACAGATGAGGAACTGGGGCAAACAGGGTTTGGTGACTTGCCCAGGGTCATACAACTACCAAGTATCTGAGGCTAGATTTGAACTCATAAAAATGAGTCTTTCTCATTCCAAGCCCAGTGCTCCATCCACTGCACCAACTAACTGCCTATGGTTAAAGGATATAAATAGGCAATTTACAACATATATTGAAAACACAGATTGGAAACAATCACTTGAAAAACTGTTCAACCTAATCAAGGAAATTCAAATTAAAACAACTGTGAGGTACCACTTCACACCCATCAAATTGATAAAAATAACAAAAATGGACAAAACTCAATATTGGCAGGATTGTGGAGAAACAGGTACATTCATAAATTGCTAGACAAATTTTAAACTGATAGAATCTGTTGAGAAAACAAGCTGGCAGTATGTATCAAGAATCATAAACATTGTCATTATCATTTGACCCAATCACCCATTATTGGGACTAGTTCCTAAGACATTTATCTTAAAGAAAAAGGGTATTTATTAAAATATAAATTATAGATGCATGTATATGTAATATACATATTAAGGACATAATATACACACACACACATAGTCCCACAGATATGCACATTTGGGTTACTTTTGGGTGTCCAACAATTGGTGAAGTGCTGAATAGTATACATTAATGAAATAAAATTTTATATGCACTCAAAAGATTTGTGAGTTCACCAGCAGGGAACTCCCTATATGAGAAATCCCTCCCTCTTCATAGTAAATGAGTTGCCTAAGGCACACAGAGGTTAACTGATTTGCCCAGGGTCAGAGTTAAAAACTATTAGAATTGGAATTTGAACTCATATCTTAAGGGCTCTCAGCACAGCACTTACTGCATCATCCTAAGCTGCATCTATGTGTTCTACAGAATTACAGTAATAAACTGAGGAAAATAAAGAAATTGAGAAAGACATATGAAAGGAAGAAAGCAGAATCAGTACAACACAGATACAACACATATTATGCAGAGGAGAAAAATGCATACACATATATAGAGGTAAATGAAAAAACAAAGAGAAAGGAAGCAGACAGAAAGGGAGTAACTAGGAAACTGGTAGGAATATTTTTATGTCTGAAGTCATTTTTAAAATGTAAATAGTTGTAAATGTCTGCTTTAATTAGTTTTGTTGTTAAAAGTTAATTCCATATCACAAGCTACCAAGTTTGACTTATGTTGTTTTTTAAATCTCTTTTGGAAAAGTAAATGAAAACACTGAAGAAGAAAATGCTATCATTAAGGTAAAAGGACAGAAAAAAACATAAAATAAATTTAATACATGCCACACCCAAGCAACCACACTTTGAAAGTGGAGGTGCCAAGAGTCATGGTGGGTTACTTATATTCTCTAGACATAAGGGCCTTGGACATTTTTCTTTTGTTGTGTGGGCTGAACGGTGGGAATAAGAGACCTATAGAGTCAGAGCTCAGAACTTCCTCCATCAGAATGTAAGCAGTGACAAACACCAATGAAAAGACCACCTGATACAGAGGAAGCAAGACAGGGAGAATATGGGCTTGTTTTTCCTGACCTGGAACATGAGTATGGTGGGGTAGGAGTCAGTTTCTGTTCTCAAAGGATATGTAAAAAAGGACAACTGATAATTACTACAAATATGCCCTACCTATGTAAAGAGAAGCCTCAGATATGGTTGCCTAAAGGGCATTTTGGACATCCAGCAATACAGACGGGGCAGATTAAATCACCCTCCTTATTTGCAGAGTCAAAAGCTGAGAATCACATGATCTGAAGAAGGATTTATGGCTGAGGGTTGTATGGGGCCACTTCTATAACAAGAGAAGGAAATTTTCCCACTTAATCTAATCAGTCCTGGAGATCAGAAGAACAAATATGTTTTTGCAGTTGCTGAAATGTTTTCTTCCCTTTCCCCAAGAAGGTGGTTTGTCAACAGCCTTCCAACTAAATTCACCATCAGCTGGAGACAAGGCTCAGTTTGAAGTAACTTTGGAGAAGAAATAAGAACTTTTCCCCAAGATCTCAACATCATCAACTTCAAGAATAACAAATGCTTAAACTCCTAAAAGACAGATTCCCAAAAGAATTAAATAGGCAGTATTTGATCATTTTCTAGAAAAGGGAAGAATTGAAAAAAGTGGCACCATGTAATTCTAGCCAAATTTCAAAACAAAGTTTAGTAAAAGGATGCAGCAAATATTAAGAGGAATTGGAATATGCCTCATGCATGATGGAACTAGGAATAATTAATATACATGATTTATAAACTATACTGTTAGAGCCCAGAAAAAGACTACTGTTTTCCATGGAAATCAGTATAAGTATTATTTTGAGATGAAGAGCATAGATATAATTGAAGGGATATTTGCAAAATCTCCCACATACTGAAATAATTCCTGGGATGAATGCTTTGAGAGAAGTGTATGAATTTTACGCGGAAGGATAAAACCCTACCATTTCCTCCCATTCCCATCTAAAACCCATCATTCCACAGGAAAGAAAGTAGCTTCTCCTTATTATATGTTGGGTCTATTCATTCTCATATGTAAGAAAGGCACACATGACACAGCTTTGAGAAGTTAGAAAGGACATACAGAGAGTAGAATGGAAATACGGCATTGAGTACAAAGGACATCAGTCTTGAAATTCGGGAAAACGGGTATGAAGTGCTGGCTCCGCTATTTATTTCCTGTGGGCTTTCGGGCAATCATCATCATGCAGAGCCTTAGTTTCCTCATCCATGTAACAAGGATTACGGCAGGGTTGTTGTGGAGATCAAAGGACACAAATGTCTGCAAGGAGGCCCTTGTGCTGAAAGAGTGCAACACAAAAATAAGCTGGGAGTATCATTAGGGGATACGATTCACCTTAAAAAGCAGTTATTAATTACTAATCATGTGCAAAGTATTTTGCCAGGTATTAGATAGGCAAACACAAAATTAAAACAGTCCTCTCAAGATGCTTATATTCAATTACAGAAGCAAGTCAGTAAATGCCAAAGCTGGAGCAGAAGACCACCCAACTGCTGGGACGATGGGAAGAGGCTGCGCCTAGAAGGCACTCACCAAGTGCAGGATGTCAAACTAACACAGGGCAGCAACTGAAATTAAGTCTTGAGAAAAGGTAAGGAAGGAAGGAATTCCAGGCCTGGGGCAGGAGGGAATAGGAGATGGCTTATGATAGCAAAGGAATTAATAAAGGAAGGAAGGTAAAGCAGTCCTTAAGCACTCACTGTGCTGTTAGGTATGGAGGGCCATGCTATCAGAAGCCTAGCCCTCAGGGAATTTATGTTTGAGAGAACATACAAGGGTATTCCAAAAGTTTTAAACTTTAATAGCATAAAACTGCACTAAGACTTTGGGGATAGCCTGTCTATGTTGTGCTGGGTAGAGAAGGATATCATAGTTGGGGAAGCCACAAAGATGGTGAGTGGAACAATAGGACAGTCAACTGACCATGCCCTTTCCAGAGTCCCAGATGTTGATGGCAATATTGAGAGCCAGAGCTGGAAGGCCCCTGGCTTATCTGGCATCTTTTATCTTATATGAGGGCTTCCCTGGATCCTGGATTGCCTTTTCCTCCCCCATAGCTACTGCCTCCCATTTACACTGAATATATCTTGTATGTACAGAGTTGTTTACAAGTTGTCTTCTCTATAATAACATGAGCTCCTTGTGAGTAGGGGTCAAGTTTTTACTTTCTGTGTCCCCAGTGCTTATCAGCACAGTGCCTAGCACATATTAAGCACTTAATAAATGCTTATTGACTGCTTGAAGGGAGTAATGATGGGGAAGGGGGAGGAGACGATGGTGCTACAGAGTCTAATGAAGGTCAGAGCCAAATGACTTAGTTCCTCCCAGGCATGACCCCTGGAGATCTGGTTTGGAGTGGGAAATGACAGCAAAAGAAGCTGAGAAAGGACAGATTGGAGGAAAACCTCAGAAAGCAGTGTCACAGAATCCAGGGGAGATGAGAATATCTAACAAGGGATGGCAAGTCAACACTGTTAAAAGATGCAGAGAATGGTTACAGAAATGAGCACTGGATTTAGCAGGTAAGAAATGAACTGTGAGATGATGGGGATACAAAATCAAAGCTCAAAAGACCTTCCAATGACTCACACATGGAAGACATCTAATAAGCGTTTGGTGACCTGAAGTGAATTGAATTCTTCTTGGCCAGGGGAGCCAGTTCGTCTCCTCTTCTGGTTGCTTTTCCTTCACCAACCTTCAAACTTCTCCCTATGGGTTCCAACTATTTTTTTTTTTCTTTTTAAATACATTTATTTAACTTTTTACATTCATTTTCACAAGATTTTGGGTTCCAAAATTTTCTCCCCATTTG
>CM053769.1:679738035-679767737 GCA_028658325.1 Potorous gilbertii | reverse complement strand
CCTTCACTGTGTTTCTGCGCGGCTTCCACTGTTCCAGAATTTGTCAGGAGTTCTTTTTACAGGAAATCTATGGGCTGTGGGTTCGGACCTAGCATAGGTGAGTCTTTCTACTCCGCCATCTTGGCTCCGCCCCCCCTGGGTTCCAACTATTAGCATTTCCTATAGTTCCATATATATACATATATATATATACACACACACACACACACACACATATATATACATATATATACAGTTATAAATTAATGTAGTTATAAAATCACACTGGAAATAGGTTTTCAATATTCTCTTCCCTTACTTGGGAAGGATTTTGGACAGAGTACAAATGAAGGGCAAACCGATAACTTTCTTTATCATGATCATCTGTGTGTTATTATGAAGAACAGTGACTATTGCCCCTCAAAGAAAAGATTTTCAGATATCTAAAAGGGAAGAAAATGTAAGGAAAATGAAAAACTGATGGATAGCATGACCACCAAAAAAGAGGCACAGAGGCTAGAGAGCCTAGCCTCAAAGCCAGGAGGGCCTTGTGGCACATCCTGGCTATGGGACGCTGGGCAAATTACTTCACCTCTCTGTGCTCTAGGCAACTCTCCATAAGACTCTAAGTGCAGAAGAGGTGCCAATCTGCATCAGGAGAGGCAGTTTCCTCACCTGGAAGTTCCTTAAAGCAATAAAATTACAGGTCCAGTTCCTGTCTTTTCCCCTACTATTTAAAAAAATATAATAACCAACAGTAATTACTGACCCTCATATGTCCACCTTCTCATCTCTATGATAATGGTTTCTGCAGCAACTGGTCAGCCCTTTATAGATTATCATCTTCATAAGACCCTGTGTGTCAAATGGCTGAGAAGTGTAGAGAATAAAAGATCCTGCTGTGCTTAGTATTTGTCCATTATAGGAAAAATAAGGATTAAATCTGGCAGGTCAAAATATACCTTTAAAGGCTCTCATGTCGCCAACAAGGAGTGTTCCATGTAACTATCAAGATCATACTAGATTTATAAATGCATGCAAGCATAAAATTAAAGTTCAGTAATTATCAATATCAAATGAAACACAAAACAGGGAGGCATTTGCCAAGAGCATCCTGCACTGGTAGATAAAGGCTGCTGGTTTAACTGAGGCTCTCAACACTTCTTGCCTGGGCTATTTGTATCGTGTCTAACTTCTCCAGATCTTTCCATATTTCCATAGCTGCAGAGGCTTCCTACTGCCTCCATACTAAAATGCAAACAAACTTCTCTGTCCTTTCCAATCTGGCTCCAGACTTCCATTCTGGCATTATCATACCTCATTTCCTTTCACATTTTAAGTTGCAGTCACACTGCCTTACCTGCTGCTTCCCATATAAAACAGTCTGTCTCTATGTCTCTGCAAAGGTTGTCTCTCACACCAGGAGTTCTCTCCCTTCTTGCTTCTTCTCCCTTAGAATCTCTATCATCCTTCATAGGTCAAGTGTTACCTTTTACATGAAGCCTTTACTTCTTTCTCCCCTCTGCCAGTTGCTAGTGGCCTCCTCACTTAGATATTATGGATTCACTTATCTAGGTACATATATACTCCCCAACATAACGCAAGTTCATTTCTGTTCTGTATCCCTTTTGCCCACAACGAAGGTGATTAAGTAAATGCTTGCAGAATGGATGGGTGAATGTGCTGTAGGAAATCCAAATAGAAATGTGACCCCTAAAGAGAGTGAGGTTCTCCAAGTACTCGTGTTTGCCCATGCTAATGTTGCAGATCAGGAATATCACAGGGCCTTCTCGATGGCATCCCAAGGTACTCTAAAGGAATCAAACTAGCAATCGACTATGACACAGAACTGAACGGGCAATCCCCTGAGTTAGTCAATCAAGAGTACAAGAGCTAAGTTCAGAGCTGTATTACTTTCAATGATCCTAATCTCTCAGAGCAATGTCTATCTTTTTGACATCCATATCCTTCTGGTGATGCTATATGGTTACAAATCAAGTAACACCACACTCTCAGTAACATAAAGGAATATGGGAAAACACACAGCAGGCGTCATCGGGCTGTATTGTATGACCAATGATACTCTGCCTCATGAAGTAGAAAAGACATCACCTGGGGCATATATTGCCAGGAAAAAAGATGAATCAGTCATAGAGTAAGCTCTGGAGATAAATGAAGAGCCTGAGTTTCAAATGAGGTAACTTGTATAAAGCACTTTGCACACATTAAAACTACATAAATACTATAACGATTACTTTTTTCATATAAAAAATCTTGACTATTGAACTATAAAAATCAAAAAAAAATTAAGATAAAATACCCAAAGAGGAGGAACCTAGATGAAAACCCTGTGGAATAAGATGGTATGGACGGATAATGGCCTGCACTAGTATAGAGTGAATCCATCTTAAGGAGATTTGAATATATGTTTTAATAACAATAAACATGATACTGGTATAAAACCTTATACATGTTGAAATGCTTCATATTTATCATCTCATTTGGCCCTGAGAAGCACCTTGGAAGAAAGGAAACCAAGACTCAAGAGAGGCAGGGATCTGCCTGGGATTATACTTTGTATCTTATCACCTATGTCATTATTGGATATTTATCAAAGATCACAGTGAGCTAGCGGCAAAACATGGTCTAATACAACCATAAGATCTCCTGGATTGTAAGTTCTTTTGTGGATGCAAAGATTCCCTAAAATGAGGAGAAAATACAAACTATGTCCTTCCTACTTTTATGCTGTGGGAAGAAAGGTGAAAGGAAGAAAGGAAGGGACCTATATAAGAATGGAGGTCGTTATAGATTTAAAAACATATTTGGGAAAATACGGTGGGAGCCCTGAATACAGCAAATTCATCCATCAATGAATTTGGTAACTCAAATGAAGGAATGCAGGGTAACAATCTGCAGTGTGAATGGGACACCTGACTGTCTCAAATAATAATCAAAGTATTCATTCAAACTGCTTTTGATATAAGATTCGTCACTTGAAATGAGAAGTTTCAATAAAGAAAAAGGTAAAAAGTGACCTTCCATGTTTGGGGAAAGTGAAAAGTTACTATGAATATAAAGTTTGATATTATCTGTTATCAATGGGGAAGGAAGGGCATTAACTTCACTACTGAAACTATATGGGAAAACATACAGTAAGAGAGGAGAAATGACACACATCCAAACAAAAATAAGATGATCCTTTGAAAAAAAAAATCAGTGAACCATGTGTTATGTTAACTAGGAGAGTTTATAGATCTTCCCTACCCACTAATAAGCCTAGTCATTGATTAGGGGAGGCTCATGTTTTGTTAATTTTGTTAATGAGCCACCGGTTCTCAAGGTAGAGCCCTCTGGCTCTAAAAGATGTGTAAGCATTCTGATGTGTGACTGAGTTTTTGGAGGAAGATTTGTATGCCAGATGAGACTCTGGGAAGCTACTAAGCAGCCCCTCAGTTTTGAAGATCCAGATGTTAGTGCTTCTCTCTCTGGTAGCTAGGTGGTGCAGTGGATAGAGCACCAATGCAGGAATCAGGAGGACCTGAGTTCAAATCTCACCTCAGGCACTTGACACTCACTAGCTGTGTGACCTTGGGCAAGTCACTTAACCCCAACTGCCTCATCCTGGGTCATCTCCAGTCATCCTGATGAATATCTGGTCACTGGATTCAGATGGCTCTGCAGGAGAAGTGAGGCTGGTGACCTGAACAGCGTTCCCTCACTCAAAACAAGGTCAAGTGCAAGTCATGTCATTATTTCTCTGATGGCATGGTCTTCTTCAGCAATGAAGGAAGAATACCTAACTAGGTATGTTTCCAATGGTCAGACAGTTGGATCTTTCTGTTTCCAATATAAGTATTGCTTATATCACTGTCTGTTGATCTATATTTCTCTGTATTTTCTCTGAAGTTCAGGGCGCTTTTTCCCTTGAACTAAGCGAATGATATACGTGCTTGATTAAAGTGATTGCTGACTCCTCAAAAGTTGTCTTTCTTTTTAGAAAGCAGATCAAAAAACCTGTGACAACAGACCCTCCCCTGTGTATGTTGGAGTGCTTGCTTTTATACCAGGGAAAAATCAATTAGGAATATAGCTACTTAATGGCCAAGAGACAGAAAAAAAACAATGCTGAAAAACAACTGGATGTTAGAGTAAGGAGAAAATTATATAGGTTTGTAGTGTAGAAGGAAAGTAGAAAAAAATACACTAGCATAAACTTATTTGCTGAAGAGTAAGATTGAGTTTTCTAATATACAATAATAGCAATAACGCATAGTTTTGCCAACACTATGGAATTATGTGGAAGATTCCTTTTAAGAACTGAAAGATAGACCTATTTATTATCTCTTTGGTGCTAACAGTGCAACATCACTGGCATACCCCTCCACTGTATATTTGGCAGAGATCTGGTTGAATCAAGTATCAGTTGCCTTATTATCAGAACATAAGCATACTGGAGGAAATCCAGGAATATCAAATGATTAAGAATGCAGATGATTTTGTGGAAAAATAGTGGAGGGTGCGAAAAGGGCATGCCAATTAGGTGTGATATCCCAAAAGGTAAATACAAATAAGGACAAGGTGTTATAGTATAAAGGGAAATAATAGGATGAAAGATGAAAAAAGAAAACAGGAGCATGTTCAATGAGTTCAAACTAGTTTTCAAGGTTCATTTACTTTCATTTATTTTTAAAAAAAGCTTTCTTAGCCAGCGGCTGGCCCATGGCCAGTGCCTATGTTCTTCTAAGCTCTGGGGTCTGGCTTATACCCATTCCTGCTTATTACATCTTCTCCCTCTACTGGTAGTGGCCAGCCAATCCATTTAAGAGTGGCATATACTGACCTCCTTTTGAGTAAGAAACGGATGAGATAGAGCTTACATTAAGCCTCTTCCTTGCAATTAAATGGCACTATGCTTAATAGCTGGTGCCAAAATTAAACAACAGGGGTTAAAAAAAAATCTAACAGTGAGTCCCTCTTCAACCATAGTTCTTGTTCTTTTTATATGCATAATTGCATAATTTTATAATTTTATAAAGGGAAGAAAAACAAATGGGCTTTAAAAAATTGCTTGTCCTTCAAAATAAGGTGTTCTGTGATTATTTCCATTATATCTGGGCTTTGCTGTTTCCTCTAGAGCCTGTATGTTCTGTCCACAGTAATGGAGGCTGCAGGGAGAGTGGTAGGAGGCAGGGGCTCAAGATGGAAAGACTTACACCTACCCAATTCATCTCAGTACTTAAGAAAATTTAATCTCACCTCTCTCATCCATTCCCGAATAGTTTTGCCAGCTTCTTGATGCCACACATTGTGAACAGAGTCTGTCAACGCCACAGCAGTTACCTTATTTTTTACATCTGCTTCTCGTTGAATCATCTGTTTCCAAAAGGGAAAATAAAATATTGGCTGTAATTTCTTTATTTTTTTTTAATGGAGTGCAGCCTGCTTAGTCAGAGATGATAATATTATATCAAAAAAGGAAACACAAACTTATTTCTTGTTTGGATCTTTTTTTTTTTTACACAACTGAAAACATTCTACCCTTATCTAGAAATATGGAAAGACCTCAAATTTTCTTTTAAGTACAATACTATTTAAGTCTTCGAACGATGAAGCCCTATTATTTTCCATGTGGTTTGACAATTCAAGGATTAGAGGGATCATAGTGAAAAAAGGGAGGAATCCCTGAGGACATCTTTTACAAGTTTCTTAGATTTCCTATTTTTGTGCTTCAGGGAAGATGGTACCTGGGGTTCACTGTTAGCTACTTAAAGACTAACATCCACTAATTTTCAGTGGATTGTACATCAGAAAAGAAAGCAATCTTTCTTTGACTTGTCAGAGTTCTTTCGTTTTATATCCAATTTAACTACCTTGCTTTCACGCTAGGAACCTGTAATTCCTTGCAGACTCCGATATACACAAAAGTCTTTTGCTTCAGAGTCTATCAATATCATTTTGGTTTCTAATATATTACTTTATGTCAATAAACCATTATGCTTTAACTTCTTTCTAAAGAATGTTATTTCTGTGAACAATAAATGATTTCTGAAAATAAAGAGTTGATTGGTATAAAGAATTCATCAGTGGCGGGCAAGATAAAGGGAGTAGAAAATAATAGTTTGGAATAAAAGGAATAGACAAAAGGGTTTAATCTACTAACACTACTGACCTTAATTTGAAATAGTGATTGAGAGGATGCTTAATGAGAAATTATAGTAAAATACAATAAGAAGCAGCCTTGAATTTCACCGTCATGTCTTTACTGGTACTTTGTATCAAATATCTTTTACTTTCCAGATTTTTCTCATATTAATGGAAACGAACAATTTTCCTGAATAAATTTGGTGATAACTTGTGAACAATTTCTATAAACTATTTCTGGAAAATGCAATACTGCACTTAAAAAAATGAAAGAATATGAAATGCCCTTCATTATCTGATAGATTATAGCAGACTACACTTTAGATACCAAAATAATATTTGTTGACATTCTGAATAAAAATATCTACTTTTTGATTTTCCATAAAGTCTAAATATGCACATCTTCTCTCACTGAGCACTACTTAATGTTAATTCAATTCACTGTTAATGCTGCCTCAGCAGTATCTCCACATGTGAAATTTCAGTCTCTTATGTTTTATGCTTCTATAATGTCAAAAATTTAAAATCAATGTTGATTATCAACCCAGTACTATAAAAAAATTTACCTGCGACACCAATATTATTTTTAAAGGCATAGACTACTACTGTGATTTAATACTTCAGATTAATTATTAAACTGAATACCAGTTTATTGTTTATTTAAAAAAATTTATTGAATCACGATATTCAAAACATGAAAAATGAATTCAATACTATACAATAAAACATTCTGGCAATGGGGAATCTAAATCTAACTCATGAACTACTTGCTCATTTTACATAATTTTCACTTTCTAACTAATGGTCCTTCAATATACATAAAGTAATCAATTCTGTTACAGGATAACAACATGTGATCTTGCTGCTCTAAAAAATTCTGAAATTTTTGAATATGAGATGATAGTCATTGTTGCTAATAACATATGTATCTGTATTGTAGTGATGGCCGAGGTGAGCTGAATACAATTTGGGGGAGAGAGGGAACTTCCACCAATTTAACAATACTAAACAGACAGTTGTCTAATATGAAAGTGCCTGAGTAGGGCAATGTTACAGAAACTGAATACTATCTAATTCTGTAAAATTGAAAAAAATAAACTTTTGTTCTGGGCACTGTCACTGATAGAAAAGCTGCAGTCTACCTCTCTGGTCCCTCAAGTACATTTTCCATCATAGAATTATCTGATCTGATGCAACACTGAACTCCATGTAACTGTAACCATTCTGGATCTACCTGGCCATTTTCTCGAGTAGATAGATTAACATGTGCATGCAGAAAATCCTTTACTGTGGAATATAACATATTTGGTTGCCAGGGATTAGATAAATATAAATAGTTCAGCTTTACAGTCTTTTAGTCCTTCTGCCCCAGCCTTGCTTTTTATGTACTATTAGAGGCCAGGACAACTTACGGCTACCCATTTTATTCAAAGTTAACCGTTTCACTTGCCACTGTGAAAAGCTTCTCTCAGCCATACTCTCCAGGACCACTCGTCTCTTCCATTGCACACCTGTGAATCATGCTGAAGGATGGGGGAACTGAGAGCAAGAGGAGGGCCCTGGGATGACAAAATTTGGATGGAACTAGAAAGCAAAGATAGAAATGAGCATAAGGGTAGCAAACATGGGCTTAAGAGGGAGTCAGGTTAGAGAATAGAGTGAGTAAAAATAGTCAAACAAGAAAATAACTTCAGGAAATTCAGAAATATGAATGAGGGAAGCCTTGCTCTATGTAAATGATGGCAGATTTTTCTAAATGTTCTGCTTCTGAATTAACTAGGGAATTTTCTAGTGAGAGGTCCTCTTTAACAATTATATTCTAATCAATCAAATGTTCAATAAATTCAAGTTTTTAGCCAATGTTTTTCAAATAAACAAGTTACATTTTTTATGAACATGATTTTTATGACAATTGAGAGGCAATGGGGTATAGTAGATGGAGTGTTAGATTTGGACTCAGAAAGAGTTTGAGTTAAAATTCTACCTCTGATGCTTTGTGCCCACAAGAAAGTAACTTAACCACTAAGCTTGTGGGAATGTCCTTAAACTATATGATATGAGATCTGAGTTGAAAGGAAGTATCACACTGATAACTCACATACAGAAAAAAAAATCATAGTTCATTGATGTATTGACATTTATGGATATTATTAATGGATTAAAATTTGTGACACCCTAGAGATAATTCTTATCAAAATCCAAATAGGTAATAAATACTTCATAATTTTTATCATAATCATGACATAGGTTATACAAAAGCATGTGCTCATTCTGGGTATTTTTTTAAAATTATAATTCATTTGTACTAGAAAAAAAGTACAAGAATTGAAATGACTCAGTAGAAAATGACCAGAAAAGAGCAGTGATCTCATGAAATCACAATCCCTCAAAACAACACAGGATAGAACTTGACATAAGAAAACTTCAATTTAATTCAATAAATACTTATTAATAAGCATTTGCTGTATACACAAGACAACCTGTTAGGTATTAGGCAATAACTAGTATTCTCTGATTTCCTATGGCAGTGATGCATTTTAGCAATGTCATTAAAATAACTGAATATTCAAAAATTAGATAAATAACATACAGGATCCCTTGACCACATTAATTAGCTTCTTTTCCTTCGTGAACTAACTTTATTAAAGATTTTGACATTCAAGTCTTGGTTTGGACAGAAAGCCCAAGGAAGACTGAGTTTCTAATTTGAGAAAGGAAAAAAAGCTGAAACACTGATCCCTTTAGTTAATCACTGGATATTTTTCATCTTTTATTTTTGGTTCCTCTTATTAATTCTATCCAATTACTAACAGTCTGTTCAACTTAGTCTGAACATTTTTAATTTAATCTTTTTTATTCACCTTCCATTAAGATCTATTACTAAGGTTGAAGAGGTAGTAAATTCTAGGACAAACTTGAAAATACATTCCAAATTAAATCAACACATACTGTTGACTTCAATATAAAGGCATAGTGAGAGATAGAGGTAAAAAAATATGACAAAAATTAAGGAATTAATGAAACTAAAGCTTATAGATTATACATATACCTCATTCATTTTGTCTTTATTCAGTAAACATTTTTATTAAGTGACTCTTTATATTTAGGTTATCTTGCTAGATAAAAAGACAAGACAAAAAATTATCCCTGACCTTAAGAAGCTGACATATTCTGTCCCTTCCCCCCAAAATTCATACCCTTAAGGGATTGGAGTGGGGAAATGGGTACAACAGGTAAATAGATAAACACAATATAATTTGTGGAGAGATAATTCATTCACAGTATTTATTATCAATACCTATTATGTTCCAGGCACTGAACTATGTTAGATGCTGGGTACACAAAAATAAAGCAAAAAATAGAAGCAAATATTTTACAGAGGACACAATGTTACAAGTAGATAACTAAATGCAATATAATCTAAGAAGGGAGAGAGAGCAGAAAGGTTTTCCACAGGAAGTGGTATCTCATTTGGACCTTTGAGGGACGCTAAGGATTCCAAGGGCAGAGGTGACGAGAAAGAGAGAACATTCTAGGAATGTGGAACCCTTCTGTATTAAGGATAATAGTAGGAAGTAGGATACCGAATGTGAATAACAGCAAGTATGCGAGTTTGGCTGAAATGGGATGTGGACCAAGACTAGAAAGGCAGGGGATGGCCAGACTGTGATGACCTCAAGTATCAAGCTGAGGAGCATACACAGGAGCCAACCACACTCTTAAAAAAAAGCATGATATTGGACTTATGGTTATGGACTGCAAAGGGGAGAGATTTGAAATAGAGACCCATCAGGAGACTACTGAAACAGACAAAGAAAGAGGTAAGGAGGGACAAGGATTAAAGTAGGCTGACATCCATGTGAATGGAGAGAAAGATACAGGAGAGTCTTTGCAGAGGTAGAATCAAAAGACCTGGGTAAAGAGAATGAGAGAGCCAGTGGCGATTCTGAGGTTGTACCCCTAGGGGAGTGTATTCATACTGTGTGCTATTCAACACACACACACACACATACACACACACACACACACACACACACACACACACACACACGCACACGCACACACACACAGTCCCCAAAATTTCAGTGCTGTTTTAAGCTTTCATATCTTTTTTAACTTAATAGTTTAAAATAATATTGAGACTTCTTGGACATTCTACATTTTCATCCATACTTAGATTATGAATGCCTTCTTCAAGAGAGATAGAAGGTGCTTGATATGATGAGTGATAAATTAACATCAGAAAAAATGAAATTGTCTCCAATGGATTAGAAATAGTGAGTTAGGATGTGGGAGTTACTTCCAAATCTGTCTGACAACTGACTTAAGAATCGAGACCAGAAGGTGAAAAGCTGAAGACTTTATATTTGATCCCAAAGGTAATAAGAGGTCCCTCTGTAATTTATTGAGTAGGATATGACCTCGTCAGACCTGAACCCAAAGGAAAAGACTTTGGCACCTGAGTGTAGGAAGGATGGATTGGAATGAGAAAACAGGGCTCAAGGAGAACAATGAGAAGGCAACTGCAGTGATTCAGGTGAGAAGTGATTCCCTGACTTCCTTCAAGTCCCAGCTAAAATACCATCTACTACAAGAAGTCTTTTTGATTCTTCTTAATGCTTGTGCTTTTCTACTATTAATTATTGCCAATTTATCCTGTACATGGTTATTTTTGTGTTCTGTCCTCCACTAAATTGTATACTCTTTGAGGATAGGAACTATCTTTTTTTTTAGAAAAATATTTATTCGTTTTAGATTTCAACATTCAGTTCCATAAACTTTTGAGTTTTAAATTTTCTCCCCTTCTCTCCCCCTCCCCTCCCCTCCCCAAGAGGGAATGCAATCTGATATAGGCTCTACATACACATTCATATTAAGCATAATTTCACATTAATTATACTGTGAAGAATTGTAACTAATTGAATGAACCATGAGAAAGAAGAAACAAAACAAAATAAAAAAGAAAGAGAGCAGATAATACTCTTCAATCTACATTCAGACTCTAAAATTCTTTTGTCTGGATGTGGATAGCATTTTCCATCATGAGACTTTTGGAGTTGTCTTAGAACTTCACACTGCTGAGAAGAGTCAAATCTCTCAACGTTAGTCACTGCACAGTGTGGCTGTAATTGTGTACGATGTTCTCCTGGTTCTGCTCATTTCAGTCAGCATCAGTTCATATAAATCTTTCCAGGTTTTTTCTAAAATTCACCTGCACATCCTTTTTTTTTAATATATGATTTATTTATTTTTCAGTTCTTAACATTCACTTCCACAAGAATTTGAATACAAAATTTTCTCTCCATCTCTACCCACCCCTACCCCAGGACAGCATGCATTCCATAAACCCCTTCTTTCAGTCTGTCCTCCTTTCTATTACCCACCCTTCTTCCATCCCCCTTCCCCTCTATTTTCCTGTAGGGCAAAATAGATTTCTATACTCCCATTGTCCATATAGCTTAATTTCCAGTTGCATGCTAAAACAATTTTTAACATTCATTCTTAAAGCTTTGAATTTCATATTCTTTCCCACCCTACCCACCCACCTCACTGAGAAAACAAACAATTCAATATAGGTCATACATGTATAACAATGAAAAGCTTGTAAAAGACTAACCACATTTCCCTCTGTCCTATCCTGCCTTTCATTTATTCCATCCTCTCCTTTGACCTGACGTCCCACAATAGTGTTTGCTTCTGATTATCCTTTCCCCCAATTTGCTTTGCCTTCTATTATCTTCCCTCTCTTATCCCCTTCTCCCTTTCTCTTACTCCTAGTACATTCCATTCAACAGTAAATTTTATTTTTTCAGGTATTCTCCCTTCATATTCATCTCACTATGTGCCCTCTGGCTGGCTATGTGTATACATATATATACATACATACATACATATATAATATACATGTATAGACATACCCATACATACCTACATATATATATGTATATGTATATATATGTATATGTACATATATATATATATTCCCTCTAGCTACCCTAACACTGAAAAAGGTCTCATGAGTTACAAATAACATCTTTCCATGTAGGAATGTAAATACTTTAATGAGTTCCTTAAGGCTTCTCTTTCCTGTTTACTTTTTCATATTTCTCTTGATTCTTGTATTTGAAAATCAAATTTTCTATTCATCTCTGGTTTTTTCAACAAGAATGCTTGGAAGTCCCCTATTTCATTGAAGTTCCATTTTTCCCCTGAAGTATTATACTCAGTTTTGCTGGGCAGGTGATTCTTGGTTTTAATTATATCTCCTTTGACCTCTGGAATATCATATTCCAAGCCCTTTGATCCATTAGTGTAGAAGCTGCTAAAGCCTGTGTTATCCTGATTGTATTTCTACAATACTTTAATTGTTTCTTTCTGTCTGATGTGTAACATTTTCTCCTTGACCTGGGAACTCTGGAATTTGACTACAATATTCCTAGGAGGTTTCCTTTTGGGGTCTCTTTCAGGAAGTGTTTGGTGAATTCTTTATATTTCTATTTTACCCTCTGGTTCTAGAATATCAGTGCAGTTTTCCTTGATAATTTCTTGGAAGATGATGTCTAGGCTCTTTTTTTGATCATAGTTTTCAGGTAGATCAATAATTTTAAAATTGTTTCTCCTGGATCTATTTTCCAGGTCATTTGTTTTTCCAATGAGATACTTCACACTGTCTCCTATTTTTTCATTCTTTTGGTTTTCTTTTACAATTTCTTGGTTTCCCATACAGTCATTAGCTTCCATCGGCTCTAATTTTTAAAGAACTATTTTCTTCAGTGAGCTTTTGAACCTCCTTTTCCATTTGACTAATTCTGCTTTTTAAAGCATTCTTCTTCTCATTGGCTTTTGGATTAGTCTGCTTTTAAAGGTGTTATTTTCTTCATCATTTTTTGGGTCTCTTTTAGCAAGCTGTTGACTCACTTTTCATGATTTTCTTGCATCACTATCAAAGATGGCTTCAATATGTATATAGATTACTCTCATAAAGATTTCATAGAGATATAAAAATAGGCAAATGATTAATCATATTTTCTTGATTGCCTTTTGAGTGACAATAATATCACAATGTCTGATGTCATCTCCAAGTTTTTAATATCCTTTTTTCACATACTTTGAAAATTAATCTTTTCTTGCCTTGAAAACTATATTGCTTCCAAACATTGTTAATTTGTTAATACTTGGTTTGGTCTGCTTCCTCTTCTCATCTTTGTTTTCCTTAGTATTTTTCCTGTTTTCTTAGGTAGCATATCACGGTCCAGATGCAGCAGGTCCTCTTTCCTTGATGGAAATGTTATAGATTTCTTCTCCCCACTTTTCATTTATTGATCATCATTCCAAATTCATCTTTAAATGCTTTTAGAATTATTTAATTTAATTGTATCTCACAGAAACCCTTCTGTAAACTCTCTTTCCCTCTCGCAGGGCTTTTTGCTGTTTCATGAGGCTGCTCTACTCATGAGGGCATGTAGCACCAACATGATAATCACCACACCTATGGCACCATGAATATTCTGGCACAATTCTGCATCATGAAATACAACTGACTCTCCACATGGAAGACAGAACCAAAACATTTATTCAGACCCCAGAAAGCCAAATCTCAAAACCAGAAAGCCAAATCCATCATAGTAACAAAGAAATCTATACACAATAACAATGCAGAGGGCAGTACCAGCCCCAAACCTTCCCTCTGTCAGGCTTCTCACAAACCAGCTCCTTTAACAAATTACAAATAAGCTCTCACACTCATCTAGCCAGATGCCTGCTTTTCTCTCCCTCTGTTCTGACTGCTCTCTTAACTTCTTCTCAGCTCTGCTCTAGCTTCCCCTTTTCCTGTACCATCCATCCTGCTCCACTCATTCAGCAAACTTCTCCCACCACAGGCTCCATGTGATTCAGACTCATGTGACTCAGGCAGGTCACATGGGCCTATTAATGAATGGGAAATATCTTCCCATTTAAATTGCAAGTCCCACAGGATAAAAAGGACTTGATAGGTTATAATATGTACTGTTGGAGGAATTATATGTGATCATATTGCCATTAAAACATTGAAACATCTAGTTTTCCAGTGGTGAATATAAATTACACAGAATAAATTCTTTATAAAATTTGTTCTGTATACATATAGTTTATCTAAAAGGTCTGAATTCTTAAAATTAAGAAAAATACAATGCTCTCTATTTGTCTATTTTCCATTTATGACTCTAGAGAGGACAACATTTTGAAAACTAAACAATTGTGACATTATAGATTAGGAATTTATCACAGTGTGTGACTAGAAAAGTAGAATAAAGGCTAGGAGACATGGAAATTATTGCTTTAGAAATGGGAAGACCTTGCTTTTCCTTTTCATGCTTATTGGAAAGACAGCTACTATATAGGTCTGGTCAGGAGTATATTGAAATCTTTTCCAATTTTTTTTGTGGTCAACTTTAATTTGCACAATGACCCCACTCCCATGATCACACTCACCACTCAGTTCACCATAAATAACTTTCTCACTTAGCACTATGATCAGAGTACTGAGTCAAATTCAAGTCCCTTTCCTTGTTGCTAGATTCCATCTCTTCTTAGCAAACTGAAAGATGAGGAACCATTAATCAATCAACATTTATTAAGTGCTTACTATGTATCAGGCACTGTGCCAAGTACTGGGAGATACAAAAAAGAGTAAAAAAAACCTGTTCCCGCCCCCAGGGAGATTACAATTTAATGGGGGTAGCAATATTCAGACAAATATAGATGAAGAAAATTATATATAGGATAAATAGGAAATAATTAACAGAAGAAAGGAAAGGAATTAGAATTAAAAGGGGTTAGGGAAGCCTTCCAGTAAAAGATGACGTTTTAGTTGGGACTTAAAGGAAGGAGAAGTCAGGAGGCAGAGCAGAGGAGGAATAGTGTTCCAGGCAAGGAGGACAGTCAGAGAAAATGCCTGGAACTGAGATAGGAGTATTGTGTTCATGGAACAGCTAAGAGACCAAAAGTAAATGGCAGAGAATACAGTATGAGAAGACTGCAAAGGTAGGAAAGGGGCTAGGTTATAATGGATTGCGAAAGCCAAAAAGAGCATTTTGTATTCGATATTCAAGGCAATAGGGAGTCACCAGAATTGAACTGCCTTATCCTTTTGGTCTCAGCTTCTTAGAATGTTACATATCAAGAAAGGGTTGAAATGATGGTATCTCTCTCTGAGGGTCTGTGTATGTGGACTTGAGCACTCATGTCCATGGTTGTGGGATATAGGTCATCTCTATACTTTCAGACAAAAGAGAAAGGTGACACCTCACTTTGTCACCTCACTTATGTAGTTCTGACTGGTTTTTCTTATGTTCAGTATCCTAGGAGATACAATGGAAAGTCTATGTGTACCTGTATACATGTGTGTGTGCATACGTATGTATGTGCAAATACAAGAAGGGCAGGTAGGTATGCCTGGGAAAGTAGGACACTTCTAATCTTTACCTTTTTTGGACCTAATATTCACAGGTGTTACGTCAAGGTTCCTCTGGTATCCATCCATCCCCTATCACACACTATGTGTGCTTCTACTTTCATGCTTTGTTCACACTTTCCTCAGTCTTCTTTTGGTTTGGATACATGCTCATGCTTTCAAGGGAAACTCAAATGCTCCTTTCTCCATTAAATCTTTCCCAAATCTTCCAGTCAACAACAACCTTTTCCTCCAGGTCTCATACAATATTTGTTGTGCAATTCTTGAGTGTATTTTATCTATTAATATTGCTCATTATGACTGGTTGTGTTTGTGCCTCCTACTGAAGTTCCTAATATTCCTGCAAGATACAAATACCAGTTTTGATACCAATCACTCTGTAGAAAGTTTTAAGAACTTTCTATTTTTATTCTAAATTATGAGAATATCCTCTCAGAAACTTTAATGTTTTTTACATAGATAACTCAGATTTTTATATGGTATCTCACAATTTACAAATCTAAATAATTACACATAAAAGGAGAGAAGTGATGATGGCTTTCCTTCCTTTTAACTCTAAACCTAAATTTAAATGATATCAACTCACTCTCTTGACCTAGGTACAAGTGTGAAACCTTTCCAACAACAACAACAAAAGAGAAAAGCATATAATACATTATAAGCATGTTTTAGGGGAAAATGTCTTGCAGGCTTTCAAAAAGAAAAACAGTATTTCCTCTTCTTTAAACACCTCCATGTGTTGCACATATGCACAGTGAGAGTTATATTATGTGAACCAGTTGTACAGGAAAACAATAATCTAAAAGGACAAAATCAAAGAGCCCTTGTTTCCTAGTTCTTTAATACCTTCAGATGAGAATTTGAAACTGCTGTACACATATAAATCTGATGACCATTATCAGTGTAGAAAGATAAATCATCACTATAGATAATAGAACTCTAGATGGTTTTGTATAAATATATTAGCCCTCTAGAGCTCCTCAAATTAAGATTTCAGTTTTAAAGATCTTAAAAGATTTTTTACAAGTTTTAAAGTTTGCATTCTGAAGATGTTGCTTTTTAAAATATTTTCGTTAGGCAGAATATAATTACATCTGTTACTTTATTAGGTATTTGTAGAGCTCCTACTTTACTGCCATCTTTATGTGGCTTAATAAGCTCTAAGACTGTTTTAAAAACTACTAACACCAATCTGTATTTTTGATGCATATAATTTCCCTAGGGTACAGCATACTGCTCTGTGCTGTCTGATCTATCAGGGTTCAAAGCATGTCTTAGTCCAAAATGAGTCTAGATTTTGGAAAGATTCTGAAATTTTTAGTTGGTTAAATTTAGGACATTAAAATGAGCATAATAGGTTGTGCTTCATAATGCTAAACTGGAATTGTGTGTACTTTAAACACTGCAAAGATGCATATTTACATGCAAATATGTGACCACTGAAACCATTACTGCACTGATAGAGCAGAAGAAATCATTAGTAGTCCTTCACTTACTCAATTAACCAATCTGGAAAAGACAGGCTCAACTTCAACAGCAGATTTTCCTATTATCACGCATCATCAGTATCCTGTGATGTATCCAGTCAATCAACTAGCATGTATTAAGTACCTACTATGTGCCAGGTACTGAGGAGAAGAAAGCAAAAGTAAAAGTTGCAGAAACTTGAGGAGTTTAAACTTACAGTCTAGAAGGAGGAAATAACATGAATGTGGAGAAGCATGCTGCAATAACAATAACATCAGCTGTGCCTACTATGTGCCAGGGAGTGCTTGAGACGAGGCACAAACAGCGGGGGGAGGGGAAGTCACAAAAGGACTCGACTTCAGACAAGAATCTGAGATGTACCTTAAAGAAAACAAGGAATTCTAAAGGGGCTGGGCCAGGAGGTAGTGCATTCCAGTCACAGAAGGTAGTTGGTATGAGGAACTGTAATAAGACCAGTTTAGCTGGACCTTAGTTTGTGTGAAATGACATCATGTGCAACAAGGTTGGGACCATATTGGAAAAGGTTTTAAGTACCAAGCAAAGGAATTTATGTTTGATCTTAAAAGTTATGGGAACTCACTGGAGTTCACTGAGTAGGAGAGTGATGTGGTCACTGCTATGTTTAGGACAATTACCTTGGCAGCTGTGTGTAGAAAGGACTGGAAGGGAGATCCATGGTGAGGATATTGCAGTTGTTCTGGGAGAGGTGATGAGGATTTGAATTAGGGGGGTGGCTGTGTGAATAGAGAGAAGACAACAGATGTGAGAAACGTCACAGAGGCAAAAGTGACAACACTTCACAACTGACTGGATGTGCGAGTGGTTCAGAGTGAAAGGAGGAGAAAACACCAAGACTCTAAACCCAATTGACTAAGAAAGATGGAAATTTCCAAAGAAATAGGGAAGTATGAAAAAGGAACAGGCTGAAGGGGGAGAAATAATGTATTCTGGTTTAGATATGTTGAATTTAAGATGCCCACAGAACATCCAGTTCACAATTTCCAAGAGGTAACTGGGAGACACAGAACTGTTCTTCAGAGGGGAACTGGGCTGGATATATAGATACTGGAGTTGCCTGCACTGAGATGATGATTCAACCTATTTGAGCTGAAGATGTCATCAAGAGAAGGAGTATAGAGAAAGAAAAGAATCCAGGGTAGAGCCTTGGGGTACACCCACAGGTAGGGAAAGTGATAATTCAGCAAGTGACTGAGGAGTGGTTAAACAGGTAAGAGGAGAACCAAGAGAAGGCAGTGTCATAAAAATTTGAAGATAAAGAGTATCTAGGAGGAAAAAGTAGTCAATACATCAAATACTACAGAGAGGTCAAGAAGAAAAATGACTGAGAAAAGGCTATCCGTTTTTAACAATTTTGAGTTATTGATCTGGGTGATAAGGTCAAAAGTCAAACTGTAAAAGCTTCCAAGTGAGCAAAGAAGACAGGCATGGATGCAATGAGGGTAGGTCTTTTTTTTAAGAGTTTAGGTAGCAAAGGGAAAGATACAGGATGATATGCGGGGGCCAGGAGGATGGAGAAGAGAGGGATTTTTTTTTTTTTAAGGATAAGGGATATTTGAGCAACAGGGAAGTCCCTGGAGGATCACCTGCGACTGAAGATTAGTACTAGACAAAATGAATAAACCAAGTTCATTTGAGAACCATAAAATACAATTTTGAAAAGGATAATTGTTATCTAATGAAAGAGTTAACATTTATGAAAAGTTTCTCATTCCATTTATTTGTATGTTCATATATTAGTATTTTACAGTTTTCTTAGCACATAAAATTCTACTTAAACTTTTATAATTTCCCTTAAAGATTCCTTTGTACAATTGCATTCCTATACTGTACTTCTCAAATTAAGAATGACATTTCTACTTTTTCTAAAGCTGAAATGTATGTACCCAAGGCAGCTCCAGTTGCCAAAGTGATTCATATTAACATTATATACACTAATAGGTGAAAATTCAAGACTCCAAATTGCCCATCAGGAAAATGCAGATGGTTATAGTAGATGGGTATGTACATAGGTACTTTATGCTTTTCAATCTATATTCAGCCTTTACTTTTCTGCCCTTGGTGAGTTTTTCAAACAGCATAAACAGACAGTCTCACTTAAAACCAAGAGAGCACTTCCCCTGCACAGGCTAGTCCAAGATTCTATCTCACAGATTTAGAAGAGGCCCTCTGAAGTGCAACTGACCAATGAACAAGCGATGGACAAGGGTAAGACTGAAAGGTCAAAGCTGCACACAAAAGTTATTTTCTTCAAGCCTACTTTCCTTTGAATGCTCCAAACCTTTCCTGAGGCACAACAGAGACGAGTGTACCCCGCACCCATCTGAAAGCCCCCGCTAGCACAGTCAGGCGCTTTAAGAGTGAAGGCTTGTCACTGGCAGGACTGAAGAAGGTCTTCTGTGACAGTAAATCCAGAACTTTGCAGCTGAAAGGGATCTCAGCAAATTATCTAACTTCCTCATTTTTACAGAGAGGAAAACTGGAGCCCAGGGAGGTCAAGCCACTGACCTCAAGTTACGGAGCAAACCAGCAGTACCAACCCAAGAGTATTTATCTAGAATTCATTCATAAATGTGTATCAGATAGCAGAAGACTGCAGGGTTAGAAAACAATAATGCTAATCATTTTAGCTCATTTCAAAATATTTAAGGTGTTTATAGGGGGCTTCTGACTTCCAGTTCAATGCTAATGCTGTTTCCACCATATCAGCCCTTTGGGGGAAGGATGACAGTGCACTGTGCTTGGAGGTTGGAAGAGAAGAATTCAAATCTTTCTTCAGATTCTTACTAGCTCTGTGATCTTAGACAATTCACCTCAAATTTCTTCATTTGTAAAGCAGAGAAGAAAACAGTATATATAGTATAGTGAAGATCCCAGGGTAAAACGTCTGTACCCTGTGCTGTTTAACTGATACCTCTATATAAATGCAAGTGATTATTGTTGCCACAGTGGAGAGAACTCCAGGCCTGGAGTCAGAAAAATCCAAGTTCAAATCCAGCCTCACAGATTTCCAAGCTGTTTGAACCTAGGCAAGTCACTTAACCCTGTTTGCCTCACTTGGCTCATCTGTAAAATGAACCAAGAGAAGTAAATGGCAAACCGCCCCAGCAGCATTGCCAGGAAAACCCCAGATGGGGCCAGGAAGAGTCGAACATGAAATGACTGAACAGCAAAAGTTATTACTGTCAACACTACTAGTAGTAACACTACTACTACTACTATTACCACCACAAATACTACTACTAGTATCACCATTAATAATACTACTACCACTATGACTACTACTAGGAGCCACCACTATTAGAACTATCACTACCACCACCACGACCAATGCCACTGGGACCTCGTCTCCAAAGTAGAGGATATAGAGTCACTATGTGATGATGGTGCTTGTAGGAAAAGAAGGGTGCTTGTGTGTTTCCCATCATAGCAATTTCTTTCTCCCTATATAACTGTTTTCCTTTTATACAATGTGACAATAGGGCTGAATATATTTTTAGGGCATATACAAAATATGTGCTATTATATTAAAAATATCACATTTTTGTCTAATGAATTAATTTGAAATGGAATTTTTAAAAAATACATCTGTAGTAAAGCAATCTATCTACTTTGGAGAAGTTAGCTGTTTCAAAGTAGAACAAAATACTTCTTTTTTTACAGCGAAATTGGCTTCTTTGAATGTTTCTTGTGGGAAATCATTGTGTAAAAGTAACCTCATTTTGTGTATCTTTTGCTCAGATTTTATAGCAAAAATATTATCATGGGAAAACCCTGAAGAAAATGGGTGAACATTATTATAACATTTCATTTCATTTCATGTATTATGCACAATTAGAATGTGCACCAGAGTTTATAATTTTTTATGGAAGAGATAATGACATTGAAAACATAGGGCGTATTTCAAAAGGTCCCTGAAGTTCCAAATTGATGGGTACGATTCAGCACTGGGCTGAACACTTCACAAACACAGCCTCACACCCTGGTTATTTAAACATCGCCAGCTGGATTTCCACTATAGCAACAGGATAAGACAACATTCACTTTTCCGGTACTTTGAAGCCCTAGCCTTGCTTCTCGCAACCTTTGTCTAACTTCAGGAAGGAAAAGGCTCTCCACAGGCAAGAACACCAAGGGAAAGGGCATGTAAACTGAAACTCGCAAGGTCACATGTACTTATGGAGATCAATCTCTTGCCACCCATGGGTGAGGGGATGGTGAGTTATGATTTATTATTGCAGGCGGCCAGAAGAGAGCAGTAATAACTTCCTCTTCCTTCCCTACCCAGACCTTGCTGCCACGTGCGGGCTTCTTCAATAACTAAAAAAGCATGTGTAAGGTAGATTTAAAAACAAAGCAAACATAAAAATGACTGACAATCTAGAAGTTAGAGAGGACCAGAACCTTACAAAAACATAGACAATAATACCAATGACAATGGCAGGACAAGGGGGACAGAAGGAGAAATTAAAAATGAGAAAGGAAATCAAAGATCTGAGATAGAAAGTACAGTATAAATCCTTACTATGAGGAGGTGTATAAGCCAAGCAGTTACACTATATGGTGCTACCAAAGTGAATGCAACTAGATTATCATGAAATGTATAGATCTGAAAATCATGAGTATCTTTCAGGGAGAGATCATCTGAAATTGAATGAGCCCCAAATACTCTCAATTCACAAAAAGCAAACTAAATTCAAAAAGTGAGGTGCATTTAAATATGCAAATCAATACAACAGGGGTAAAAAAATAGAGAATTTCCTGAATGAAGGTCTTTTATACAAAAAAAAAAAATGCTTCTGACAAAAGCATTATTAGTAAATACATTTATGACAATGAAAAACAAGCCCCACATCAGCAATAAATAACTGCATTAAACTAGAGCTGGGAGACGGCTTATTAGATATGTAGAGGAAAGTAAATAATTGGGGGGTTATAGAAGCATCCTAACTTAATCTTTTATATTTCTTTATTCCTTCTTAGTTTCATAAGAATAAGTGGTAAAAAAGATGTGACTTCATGTTTGTAACAGAAAACTCATTTTAAATAAACTACATACTGGCTCTCAATATGGATGCTCAATAGGTTTGCAGATTTATAAAATAATGATAAAATGAACATTATTGCTTTAGAAGTAGTTAGGTTCCCAGTTTGACTCTGGGCAAATCACGTAACTGCTGCCTGCCTTAGTTTCCCCACTTGTAAACTAGGATAATAACCGCACCTATTTCCCAGAGTCGTTGTCAGAATAAAATGGGATAATACGCTATCTAAATGCTAGCTAATACTACTGGCTACAGGCCGAAAATGGAATACACTCTCTTTTCACTGGGACGGCCAGAGAACTGAGTACAGTAATTAACCAAATATTCTTGTCAGTAAGGAGCTGTCACATGCATTATATACATGGATAGGCAATATTCAAAAGAAGTGTTTTGGAAAAAAACATTCAAGACTACAATGACCTGGAATGTAATATGATCTTTAATGATTCAGAAAGAACTTCAGGAATTTGTCACAATAAGGAAGACCAAATTTCTTCAAATAATGAAGTGTGAGTGCAGAATAATTAATATCCCATTAAGAGAACAAAAAAAAATCATTGATCTAGAGCTGGAAGATATTTTGGAAGTAATCCAGTATATCCCCTTCATTTTACATATGAGTAAACTGAGGCCCAGAAAAGTTAAGTGACTTGCCCAAGGTCACACCAAGTAGTCATTGGCACAGCTGGGATAAGAACCCAGGTCATTTGATGCCAAATTGAGTAGTCTTTCCATTATATCAAAAAGAGGTTTCTACTGTAGTTCCTTTTAATTTACAGTATAGTTAAAAGTCTAAATGTAAGTATCATAGGAAATAGGAACTGTGCAGAGAATCAAGAATTTTAAAGTTAGATGGGTCCTCTGTGGTTATCAAGTTCAAGTCCCATAGATGAAAGGACCCCCAACTACAATATACTTCACCAAAGGGCCAATCTATTTATGCTTGGACACTTCCAGTGACAGAGAACCAATCATCTCCCGAAGTAACCCATTCCATTTTTGTGTAGCTTTGACTGGTAGGAAGGTGTTTCATTTTTGTTTTTCTGACATCAAGCCTAAATCTGTCTCTTAGCAGCTTCCAACGTTGCTCCTAGCTCTGCCCTTCAGGAACAAACAGAACAAATCTAACAACTCACATTACAGTGATCAGATTCCCCCATGAGTCCTCTCTTTTCCAGATTGTACATTTCCAGTTTTTTCAATGGCTATTGACATATGACATCAATCGACCAATAAATATTTATTTATCACCTTTTATGTGCCAGGTACTGCATTAAATGCTGGAGATACAAAAAGAGGCAAAAGACAGTTTCTGTCCTCAAGGAGCTTAAACTCTAATGGGGGAGGAAAGACGCAAATAAATATATTCAAAACAAGTTATATAAGGATAAATAGAAAACAATTAATAGAGGGAAAACATTAGAATGAAGAGGGATTGGGGAAAGCTTCCTTTATTAGATGGAATCCATATTGACACCCCAACCTGGATACTCTTCAGTTTACCAATGTCTGTAAAGGATACTGAGAACGGAACATACTAATCCAGATGTGGACTGATCACTCAGTTAACTAGTATTTATTAAGAGCCTACTATGAGTCAGGTTCTCTACTAAGCCTTGAGCATACAAAGATAAAGTCTTTGTTTTCAAATAGCTCTCAATCAATGGGGAGACTACATGCAAACAACTATGTACAAACAAGATATATACAAGATGAGCTGAGTGAAGGCTCAGAAGGAAGGAGGTTAAGATTAAGGAGGGCTGGGAAAGGCTTTTTGCAGAAGGTGGGACTTTAGCTAAGATTTGAAGGAAGTCAAGAAATGGAGGTGAGGAGGTAGGGAGCTCCAGAGTACAGTAGAACTATGTCACCTTATTCCAGAAAACTAGAGCTCTCTCAAGAAAGTATGAAATCACGCTAGCTACTTTTGGCTGCTGTACGACATTACTGACTCATATTTCTCCATGACCTTTTCCATTTTCAGTTATTTTAGTCTTCCCTCTAAGAAGGGCATGGAAACAAAATGGGCATACATTTGTATCATGTCGCCAAGTTTTCAGCACCATAGATAGTTCTGATTGATTGCTAAGCTGGATAAAGTAAAACTGGTCAAAAATAAGTTAGGCTGTGGTGAGGGCAGACTAAAAAATTAGGGTCTTTATTCTGTAATGAAGAAAACTAAGAAGAATTATAATAGAATTTGGTGATTAAATTAGATGTAGGTCAGGGAAAGAAATGGGAAGAGTCAAAAAGTGATTCTAATACTTTAACTTTATGGGAATGAAGGAATTTTATTATCACTGACACAAATGGAAAAGTCAGAAAGAAGAGACCTAGTTTAGGAAAAAAAGAATTGTTGAGTTTGGTTCAGAACAAAGTGAATTAGGCCCACATTATCTGAATGGCTGGAGTGGCCTATTAGCCATAATTTACTTTCTCTTCCAGTCAATACTGCACACCATTTCCTGATTAATCTTCCTTCAACACTGCTTTTATCATGTCACATCCTTCGTCAAGAATCCACTTCAGTTTCGTACCACTTATTCAATCAAATCCACATTTCTCAGCTATCTAGCATTTAAGGTCCTTCCCTATTTGGACCCCTCTTATCGTAATAATACTCCACTATTCCTCAATAGGAACCATTTGCTCCGGTAAGATCCACACCTTTATTGACTTTCCTCACAAACATCACACCTACTATATACATATTCTTGCTCAGTCTTGCTCTCGTTCAGAATTTCCTACCAATCCTTTGAGGACTGGCTTGCTTTGCACCTTTACTAGGAAGCTTTCCCAGAGATTCTTCAGAATGCTGATCTCTCTATTCTCTGACATTGACCGTGCTAGCAACGCCGCATAATCTGGCACTTTGCCATATACACAATAGTGAATTATTTCATGGGTCTAAACACACAACTACACGTCTCTGTGAACAGAAATCATTATGGTTTACATTTCATTAGTGTTGTCTGTACACACAGAAGGCATTTCCTAAACAACTCGCTGATGACGGATACATGACAACTGACTGACCACCGTCTAGTACCGTACAGGTAGCAGTTAGTGGATCTGGGAGCTGAACCCGTTTCCTGGATTCCACTACATCACAAAATTTCCTGGGTTCATTTATAGCTCATTAGGGTTAAAAGAGCTACCAAATGTAAGCCAATCAGAAAGAAAAGGGGACAAAGATTTGATTTTTAAAATACTAGTTACCTATGCATCTGCTTAGCATTTTAGGTGGATTCTCTCTGGAAGTTTAATGCAGAGATACTGATAAGAGTTGTCCAGGATACCAAGGTTATCCAGAACAGGTTCTGATAAGCACCAGTGAGCTCAGTAGTCAAACTGAAGAGAGATCCTAAATCCACGGAGTCACTGACATACATCCATCCTTTCCATGAACATAAGGCAGAGATGTATAATTGAACAGAAATGTAGCTAAGTTAAAAGCTGAATTCTAAGAAGCATTGTCCTGCTACATTAAAGCAATGTTACTTGGAATTTCAGGGCCTTCCTCATATTGCCTGAAAACCATTAAAAGGATTTCGAAAAAGCCCTTCAAGGCAATCCCCTATGTTAGCTATGTGAAATAACCATACTATCTTCTGGATAGTAAGGACTCGGAAAAAAGTGAATCACAAAGTTAAGGGAATTCTTGTTTTACCAACTTTCTGTAGGGTTTGAATGAAGAACTAAATGTAGTTAGGTGGCTAACTGACAAAAGCAGAATGATGAATGAAACCAATTTAGGATTCCTAAACATGATTCCTATAAGAACCACGTAGGGCCCACAATTTTTTCCTATAGAAACATATTCTTTAAAAAAATAACAGAATTTGGTTGGGAAAATGTTTGATCTTCATATAAGTATTCACTTTACATACAATTTTTTTTTTCAGATATGCTTAAAAACAAGGTCAATTAATAATTTTAAAGAAGTTTTGTTCTGAGAGGTGGGTAGAATAGGTTAGTGCTCTACACACATGCAATTTGTACTCCTCTCATACACATGATTCAATGCAAAGTGTGTGTGTGTGTGTGTGTGTGTGTGTGTGTGTGTGTGTGACTTTCTGGTTCATATATTAATGAACCATAAACAACAGTCACTATGCTCGAAGTGTCCTCTATCAATAACCACCCTAATGGAAAACTGTGGAGTAGCACTTCAGATCACTGACAAGAAGAATGGAGCCTTGAAACCTATCATTTAAACATCTGATGATAGCTCTGATGCAAGATGGCATTGAGAAATTTACACTCTGAGGCAGGATCTATGTGTGGGAAATGTAGAATTATTCTGTAGGCTGCTTTTAAAAAAGGTCATTTCCCTTCATGTGTCCTTTCTTCACATTTATTTGGGGACAGTCCTGTAATTGAGTCACTGATTTAGTCTGTCTACTGCACTTCTATTCTGAGTGACATTGGGAGGGGCTGTGATTTGTGTTAGTAGAAAGAGAGCTCACACTGGTGAAAGGGTGGACCTTTTCAAGCATTGGAGCATAAGAAGTTTTACTAGTGTGAAAAGAAGGGTGTTGATATAAAATAAATCCACCTGGACATTAATATACAATGTGTGTAATGAAAATAGCATTTATTATAGTAGGAAGCAGAAGTTTTAATACATCACACTTTTTGTTAAGAAGCTAATTTAGCCAATATGAAATTCTATAAAATGGCAGAGAAAAAGAGTCAATAGTTCAGTAATTTAGAAAGTCAATTATATGTCACTGTTTCATATCAGGTTAATTACTTCATTTACATTTCAAGAATTTTAAAGTAGTGCATGAAAAGGGGCAGACTGACAACATCTTATATTGGAATTCTTTGACTAATATTATGCTACACTATTTCACTGAGTAAGAGGAAGAATGGCTTAGTGGATATAGAACTGGTCTCAAAGACAGGAGGATCTGGATTCAAGTGCTGCCTCTTATATATACTGGTTCTGTGACTCTTGGCAAGTCCCTTAACTTCTGACTGCTCCATACTTAAGTTGTAGAGAAAGTGCTCCCTTGCAAAGGTGAAGGGAATGCCTTATATTAATGAAATTATAGATTTAGTTTGTATCCCCATCCCAATTTTGCTAAGCATTAATAATATGAAAAGCATGTGTTAAAAACAGAATGAGATGTAGGCTTTGATGCATGGAGGATAAACAGACAGGGTATAAAGATGTAAAAATAAGAAAGAAATTAGTCACTTCTGAGGTGCTTCTAGGAAAAAAACTTCACAAAATTGAGTCAAGGTGGTATTTGAAACAGAAGATGTTAAATTGACAGATAGACTCTGAATTCATCTATAACAGAATGGATGGACATAGAAAAAGGTAAAAGGGAAAACAGTGACAAAAGAGATGTATATCTAGATAGAGCCAAAGACCGAATCTGTATTAAAGAAAATGTGAGGGAAGACATGAAGGACGGAAATGAAGTTTATCCCAAGGAGTGTGACTTAGGGAGAGAAGGTAGAAATACATATATAGAATATGTCTGAAAGGGAAGACACAGTAATGAGGAACATATGGCTCTCTTTCACAAACCAAAATTTACCAGGACTCTTCTCAATGAAACATCAAGTACTGACATCATCACATGAGCAAGTCATGTGATGTTATGGTCGGACTGTCAATATCTTCACCACTTTCAAGTTCCAATTCATCAGACAAAGACAGACTTTTCTGAAGTTTGTCTCCTGACTAATCAATGCCTGGGCTTCTTCTCCCACTTTCCCACTTCATAGAAGGCTTCTTGGTATACTCCCAATTTTTAGAAAGTTATTTCTACCATATCTAGGAGCATAGCCAGCATGGTTTCTAGAATGAAGGTCATTAAGGGGCAGAACTATAAAATGCTTGGCTAAGTGGGCATGTCCCTAAGGCTTTTTTCTGGGCCTTTGCTTTTCTCTATATACCCTTTCTTTGGGTCTTTTCATTGGCTCCTAGGAATTCATTTATTTTTTTCTAAGCAGATGACTCTCAGACCTGTATGTCTGGTCTTTCCTAGCCCACGTCTTAGATCACATCTGAACATTCCCAACAAGATGTCCTACAGTCATCAGCATGTTAAAAACTGAACTAATTTTCCTCCCAAATTGTTTTCCATATTTATATCTTCTCTATTTCTGTTAATACCATTATCCTTCCAGTTATCCAGGTTTGCAAGCTTGGAATCCTCCTCAATTCTCCCCTGCCCCTCACCTCCTGTATCTGATCAACAGCCAAAAGTCTTGCTAATACTGCCTCTGTATACCTGCATTTTGTCCAATCATGTGGCTACTTTCCTACGTCAGGCTTTTATTCTCTTTTTCCTGCACTGCTGACTGTTGGCATTTAATTGGTCTCCACTGTCTCATCTCCAATCTACCTTCCATGCTACTATCAAGTTGACGGTCTGACCATAACTCCTTTGCTCAAGAAACTCAAGGGGTGCCCGATTGCCTCTAGGATAGACTACAAACCACTCTGGCATTTAAAAATCTTCATAATATGGCTCTAGTCTTCCTTTTTAGCCTTACCGAATATCACATACTTTTATATATTCTAAATTCCAGTTACACTGGCAATACCCAACATTCAATCTCCTGCTTCTTGATTCTGCAGGCCTAAAATACATTATTTCTTCAAATTTACTCCACAGAATCCCTAACTTCCTTCAAGGCTCAGTTGCCAGTATACCCAGCCCCCAATTACCTTGTATTTACTTGCCTTTATTTATCTATATTAACATCCCTTTCCTCCTCCACAGATAAGAATGACAGATTCTTGAGGGCAAGGAAGGGCTGCTTCATTTTGAGTTTGTATCCTCAGTGCTTGGCACACAGTAGGCACTTAAATGCTTATAGAATGAATAATTGTCAATTCAGAGCAACTCCTGTCCATGGTTGTTAAATATCAGGCTAAACATCAATTAAATTAATTCAATGATAGGCATGAGTCCTGTTGATTTTAAAACTTTCATTTTGAAGAATAAGACTAGCTACAGCTAAATGAAGCTGTGTATTTCCTCTGTCACCTGGCCATTCTCGCATATGTATTAAAAATAAGAAAGTCTGAATTCAAAGTAATAATTTAACATTTTAAAGATCCTTATTTCTTCTTGCTGATGCAGGAGATTTCTGCTGCAGAGAGCCCTGAAAAACCCACTGCAAAGGTTCCCCGGACACGGGAGCGAAGTCCTGTCCTGCCGAGCGCTCCCCTCCCCCGCCCCGGCCGCGGAGCTCTGCCCAGCCACGAGGCACTGAGAGGAGCGAGCAGAGCCCAGCAGGCGTCAGGGACCTGATTCTCCCGCGGCTGAGAAGGTCCCTCCACCCACAGACGCACAGGTCAGTGAGAGAGACGGCTGAGAGGGGAGCGGGGGATCTCCAGGACTCGGACCCCGGCGGCTGCGGCAGAGGCGAGGCGGAGGCAGCTCCGCCAGAGAATCCCTGGGCGGGCAGGGGCTCCGAGGCGTCTCCATTGCAAGAGATCTCTGCATAAACCCCCTGAGGGAACTGAGCCTGAGAGGCGGCCCTGCCCCCACCTGAGAACCATCAGATAAACTCCCATTGAAGAGCAGTCAAGCCTGCCGCCAAAA
>CM053769.1:679691329-679737535 GCA_028658325.1 Potorous gilbertii | reverse complement strand
ATATCTGAAATAGATACCCCATGGGCTCAGGCCATGGAGGAGCTCAAAAAGGATTTTGAAAATCAAGTTAGACAGGTGGAGGAAAAACTGGGAAGAGAAATGAGAGAGATGCAAGAAAAGCATGAACAACGGGTCAATATCTTCTTGCTGATGCAGACTGAGATCTGAGTACAGCTTACTGGGAAGTAACCATGAGTTGCTATGGCCAACATAAAAACTGTTCCCTGGCAGTTATTTTTGTGTGTAAACCTTTCTGTGATCAGCCAGTCTCATCCTCTGACAAGGAGCACACACTCCATCACTGTAATTGCGGACTTTTGAGTTTGATAGCAGCATTGCCTCTACACTGCAATGAGGCATCACAGGAGGAACCTGGTGCAGGAAATAGTTTTTTATAGCATATTAAAAACTGCTAAAATGTTTTTAACATATAGGCATACACCCTATTACTTTTTAATGTTTAAATAAGTTTGGCTTCCCCCACTTATGATAGTGCTGGTCAGGAATAATTTTTGGTTATCAAAGTTTGGGGTTACAATTTGCTGAGAGTTTTACATGTACAAAATGGACTGACTCTTCTGATTTTACAATTTGCCTGGTCAGATCTGTTCATGTTCAACATCACTTGAAAATAAAAGAGAAAACATTTATGTTTGTCAAAAATGGTCAAACTACTCAAACTTAATGGCGAACAAATCATCCTAGCTGATGACAATCTTAGTCATACATTTTGTGAAAGTTCTGGTTCTGAAAAGATAATATTAAAACAAGTTTTTCTATTCCAAAGAAAAACTGTTTGGAAAGATGGTATAGTTCTGTATTCAAGAAAATAACAACAAAAACAGCAACAAAAAAAATTCCAAATCTCTCTGAAAGGTGTTAAAAAGTATCCCTGCTGACACAATGAAGCTATTGTGTGTGTGTGTGTGTGTGTGTGTGTGTGTGTCTCCCTGGTCCTCTCCTAAGACCCTTAGGAAGAAGTCTCTAAGACCTTTTCTGTCAGTTCCCTCCTTTCCTACAGACATGGTGGCCTTAGCATTAACACTGCTTTCCTTTGGCTTGAGGTAATAAACGATTAGCTACAGCATAGTAGTAGGATGGTCGTGTTATTCTCTGCTGTTCTACACACAGCCAATGTCTCAAAAATTAATGCAAGTATATCAGGATCTGAAATTAACTTTTTATAGCCAAAAGCAACATCCTGCTATGAGGGGAAAAACCTATTATAACCGTGCTGGCATCTGATTACTTGTAGATGGTTAGTACCAGGAAAATAACATTTCAAATTATAAAGTGTTGAATATAGCAAAAGCTGCCCCATATTGATTAATCAGCGCTTTGCTTATGAACTGATAAGGCATATAACTAGGTGATGCCTGCTCTTGTTAAATGACAGATCTATTACTAAAGATCAGGTATAAACCTAAACTGACCCAGATTACTGTTATTATATAGAAATAATTAGAAAAACTACATATTAAAAATGCTGGGTTTTCTCTTGGAAGAATTTATTAACTTTTAATACTATTTTAATAGTTTATATACACAGAATTGCTTTGATAGAATACTTAAAACATATAAATTACAATGATCATTATACAGAGATCACTTTGAAAAATTAAAACAGGGAAAGCAAGAAATTGGATTTTTATTATATACATATGTACACATGTACACATAGTTATGCTAATTTCTGGGTATTACCTTATGCCATACATGTGACATCTTGTTTTGAAATGTTTCATTTTACAAAAACAATTCTGTTTGAAATTGAGTCTACCCGATTATATGTAGTTTATATTTTAAAATGGTAAAATTTTATACTTTTCTGTATTTTCACAACTTTACTAACAAGACTTTCAGTAATATTGCTTTCTTAATTGTTATCTCAAAAACTTTTTTAAAAATCTAAGACTTCTTAAGTTATAAAAACCCCGGTAATGGTAAAGGACATGGTAGAACTCAGGGTGTCTGTAGAATGAATATGAAATATCATCATGTCTGACCCAGAACTGACATATAGAAAAATCTCTGCACATATATTTTTTAAAAGAGATGCTTTTCATTTTGAATTGTTCTGAACCAAGTAAACAACTATATATTTTTGAGTATCTGCATTTTGTTAATCAAAACTAGTATTTTAAATATATCATTAGTTCATATCAAATTAATACAAATTACGATGTTACCCTAGGTTAAATTAAGGAGCACTTAGGCTTAGTCAGGACATAAATGCTCAAAATAAATGCTTAAAGTACATATTTATGCTTTACATTAAGAAAAAATGAACCAGTCTATATTTGTGAATCAAAAATGTTTAGTTATTCAACTTTATTGCCAATTTCTCTCCTTACCAAACTGTTGCCATGGATACAGGCTATAAACATAATTATGAATGAAATGGAACATATATACATTTGTGTGTACTTATTTTTCAGTGATTAGCTGAAATAGAGGGAAAATATAAATATAATGTTTAAAATGTTTTGAAACATTTCACTAGGTATATAATTTTTATTACTAACACCATAACTTTTTACTATTGAAAATTGATAACAAGCACCAATACAAAAATTTACAGGAAAGAAAACCTATAAAGTATTAATTCTCATACTTCCTGTTCTTGTCCTCTGCCTGTCTTTCTCTTGACCTTTGTTTAAGTGAATCACACCAACTCTTCAATGCTTTCTCTCACTTGCTTTCTAAAGCTGTTCATCACACTCGCTGGCGAGAAGCACAGCTGGCAAGGGATCTAAACCTCGTCACTGGGCAAACTTAGCCTTCTGTCTTTGCCAAGAATGACATTTCAAATGAAAAAAAAGAAATGTTACTGTATGGGACACTGGATACTGTTTGTGAGAGCAAATAGCTCCACACCACAGTGCTGGCACTGCATGTAGGCATGAGAATAAAACCCAAATAACAATGAATTAAACAGTCTTGAGTTTGTAAAAAATTCAATTGTTAATTAAAATAACATCACAAAATCAGCGGAGTTTGTTTTACTCACTATCCCTGAACAAAGATACAACTAAGGATAAGCAGTGCCCCCTAGTGTCAATAACAACAGACAATAAAAATCTAAAGGGAAGCTGGTAACGTGCACAGGGGACCTCATGTGAAATTAAATATCTAAGAAATGTATGTCTACATGTAGAGTAATTATAAATTCATAATTATTTAAATATCTATCCAGGGCTATATTTAAGCACACCACGAAATCACAGCCATGTGTAGAGACCTATCCGCACCATACCACATGCACATATCATATACTGTACACAGACTGACATGGCCAAGATGTCTTTAATGTTCCAGGCAGCTCAGAAAAAAAATCCACACAGAATAGCAGGCCATGCATGAAAGCGGGTGTCAGAAAGCCCAGCAAAATCACTCACTGTGAAGATGTCTAATAGGAATTGCTGAATACACAATACAGGCAGCATGGACTGAATGACTAAATGGAAATGGCCAGAACACAGTCAGAACGTTTCAAATCCATCAGAAATTGTAATTAAACCTGTAATGAGTGTTTGGACAATTTCCCCCCCCCCCCACACACACACACCCTTTATTTGGGGTGGTAGTTGTGGTAATAGGAAGTTAACATATTTAGCCAATTATTAGCATTTGATGCTGTAACTTCTACTGTGGATATTCTAGAAAATTTCTCTCTAAAATTAAAAAAATATAAAATACAACTTCTTTAAACAAAAAACTATACTCTCTACAGATACAGATAAATTGTTACTATATTGTACCTTTTTTTTTGGAAAAAAGTCTTCTTGGGTTAATTTAATACATATGCAAAAATAAGCTTGGTTCCTTTCTATAGAGGCAGTATGACAAAGAAATAAAGTTATCTGCTTCTGTGAATTATGATTCTTGCTACATGTTCATTAACAGTAGTTTTTTACCATATATTGTAAGAAATGGAAAAAATGAGAAACAAAATAGGACCCCTATCCCCGATAAAGGAATATACACAACCAAAATATTGTAAGAAACAACCTAGATAATGGAAAAGTATGTTTAAATACATAGGTGTCTTCTAATACTGAAAAACAAATCAAGATAAAGCCAAATAGCTCAATTTTATTTGTATAAATGTTTTTTTAAAAGGTCTCATTTAACGATATATTTATATTCCATTTGTTTCTATAAAAAAATCACACATTTACTATTATTCTTGCATTTTAAAAATGATATTCACAATGAGGGTTTTATGAAATAATTCAAAATATATATATAATAAGTCTTTTAAAATGTTTCATCTCTAAAACGATAAAGATCCCAATGCTTTACTTCACAAGACAATCAGATATGCAGTGCTCAGAATGGCAGTCGTGGGCATTTAGACAAGCTACAGTAACTACTAGGAAAACGAAGGCCAATATCTTTGTTATTTCAATTCGATTAAAAGTCTACATGCTTACTAGAGTAACTGTTACAAATTCAATATTAGGAGATTTAAAGCTTTCTCATTTAAAAATTCCAAAATATGCTGTCTCTATAAATTAGGATAAACTTTCTCCATACATTAGGATCAAATTTCACCCATTTGGAAATTTGTTTTTACATTTTATCTTACTCATTTTTTAACTGAGATTTTGTTTAAATTTTACTGCATCAAAAATAATCACTTTATGGTGAATATTTTCCATATATTAATTCTCCCCTTGTATACATTAACAACATTAAAATTCCCAGCAGTTTAGACTGGCACATACCTGGTTAGGTAGAGTGAAAGTGAACACAAAATTATGAGTTTAATCAGTCACAATCATGAAGAGACCTCTCGCTTTCCATGGTAGAAAACAGTCATGAAATGCTAACTTCAAATGACAGCAAAGAACTAGTGTCATGCTTGGCACTAACTATCAAGTAATTTCTGGCAACTCTTCAACAGGAGCAAACATTATAAATGATTAGTTGGCACAGTCTTTTCCATCAAGCAGAACAGTCCTGCAAATTTCAGTTTTCATGGACACTTATGTCATCTTTAATTCAACTGTGAGACCTCAGATAATTACCTATTAGTTATTAAAGTATATGCAAAGTGATAGATGAGATTTTTTTTTTAGTCCCTTGACAGGGAAAAAAGAAAAAGAAGTTCTAAAGTCAAAGGGGCAATAAAACACAACTAAGAATCACAGAATATTAGAGTACACCTAGTATAGCCCCCTCATGTTACAGATGGGAAAATGAAAGCCCTGAGGTGAACAATGACTTCTGCAAGGACACAGAGCTAACAAGTGGCTGAATGGGGATTTGAACCCAGGGCCTCTGACTCCAGGTTCAGTACTTTTTCATTGCCTTAAGAGATTTTAGTGTAGGGGTGGGGGGTGGGAGGGAAAGATATTTAAAATGAAGTATATCCACATTCAAGAATGCATGTGTATTGTCTTGAGGATGAGCGGTGGAAGATTGGGGAGAACAAGGAAGAGATGTACATGAACATTAAGATGAGCTTTTCTTGGACAAAGTAAAAGATGAAAAAGACAATGGTACTACAAGAAGAGGTGCTCATTACTAAAAATGGAGAGTTAAGAGTGTGATGTTTGATGGGATTCAGCTGAGTAGAAAGGGTGACTGAAAAGCAGTAGACCATCATACCTAGGAGGTCAACAGAAATAAGAAAGGTCTGGAATCTCTGTCCTAAGTTATAAGCATCAGTATATTTATGATTATACTTGACTTGGGCTGTGAGAATTGCCAAAGATGAGAGAAATCAGTGATATAAATACAACATTGAGATTTATTTCAAAATTACCACTGTTGATCTGATCCTATAGGGTGTATATAATTATCTAAATTCATGTATGTATATACACATACACAAATACAGTGAGATGCTACAGAAGAGAAGGTGCCATTAAATGTTTGGGGGTAAACACTATAATGATGATGAAAAAATTGAAAAGCAAGGTATCTCCTTAGCATATGTGTATTCATTACAGTATCTAAGAAATGTATGTCCTTTGCATACATATGACAGTTGTGAACATTATTCCATAAGTTTTCATATATTTAGGATATTATAAATATGTGTCATATAATTAAGTACACTAAATCTTTAATCAAACTTTCATTAAAACAAAATTTAATTCCTTTAGGATCACAGCACTAAACTGACCTACACCTATAAAAAAACTTGGAAAGAATTCACAGGAGGAAAATACATACACGCATACATACACACATTATACACATACATACATACATACATAATACATATAATTATATGTAACTATTGGGTTATTTACCATTATTTCTTTCATTATAGGGAGCTGAGACAATCAGGATTGCTTCTATTTATCAATATATACCATTTGTTCATATTGTCTTTTTAAAGAAATGGACAGGAAAAAAGTTGGAAAATTCCTGTCTTTTACTCAGAAATAACATATCTTGAAATTTAAAAAAATATTTACTCCAATTATTTACTAAACAATCCTCTACTTCTTTCTCTATCTTTCCATAGAAAAGAAAAACTTTTGCGTGAAATGGAACATCGGCTTCATTTTAGTCTCCACTGCATGACAGACCACATTTTTACTATCAATTTTCTGAAGAAAAACAAAATTTAGGACACACACACACACACACATATATGTGTATATATACATATAGATGTGAAAATCAAAATTACTTAGAGTTAACCCTGAATTCCAACTGAATTTTAAAATAACAACTAATATAACCAAATCATATTAATTAAGAAGATACATGTATAGATGTATTATCTGGACACTGGCATAAAAACTATTCCCAGAATCATGGTAAAACCACAGTATTTTGCATTTGTGCTACATGACTCCACTGCTTATATAAAAGGAAAGTGCCTCAATATATGATTATTTTTATTACAAAGCCACTGCATCTAGCAGGAAATTACCAAAGAGAACATGATAATCCAGTGTCTGATTACAACAGCTTTAAGATAAATAATAAGTTGTGGGGATCACAATAATAAACGCAAGAAGTTTCAGAAAATAAAAATGAGAAAATCTGAAATGAAATTTTCTTCTATTTCTTAAAAATTATTATTATAAACAGTAATCAACTCCAAAGTTGAGGGTCAATGCTTCACCTCACTATTAAACATGGAAAAAGGTTAATGAATTTCATTCAATAAATTCTTACCAGCTGCTTTACCCTTTCTAAGTTTTACAGTAAAGCTTTCCAGCCTTCCCCAGTTTTCCTTAAAATATTTTATAGAAACTCTAACCATAGTAAGTATACTTCAAAGATTTTCTTTCAATGCACATGAATTTCCTTGTACCTGTGGGGGCAGCTTAAGGAGAATGCAGGCCTCCAGTTTGAAGCTCAGGTTATTACCTGCGTGCTAATAAAAACAGCAGCCCTTCACTGAATCATGGTAATTACAAAGGGGCCTATTTCCTTTTTTTCCTCCCTACCAAATACCAAAAACTTCATTTCTCCTTTATTCAAGTCCAGACAAGATGCCAATTATGTGTTGTATATTTTGAAGTGGAGGGGAACTATGACAATTATGATTGAATTAAACAGTAGACAATCTGGTCAGTTCAAAGATAAAATGAAATATTTTTTTCTCCTCAATTCAGTAGTTTTTGACTACTCTGATTTTGAATTATTGTTCAGTGTTAAATGTTTTTATTTTTTAAAGGATATCCTGAAGCATTATACATTTGTGTGCTCTTGCTGCTTGCAAGTAGTCAATAGTTGTACCATATAGCTAAGAAACAGCATTTTCTTCATCTGACTTGGCTTATTTGATCATAAGTTGCTGTGAAATAGAGACTCTTCCTACTCCAGAGGTAAAGTTCTTCCTTTCACTCATGAGAATATTCTACATCTAGCAGAGGACCAGATTATATACCTCATTTATTCAAATATGAAAACATAACACCTTTCTGTTTAATATATATATTATATAATATATATGTATGTGTGTGTGCATATGCACACATATGCACTATACAACTGTATTGTTAGAAAAAGGTCACTTACAAGGTGTTATATTGCATAAAAATTCCAAAACAATTTAAGTGATGAAGCATTTTTTAAAAGATCTTTCACTGCAACACTTTTATCCATGAGATTGTTTGGTATTTTTGTTTCTGCTTAACAATTAAACTCCGAGTAAATCCTGATTATACACTCAGGTCACCATGCTTGTCCTAATATGTTTATGATTCACGCTTAATGACGATTAACAATTTTCAGCATTTCAGTTAAGCTTCAATTATCTACAAATCTTATTTGTCTAATATGAGGTCATGTCTCCTGATATGTATTATTTACTTCAATAATGCCCCACGCTTACTGAAATTTCCATTTACTGAATAAATACTATGTACCTGATACTAGTTAGAAAATAGTGATTAAACTATAGTGGACTTGATTCTGAAGCACTAATGTCACTTTCAAAGGATATCTTTAAAAAAGTTTAGTGACATCATCTAAAATTTGTCATTGCTGCCACTGGCACAAAAGACATTTCATTCATTCCATCTCTGGATTTACTGTAGGAATCTTAACTTCTCTAGGATAATCAAAAGGAGTATGGACCAAATTATAAGTCAGTGATTTGTAAAAAGCTATTCCTATGGAACACAATAGAATGAGGGATATTAATTAATGAAATTGTTTTTGTTAATTTTAATATGTTTACATTATAATGATATATCACAAAATACTAATTTTTTTAAATGGAAGCAATGATAGGAAGAACTAGTTTTGTGTTAAATGCTGCTAAAACAAGTTTTACAAATTTAGTTAGGGAATTGTTACGACTGTTAAAATAATAGCAATAAAGTAAACAAATTTAAATATATCATTTTTAAAACTTAGAAATGATGCCCCACACCTCTCTCACTTCACCTTGACAGAAGATTCATTAAACAAATTGGTCACTAGAAATTTAAGATATATTGGGGGTAATGGTCATTTTCTTGAAAAGAAGTTCTGAAGGTAAATATGTTTTTTGGCAGTGAGTATAAATGTGGATTTAGAGACCAGTCAATAATGAGGGCTAAATTTCAAAATATTCATTGCCCGGTTCCTCAGAGATTAAGCTAAAAGCTCAGTCCTTAAACCACATCCTTCAAGACACCAAATAACACTCTACCACTGTAAAAGTTATGCTGCAATGGAATACATTTCTCCATAATCAATGTATAGCTTGATTAATCCTTCTCTATTTGACAAGTTAGTACTATCCACATTATTAACCCTGATGACAAGCACCAGGCAAGCAATATTGGCCTATAACTTCACTGTGAAAGTAATGCAATTCATTTTCTTATATACAAAAATAAGATCCTTCTAATCAAAATGAATTATAAAGTTAGCAAAAAGAAGTGGAGCAAAAACACCAACAAGTTTTAGTGTAATTTTAGACTTAAGAGATCATCTTTAAAGAGAATTAATGACTTTGACCTGGGAGCTAAATACATTGTTTAAAAAAACAAAAATAGCACAAGCTAAGTGACATCCATTCTGGCAATTTTCTTTAACATTGCTTTTCAAATAACATATAACCTACAGAGCACTCAGACTGCAGTAACATCCATACTAGAAAAAAAAAAGATACTTATCCTTGCACAAGGGCCTATACTCAAAGGAACATCTGAATAAAATTGAGACATCTGCAGTAAAGTTTTACCTTCTCCCTAGAATGTCTGAGATGAACTCAGTGTAACACTGTCTTCCAAGGAAAGACAAAGTGATCAATGCAAGAACACATCAGGCTCCCTTGGACAGGCCAATCAATGCAAGAAAGAACCTTGCCCAGGGCCTTATGCAAATAGAAGCACGTCTTGCAACCTAGGGAGGGAACATGCGCAATAGATCAATGGAATCTAAAAAAACTTACAGCTATATCAGCCTCAGACAGTAAATATATACTGATGAATCCCTCAGCTTTCAGGGAATTCTTAAACTGGCTTATTTTCAACAGCTGGCTATGAATTCTTCCAGGACTGTACAGAGCAACACAGAGAAGAAAAAGAGGGTGCATGGGGGTTGGGTTACTATGGGGGAAAACTCAACATTACTTTTAAAACTATGAGAATAAAACTTAAACATCTTAAAATTTACAGGAACTCTGAAATCAATCTTAATTCCTGAACATTAAAATTTAAACTTATTTCCACAAGTAGAAAATAAAATTCTAATAAAAAAAATTGTCTGCAGCAGGTTTTCCAATGAGATAAAAAACAAGAAAGAAGGAAAAAAAAGGAAGGAAGGAAGGAAGGAAAGAAGGAAGAGAAAAAAGAAAGAAAAGCAAAGAGAAGAAAAGGAAGGAAGAAAAGAAAGGAAGGAAGGAAAGGTTACCAAAGTAAAGTGTCTCACATTAGACAAAATAGTTAACATAAGCAATATTCTCATAATTTAAAAAAAATTAACACTAGTTATTAACACACATTATCTAGTATTTATTCAAGAGTATTAGCCCAAAAATTCAGCAGAGGGCTTTTTAAAATTTCAGTTTTTGTATATATATTTTCAAAACAAAATCCCCCAAAGTACCATCTAAGAATGCATAATCAACTTTAAAATAGTTCTTAAATGGATTGAAATTTGGTATGTTACACAAAGCAGTATCTGTGCACAAGACCATGTAGATATGTCAGGTGCTTTATAAGGTTACATCCAAAATGCTAAAACATTAAGTCTTCAAGGAAACAATGATACACAAATTATTCCTTACATACACACACACACACACACACACACACACACACACACACTGTGTGTGTGTGTGTGTGTGTGTTAAGGCTGTGTGTTCCTAGCTCACCTATTAAGAGATGACTTTTCTAACTACTTCTGTCAAAATATAATTCAGATAATGTCAAGTAAGTAAGGCAGCTTAACTATAGATAGATAGAGAATCTGTATCTAAATCTAGATATGGAGATAGCATACATCCTATATCTTTACATTTATTACATTACCACTAAGAAACCTAAGAGCTTGAAAAAAGACAATAAAAATATCCCCCTTAATTTAGTTTTAAGAGCACTGTCCCTCAAAATGTACTTTTTTTTAATGTTTCTGTATCCCACACAAAATATAATGTTCCTACTAGTTATCTTTTAGGGCATATGCATACATTTATTAAATACCTGACAAAATATAGTGTTTAATGTAATTGTACAAATATTAAAAGGACTTAGAATATATCTTAAGAAAATTGGATAGTAGCCTATTTATGTTATAAAGAGAAATATTATAAGATAAAATGTAAATACAGCTTTTATTTCCTTCATTTTAGTGTTCTCATATTAACACAAGTATAATTTGGCTTTTATTTATTCAAATATAAAGTCACTAAATCCTTTCTGAAATCTGCTTTTCTGCATAAACAAGAATCAGTTCACATTATAATAAGCCTATTAAATTAACTATGAAGTACTTTTGAAGGTCCTAGATTTGTATATTAACTGTTAACTTATAATACTCCTCCTCCACTCCATCATTAAATGCCAGGTGGAAAAAAAAGAGAGATAATAATTCTCTAATTTTCATTTAAATTACAAGAATTTGAAAAGTTTTATATAATCAAAATACTATAAAATATAAAGTGATTCAAATTTTAAACTCTTTCAGTTAGACCTATTTCAAGATATATTTTTAAATTATTTAAGAACAGTTTGTTAATATTTATTGTATGCTGACAAAGTGATAACTAAGACAAAGTGCAATATTATACCTACTGATATAGGCTTTCTATAAGAAAACCCAATATCCAAAATTCAGAATTTATAAAATAGATAAATGAGAGCATATTTATTCTCATTAAAATATGAATGCAGAATTACTTTCAATAACAAGCACTCTTAGTTCATTAAAAATCTGAGCTGATTTAAATGCATTTTAATGAAACATGATTTACACAGAATTTTTCATAAATACACCTTAACCGCATAAGGTAACACATTCCTGTTTTAGATCTCTGACTTTTCTCCTGTGATTCGATGGGCCTTTAAAGCACAAAGAATTGAAAGGAGTCAAGGCTTATTGTTAGGTAAATGGACTTTTAGGCAGGGGTATGAGGGATGGATCTGGACTCTGGCAGTGTATGTCTGACCTTACTGTCTGGGAAAGTCACTTATTTCTATAAGATGATCTCTAAACTCTTTAAATCCTACTATGTGAATGGAATTTGTGTTCCATCTCCTGGAGCTCTTGAGGGGGGAAAAAGCCAGCCAGCCCCTACCCCTCTTAATATCCCATTCAGATTTACCTCAGAACTGGGGCCTTCCTGCAGCTTCGCTTACACTGATCTAACATTGACCCAGTCTCTCCTCACTGCAGTCCCTAACTCCTGCCCAGCCATCCATCCTCTTCCCTGGTTTCATACTCTGGTCCTTTTCCAAACACTTTCCCACATTGAAATTTACCTGTCCTATGTTCTACACCCTTTGGGACACACTTTTTACTTAACAGTTAATCTAATCTGATAAGTAAAAATCCTAAAATGAACAGCTGTTGATGTGTTACATCTCCTAAGGAGCAGGTACATTTTTAACAAGGGCTCATGGGAAACAGCTCCTTGACCTGAAGGAGTGACTCTTAGTAGCTGAAATTTCAGGTAAATGAGGAAGGTACCAAATTAGTCTAAATACAGTTGGCACACCCTCCCCCCTCAATCTGTCCTGTGTAAAGCCTGAGCACTGGCCTTACTCTAACATACTGTGGGAAAATAAGAAAAAGCAATGAATATAACAAATATAATGTCAATAGTGATGATAAAAAATGAGTAAAATGTCCATATTTGAAAGGAAGAAAAGAGAGGCCTGTAGTTCCTGAAAGTGGAAAACAGACTGAGAAGATCACATGGAAATGCATTATATAGGGAGAGAATATTAGTAGATTGGACGTCGGGCCAACCGCCTGTACACATTCAGAGAGCCCCCTGTTCTGATCCTCCAGCCATATGAAAGATCAACTGAAATTGGTTCTCGATGCTGACAGTTCAACCCACCTGCCAACCTGCGAGGGTTGGCTGTAAGTCTAGCGGTGCTCAGTGCTGCATATACGTTCATCCTCTATGGGAGGTCATCTGTCTGCTTAGGTGACTTCCACCTTTCTGATATAACTGGACAGCTCGGATGGTGATGTGAGATAAGTGTGGACCTCACAGGTTAAAACACATACATATATGTTCTAGGTGGAGATGTGAATGGAATTGTTTAAAAAAAAAAGCAGACTTTGAGAGATCACTCAACCTGGAGTCAAGAAGATGGGTTCAAAACCAGTTACAGGTAATTACTAACCATGTGAACCTGGGCAAGACACTTCATCTGTCTGTCATCTGCAAAATGGGCATAATGATAGCACCGAACTTCCAAGAGCAAAAGAAATACTACTTGTAAAGCACATCTCACAATTCTGTGTAAGTGCTAGTGAAGGGGAAGAACAAGCGGCAGCAGGGGCACTGTGCAGAGCTGCTCCAATATACAGCAGGTTCTACAAAGAAAAGGGTGGAAGAGAAATGGGAAATGAATTTCATTCTGTGGTGAAGGTGAAGATGGTCAGGGAGATGAGATTAGAATATTTTCTAGTGAAATAATTGAGCTACATCTGTGACAGCATTGGTCTGGCACCAACACTGGGACACTTTTGTCCCAGGCTCTAAATCACAACCATATTACCTTCTATGTACTCTGTGTAATCACAAATGTATACATACTGTCTCCCTGTTAGAACATGAGTTTCTTGAGGGCAGGGATAGTGTTTCTGCCTTTCTTAATATCCCTGGCACTTGGCAAAGTGCCTGGTACATGGTAAGTGCTTAACAAAGGCTTCCTGACTCATGGTATCCTGACCATGGTAATAAGGTAAATTTAAAATGAACTCCAAAGCTAGAGGAGTAAGGTTATATCAAAAGGCTTGGGTATAGATTGTACAGGAGAGGATGTGATGCCATATCATGGAGGTCCTGAGATCACCAAATGTTCTAGATGAACAGATAAGGATATTCTGCATCTCTTTGGACATGGCTATCAGCCTGTTGTGGCAGAGTATGTGTACAAGAAGAATATTGGATGTGGGATCAAAGAACCTAGTTTAAATCCCATCTGTGCTGCTCACTAGTTGTGTGATCTTGAGTACAACTCCTCTCTAGCCTCAGTTTCCTTATATGTAAAAATGAGAGAGCTGGACCAGATTGCCCTGAGGTCCTTCTAGCTCTAAATCTATGTATGACCTAATGCTCCTATTTGGCCTTCTTGTCTTATGAGAAGGCAGTCCTAGAGAGGCATGGAAGGGAATGTGAATAAAGATAACAAGGCCTTATTACTGTCTTTGCTGCTGTTGGATATAGGACCTCCGAGTAAGACATATCATCCAAGGTTGTTAGGGTAACTAGAACAACACTGACGTTAAGATACACCTTAAAAGGAAACAAAACAACAACAAAAATACTAAGAAGGGAGTCTATTAAAACACAGGTAGAAAACAGAATTGCTTTACTGTCCGAGGTGGAATTAGGACTTTATTCTGAATTAATTTGGGATGGATTACTAAAAATGCAACACGCAAATCTCTACAGTACTGAGTTCTAAATTTTTTGGCATTCATAAGATCACATATTTGGGACCAGAAGAGAGCTCAGAGGTCATCTAGTTCAACTCTCTCATTTTGCAGATGAATAAGCTGAACCTAAAAGAATTTAAATGATTCATTTGCCTAAGGTCACACAGAAGTGAGTGACAGAGGCAGAATGAGAACCCAGGTTCTCTGGCTCCAAAGACAGTGCTTTCTCCAATGGATCTCACTCAGTTGCTATGCTCTTATTTTATTTCTCATTACTCACTTGTGAGGAATATTTATTTTTGACAATAAAAAGGTAGGTTTAAACAAATAATTACCTTGGGAATTTTACAGTACCTCTTAAGAGAACTGGAGATGGGATACTAAAAGGAAAGCTGGAGAATTGCTGTAAGAGAAGAAAGTCTTGCTTAGTGACTTTACGTTGTAAAGAAGATTTCTAGGTCTTTTTCTTGGCCAGATGAATGATTGGTATGAAAACAACATCAAGAATTACAAATTAATGTTTTTAAGGAAAAACTCCTGGGGCCAGGGAGAACTTGAAAAGTCATGGTAATTATGATCAAAACTTTTAAATTTGTAAAGATATGACAATATATTAAGATGCTGAATGACAACGTTTTACTGGATTCAGATAATCTGATGCTTTTAAAGGTGAGAACAAAATTCAAATAAGGTATTGAAAGCACAGAAACTGAGATGGTATTTCATTGTTTTTTTTTTCAAGAAAAAGTGCTTTAGAATCAATAACCACCATAAGCTGACAGGGAAAGAAATGTTCAGTTTAGAAGTCATCTTTCAATCATCTATATTAATATAAGAAGCAGTGGGATGGATAAAAAATATATACATCTACACACATACACAATTTATATAGATTTAGTTTTTATACTTTGTCTTAAATGTCTTTGCTGGACCTCTCAGTGATCCACAACATTTCAAGCAAAAAATAATAAAGTCATACTGGGAGGCTTTCAAAAGTTGAGAATTATCCTCCCTGTGCACCTAGATCAAGCCCTCCCTTTTGTCCAGGCTAAGATACAGAGAGAAAGTCTAGTCTCTCAGTTGATGATGTATCAAGCCTTATTTCTACACTTGCTGTCTGATTCACAACTTTACTGAGCTATCTAAAGAGGCAATTAACTGTTTGGGTTTAAAAGGTCTCTCCTGATAACTGCTACATATGGAGAAGAAATCTGAAACCTCTCTCCTTTCCACAAACAGTAATAAAACTGTTCAGAACAGAAAGATTTAGTCTGAGAAAACATGTACTTCTAATGCTGCCCTTTGACTAAATGAAGTCCTTTTTGTATTTGTCTAGTAGTGTCTTTGAAGCTATCTGTTCAGCTGGAAAGTGATCGCTACAACATTTTAACAACTCAATTGTCAGAAAAATCGTGATCATGTTTAACTTCTCTCTCTCTCTCCCTCCCACCCTTCCTCTCTTACCCTTAACCAACCCCTTCTCTCTCTCTCTCTCTCTCTCTCTCTCTCTCTCTCTCTCTCTCTCTCCAACTTAAGCCCATTTCCTCCCATCTGTTCTCAGTATACCAGAAGTAATCACTATCTAACAATAATCCTTCATCTTTTTGAAGACTGTGCTTAAATCAACCTCTCAGCATTCCCTTTCTCTTGTCTTAAAAGGTGTGACATTTCAACCTTACACATTAAAGCTAGAAAGGCCTAGTGCAAACCAGAATTTAGGAGGTTTCACCAATTACTGAATCACTGAAATTCAGCACAAGCTCAAATCATTAACCTACCCTATGGAAAGAGTTTGAAACTATGTTGTCTTGAAGGCTGAGGTAAGATCACTGACTGTTCTAACTTCTTTGCTTCGTTCTCCAGGCTCCACAATCTGACCATCATTCTATTTTAACCTTTTTTCCTACTATTTTTCCATCTCAAAACTTCTTCCGACAAGCCTGTCTTCCTACTGCTACTTATCTTCTCTCTCCTTTCTCTTCTAAACTCAACTAAATTTAATTACAAATCCTATCCACCCCAAACTCCTTGTAGGCAGGTATATTATGTTATTAGTTTTTAATTATAAATTTTATTCTTTCCAATTAACAAACATTTATTTTCTCTCCCTCCTTCCCTGACCTAAAGAGGGAATAAAAAACCTTTTTGATAAATGTACATAATCAAGCAAAATAAATGCCCACATTGGCTATATCTGGAAACTTATGTCTCCTTCTGCACATCTGATCCAACACCACTCTCTCAAGGGATAGGCAGCACTGCTTATCACGGGCCTTCTGGAATTATTAGTGGTCATTACCTTGATCACATTTCTTCAAACTCGTAAGTTTCCATTTTTACAATGCTACAATGTAGCTGCTCACTTCACTCTGCATCAGTTCACACAAGTATTCCAAGCTTCTCTGAAATCACTCCCTTCACTCTCTTATTCTCCAAATAGTATTCCATTATATTCACAGGCCATGATTGGTTCAGTCATTTCCTAATTGAGGGGCATGCATTTTCCAGTTCTTTGTCATCACAAAAAGAGCTGCTCTAAATATTTTTTTAAGTATGGATCCTTCCCCTCTTTCTTTGATCTCTTTGGGTTTGTAGGCCCAAAGGTATTTCTGAGTCAGCGGTACGTACAGGTTAGTAACTTTGGGCACAGTTTCAAATTACTTTCCAGAATGGCTGGGTCAATTCACAGCTATATTAAAAATGGCTACAACATTGCCAATAGGATCCTTCTAGCTTATGTATCTTTGCACCTCATTCTGTGGTTCGGAGATTTTAAGGATCATTAGAACACAGATAGGACATCTAACCCTCTCATTTTATGGATGGGGAAACTGAGGCACAGAGAGGTTATAAGTAATTTGCCCAGATCCAAGGTCCAAGGCAGCAGTTGATCCCATGTCTGTGTGTTGATCCTTCGTTGCCAAAGAAGACCATGCCATCAGAGAAATGATGACTTAACTTGTACTTGACTTTGTTTTGAGGGAGGGCTGTGTTGCTGAACTAACGAATCCTTCAATGCCCAGGTTAAGTTCCAGCTCCTCCAGAGTCTTCTGAGGATTTTTTTTCTTGACTTCTTTTGTAGACAGTGTCATTCTCTAATTCCCACTACCACAAAATTTAGGAGTTGAACAATCAGCACAGGTAAAACTGTCTTGTACTGTTGCTTTTCAGAAGTGTATGCCTAATCTTTATAACTAGACAATGAGCAGGTGGAAAATATTTCTTATACTTCTTTGATATTCTCTGAAGCTTTAGATAAGTTTTGTTATACATCTTCTGCATTCTTCCAAGTACTATTAAATAAATACTTGTTGAATATTTGATCAACTTTGAAGTCCCCTGAGACAAACAGCCCCCAAAATAACTGCTAAACCTAAGAACTCATGCTCTACCAACACAGTCAGTAAGCAGATCATTTTGATTGCTAATGCTCTGAATTTGGCTGTGACCATAAACTATGGTAAAACAGGTTATTCAGTAGCCACAAGAACTCCTTTTTTAAAATTTTTATTTGTTTAATTTTTAACATGGCATAAACCAAGCATTTCCAAAACACAGCACAATAAAAAATGATTATAGATGAAACTGTAAATCTATTATGTACAACTTGTTATCCTATATATATTATATATGTATATATATGTATATATAATCACATAACTTTCTTTTTTCTTTCCTTCCCTAGCCCTAAAGAAAACTAGCATCTGTCTCTCTCTCTCCTTCCCTCTCTCTCTCTCTCTCTCCCTCTCTCTCTCTCTCTCTCTCTCTCTCTCTCTCTCTCTCTCTCACACACACACACACACACACACACACACACACACACACTCACACATTAAATCATTCCATACATACTTCTATTTGTCAGTTCTCTTGATGCAGACAGTGTTTTCCTTCACAAGTCCTTGCATAATTAGGGTATTTATAATAGTCAAAATGAGTTATTCACTCAAAGTTGTTCTTAAAACAACATTGCTGTTACTATATACAATGTTCTCTTGGTTCTGCTTACTTCACTCTTCATTATTTTGTGCAAGTCTCTCCATGTTTTTCTAAGATCATTAAGCTCATCATTTCTTATAGCACAGTAGTATTCCATCACCATCATATACCACAAACTGTGGAGCCATTCCCCAACTGATAGGGATCCCTGTGATTTCCAGTTCTTTGCTGCCACAAAGAGAGTTGTTATAAATATTTTAGAACACATAGGCTCTTTTCCTTTTTCCCTAATCATCTTTGGAAATAGATCTAGCAGTGGTATTGCTCAGAGTCAAAGGTCATGGGCAGTTTAATAACTCTTTGGGCATAATTTCAGATTGCTCTTCAAAATGGTTGGATCAGTTCACATTTCCATCAACAATGAATAAACATCCCAATTTTTCCACATCTCCTCCAATATTTGTTGCTTTCCCCTTCAATCATTCTAGCCTATCCGATAGGTGTAAAATTATACCTTAAGATTGTTTTAATTTGAATTTCTCTAATCAATAATCATTTAGAGTATTTTTCCATATGACTATAAATTGTTTTTATTTCTTTATCTAATTCCTTCTAATAAGTTTTTTCCATCATTACTGTCTTGGGAAAGAGTTCAAATATTGTTAAAGTGAACAAATTTATAGAATATTCCTGGTCCTCTTTTCACCTAAACCAGACTCTAAGATGTCAAAGGAAGCCCACTGACTTGGAAACCATTCTATTTTTCTCTCAGGTCTGTCTTGATGATCTACTCAGTCTTGAAGTCCTACTCTCTGCTCTTAGGGCTCTTTTAGAATATTAGAGTATTACCCTTTTTAGAGTAACTAAAGTCCTGGTCATAATCCCTTGTACTAAAACTTGGTATTTAAAAGACTCTTCCTGCTAGCCAGATTACTGATTCCAGCCTCTCTTGGTCTGCCCTATCTTACCCAAGGCTAGGTATGGTAGGTAGAGTTAAACCATATGCCTTTTAATGATCAGAAAGCCTCCCTGCTGCTGCACTCACCACACCCCATGGCCATTTTGCTACAGTAGTAGCTAAATCATTTCTCAGCTCTAAGGTTAGCCTCAAGTCTATCTCTGAAACCCGTTTTAGCCTTTGGCAGGGGAAATACAAGGTATTCATCAGAATTTGTCACTAGTCCTACTCTGACCCAGGTATTACTGTTCTTTAGCAGATGGTTTCCTGACTTTTTATCCTATGTCAGAGTCCTAGACTTATCTCTTAACATAAAGGCTATGTCTAATCTCTACTTATAAAATGTAAGCTCCTTGAGGGCAAGGATTGTTTCATTTTTGCAGTGTTATTCTAAGAGTAGTGCCTGGAACTTCATAGGCATTTTACAGATGTTCACTGCTTTATCCATTCTCCCATAACCTTGTTTCTTCTCTCCAATTTTCCTAAGAGCTAGATGATTGCTTTGTTATTTTATCACCGAGTCCATGCTTTGTATTCCAGTACCTCTAGGAACTGGATTTCCTATTTCTGAACTCTAGACTCCCTCAGATGAGTTCCTCCATAGCTGCTCACAGACAGGCTATTTACCTACCCATGCCTCCATCAACGGCCCACTCTTTCTGGAATAGCCTTAGTTTATATCATTGGGTAATTACAATGACTGACGTTTCATATGTTTTTTCCTCTCTTAGATTGATCTCATTTTTCACATTCAAATTCTCCAATGGCAACCCTATTATTTTGCTTCCATAGTTCAACACTACACCACAATTCCACACACAAGGTCAGAGGATTACTTTTTTTTTTTTAAGCTGAAAGGGGTATGAAATATCTTCTACTCTAATCTCATTTAAAAGCTGAGGAAACAGAGCTTCTCTCTGTTTCTGTCCATCCTAACTGCTACTTCTTTAATCAAAGATCTGACCATATGACTCAAACAACTCCATTGACTTCCTACAGTCTCCAGAATAAAATATAAAATACTCCGTTTAACTTGTTAAAGTACCCTACAACCGATTCACAACCTAACTTTCCAAACTTGTTGGACATAAACTTCCTTGCCCACACTCTGTGATCCAGTGAAGCTGGCCTTCTCACCTTCCTTATAAATGACCCTCTATCTCCAGGAAGAGCGCCCTCCCTTCCTTACTCACAGATACCTTCTCTTCCTTTAAGATCCAGCCACCAGGGTTACTATCTTCTTCAGGAATGCCCTAGGTCTGAAACTTCCCGTCAGACACTTCCTCCTATTTAACTACTTTGCACTGATTTGCATGTACCCACTTTATATTCATTCTGTATATTCTTATGCATGTGCCTGTTATCTCCTCCATTAGAATGTAGGTAAGTTCCTGGAGAGTCAGGATTGTTTCATTCTTGGTACTTAGGTCCCTAGTGTCTAGCACAGTGCCTCTCATACAGCAGATGCTTAATAAACACTTGCTAATTGAGTGATTGATTTGTTTCCCAAATTTGCACACTGGCAGCAAATGGCAAAGCCCATATCCTTTGACCTCAAATAGACAGGTTTTTTACTATTCCAAACTGTATTCTGCTACCAGACTCCCAGTTAGTCTTTCCAAGTCTGGCCTGACCCACAGCTACCTGATCTACAATCCTGACACAAAATAAATGAACATCTGTATCAATTTAATCAATCAGTTAAAAATATTTATTGACTGCCTATTATTTAGATACAATAGGGTGGGTCTTGCCATTTTAATCTAGTTGGGGCAGAGTGGTCTTTTATGTAAAAAAATGAAAGTAACATAAAAACTATATAATCAATTTTTAAATTCTATGTTACAGAATATCTGTCTACACTTTGGATGAGGACATGCCCTAGAGTACTTAGAAGATTCAAAAAGAAAAGGCACAACTAGGATCTCATGTCCTGTAGTATCCCATCACCTAGCAATGAAAGACAAAACTCCTCTCCCAGTCACTCAAGGTTTTCTACAATCTGGCTACAGTCTGTCGTCCAGGTTGATCTTGCACTATTCTGCATGGCTCATTCACATTCATCATTCACATTCAAACCAAACTATGTGCCACTTGCTATTCCCTGAATGTATCACTCAATTTCAAAGCACTATAGTATTCCACAGTTGTAAAAGAATGAAAATCTCATCAAGTTCCCTGGTTTTCAAACTTTTTGTGTGTAGAACCACTTTACATGCTTAAAAATTATTGAGGACCCCAAATAGCTTTTCTTTATGTGGGATATATATGTATATAGCTACCTATATAAAATCTTGATATCAGAAATGAAAATGTCATAATTATTATGAAAATAGTTTTGACATCATGGATCACATGAAAGGGTCTCGAGGACCCCCAGATCACACCTTCAAGAATCCCTGATCTAGTTTGACCTCTACATGAAGAACGAATGTTCCCTATAAAGAGGAGGAAATACTTACTATGTGCCTGGCATTGTGCTACATACTTTACAGTTATTATCTTATTTGCTTCTCAAAACAACCCTGGAAGGTTAAGTGTTACATATCATTATCTTCCTCTCATAGTGGAGAAAACTGAGGTAGACAGAGGCTAAATGAGCTGTCCAGGGCCACAGAGCTACTAAGTGTCTGAGATTAAACCTGAACTGCGGCCTTCCTGACTCGAGGCCCAGCCTCCATTGACTGTACCACCTGTTTCTATAGCATTCTCAACCAATGGAAATCCATGCTTCCCTTAAAAACCTCCAGAGCCAAGAAAAAACCCTACTAACTACTGAGGCAATCTATTACACTTCTGGATAATTCTAATTATTAGGAAGGTTTCCTGAACCAAAGTCAATCTCTCTGATTTCTACAACAAGGGATATGAGGAATTGTTTTCAGGCCACATCTCCTCTACCCTAAATTTGCTACCATTTATTTCTTCACCAAAGTGCAGGTGAATTTTGCCTTATACATGCCTCATTGTCCTGGACTGTCGAGCCCTTATCCCATAATCCCAAATACCCACCAATGCTCCCTGTCTTGGGTCACTTGTAAATTTGAAAAATATGCCATTTTTACCTAAATTCAATTAATTCCTGATAAATAATGTTGACAAGAACAAAGGCAAGAACAGAGACTTGGGGCATTGCACTAAGGACCTCTTCAGGTTAACATGAATCTACTAATCCTCATTCACAAGCTGATATTTAGTTTAACCTCTGCATTTTGTAAAAGTTAAACAATTTGCCAAAGATTATCCAAGTGGAGCCAGGATTCATATTCATATTCATAAAGGTCCTTTAAGTACAAACCCAGCATTCTCTCCATGGTACCAGTCCATCAGTCACAAATTTGCCTGACAATTTTGCTGTCTAGTTTACAACTCTACAGTGAATCTGCAAGGATAGGATGACAGGTTGTGATATTTCTTAGTAAAATTTTCATTCATCAATTAAGTATGTGCTATTTGCAAAACCTTGTGAAATGAAAGCATGGTGTGTATCATACTTCACTGACACAGTCAAAAAAGAAAACGCTGTAATTCTGGAATAATGTTGCTAATGAACCCAGTCATTGTAGTGATTGCTGCTCCCATTTCTAAGGGCGCACAAACCATCCTTTAATATCCATATAAAATTTTGCCAAGAAGCTACTTAAGGCTAAGATTTCTCCTCTTTTCCCTTCTTAAAAAGTTCCATTATATAACATGTTCTCTTTTCCATTTTCTTAATGCTTTCTTCCTCCTCAAGTTATATTGTATTTACTTATGTGTTTATATGTTGTGGCCCTCAGCAGAGTGTAAACTCTTTCAGGAAGGAAGGACTTTATTTTCTTTATATCTTTATACCTAGTCATAACAGGAGGTTAACAAAGGCTCATTGAACTAAAATCTCTAGAATAAGTGTCTTCCCACTTTTTCAAAAGGGGAACAAGGTGGATCCTTCTAACTATAATTCAATGACCTTGATATATATTTCTGGCAAATTGATTTAGCGCCCTGGGAGGAATTTCTGAGGGCTAGGTGATTTGAACCTTTGGATGAAGTCAGATGTTCTCTTACTATCATCAAGCTTATTTTGGTTTTCAATTCCCTCTTAATCATTTGTGTTCTAACCTTCCCTATCTGAACATCATTGCCCTTAAGAAAGAAAACGGAAAGAAAATAGTAATTCAGGCAGTTCAATTCCCTTCAACAGTGAGAGGGAACTTTTGGCAATGATATTTATAGAACCTTGATAATCCAATTTAACAACCATTTTTTGGGTGTTTCTACTCAGAGCAAACTACTTTGTGTTTAAGTCTAAGACAACAAAGACAAAAGTCCTTGTCTTCATGGAGTTTACATTCTACTAAGGAATAGAACGCAGAATCAGGCAAGCATATATAACATAATTTGAAAGAAGATTAGAAAAGAATTCCTGTAGGAGATGGAACCTGAACTGAGCCTTTACAAAAGCTAGGAACTCTAAGAGATGGAGGAGAAAAAAAAAATCTGTTAAAAAGCTATTGCAAGAATCGAAACAAATGGAAGAGCCTGAACTACGATGGCGAGAGTGGGAAATCTGCTGCTGCCAAGAAGCAGTTCTAGCATTTCTTTGTTCTTCATCTTGCCTTCAACATGGCTAAAACAAAACAAAATACTTTTTGTTGTCCACCTCTCTCACTCTCCTGGGTTCCTAGGCAGTTATGGCCTATTTGACATTTTTCTTTAAGGTCGTACCATTCTTCTGTATTCTTCCTCAGTTATTGTCTTAACTCTCACCTTCTGTATGTGTCCCTTCAAAAAATCTAAGGTTGTTGAAGAGTTCCTGGTAGTGCAAGAAGCTCTTCTAAAAGCATCTTTGGTTATCTTCCCCTTTATTTTTCATTTAAATAACTTGTTTGTGTCATCAGTTTGCTTTGAAAAGACACAAATCTGTTTTGAGTTGAATTACCTTTTAAGGAGATCATGGGCCCTTACCTATCTTTTCTTCGAATGCCTTGAAATCCATGTTCCTAAGATCAAGGGAACCTGGCAGAATCTGCTCATCATTTACCTCCTTAGCTCAGGTATAAATTTTAGAATGATATGGATACTTCTTTCTGGAATTCTTGCCATTTCCGTTGCGCAAACCAATTCCTTCTTAATGGTAGGAATGAATTTCTCTGAAATATGAAATTATTAGAAGGCCAGTTAGTGGCTGCTGGGAGAGAGGAATGGGGGGGAGAGGCAAAAAAAGAAGGGGAAGAAGGCAAAAGAATGAGGGACAGAAGGGGGAGGAAGAGAGATAAAGAGGGAGAGAGACTGTTCTTAAGAAACAATAGAAGAAAAGATCCGTCTCTGTTTACATATACCTTTCTCAATGCTTTTAATGCATCTATGTCTCTTTAAGTGATTCATTTCCTTCAAGTCTTGGATAAAATGCTGCTTTTCTACTCAAAGTCTTTTGAGAGATATTTTCAGTTGGTGATGATTTCTCCCTCTGTGGACTTTCAGAACATTTTGTGTCTCTTTTGCACGCTTATATTTTATTTCACATTAGTTATTTGTGTGAACCAGTCACGTAGGAAGAATGAAGGACAGAGCCTTAGTCTTCTCCTCAGCAAAATGAGAATGTTGGGGGCATTAGAAGGATCCCTAAGGTTCCTTTCATCTCCAAATCTGTGATTTTATGATAACTGTGCTCCTTGGGTATCCATACAATATCAAAATATATCTAAGGACCTTGCCTCAGCTGAGTGGACCATACATGGAGAATTTATAGCAATGCTTAATGAATGTCTGCTGATTAAAGGATTCAATGGGAAGACCTAGACAAAAACTGTATAGATTCAGAAAGTGCGAAGACATTATGATCTGTACAATGAGAAAGAATAACTACACTGATGAGATCACAGATCTACTGAAGCAAAGTAATTTATTTGTGTCCCTAACTAAGCAATTCTATTTCAGTGTTTTGGACCATTTGGTTTGTAGTTGCCTTGACTTACCTCATAGGATAGATAAAAACAGATTTATAATTTAGCAATTGTAACTTCAAGAAGGAAGCTTCCTTTGTGATGCAAAAATTCACATAGCTTGCTTTAGAGAATATATATATATGTATATATACTGGGAGACTTCCAGCGGTTTCTGAAGTATCAGATAGAATCCACCACAGAAACTATGTGTATTTTTGCTGTGTTAAAGAATAACTTACCTACCAATTCAAAATGATTTAATGTATGCAATCTCTTTCTTCCTAGAAGTAAAACTAGGTGCTGATGTAAACCCTAGAAACCAACCCATACCTGAAAAAGAATCTTTACAACATTCCCAACCAATGTTTCTGCAGCTTTTGTTTAAAGACCTTACCCCCTCCCCCACAGTGAATGGAAACCCACTACTTCCCTACAGAGGTTGCCCATTCAACTTCTAGATGACACATTGTTAGAAAGTAAACCCTCACCAAATGCCATAGGGTCAAAAAGAATAAGTTTAAACCCTCTTCCAGATGACAACTGCAGATGGTCTTGAAGACAGAAACCATGGATGCACTGAGCCTTCACTTTTCTAGATCCAATATCTCTAGTTCCCTTAAACACATCTGCATAGAGCCAGGACTCAAAGGCCCTCTCACTCCTCTAGGTTCCCAATGTCACTGTCCTTCCTAAAGTGTGGCACTCTAAGTCAAAAACAGTACTTTAGGTATTGTCTGACCAGGGTACAAAACACAGGGAACATCATCATCCCACCCCAAAACTATGACTTTTAATAAAGATCAAGATCACATTGGCTATTTGGGGGGAAGAAGAGGGTGCTCTATCACAATCCTGTGTAATACTGAGCTTTAGTCTACAAAATCAACATTTTTTTTTTAAATAAAAACTAGTGTGTAATAAAGTCTTTCCATCTTAGAGTTGTGAAGTTGGTTTCCTAAACCCAAGGGGAAGACTTCAACTGTATCCCTTTTAAATTTATCCTATTAGATTCAGTTCAATATTCCAGCCTGATAAGATCTCTTTGAATCCTGACACTACACTGAATGTGCCAGCTAACCCTTCTGGCTTTGTGTTATCTTCAAATTTGACAAGGATGCTGTCAATGCCTTTATCCAAGGCACTGATAAAAATGTTAAACAGCATGGGATCAAACACAGATCCCTATGGCACTCCACTATAGAACTCTTTTCAACTTGGCATTGAACCACTAAGGACTACTCTTTAAATCTGACTATTCAATCAGTTCCAAATCCACTGAACTATTCTATCCCTTAAACAATATCTCTTGACCTTTTCCAAAAGTCAAGCATGAGATATTTAGTCATACACTTTTGCTTTAGCAAAAATATGGGTAAACTATATCTATCGCATTTCCTAATCTACCAGGTTAGGAACCCTGTCCAAAAAAAAAAAAAAAAAGCTGGGGACAACATTAGTCTGGCATAATCTATTACTGATGAAGTCATGCTAGTTCTTTGTGATCAGTACTTCCTTTTGTAGATGTTTACTAATCATCTCATTAATAACATTGTAGAATATTGCCAGGAAAAGAGGTTAAGCTCACTAGCCTATTGTTTGCAAATTCCATACTCTTCCTCTTTTTTCAAATTGGGATAACATTTACATGTATATTGAGTTATGGTGCAAGTTGTGCTTTCATACTACTGCCAAAGGCCACAGATTTATCACATAAGGATTCACTTTGGAAATTACTGCAGCTATATTTTGGGAGAACAGGCAGAAGAGACTGATCTCTGGTCTCTAAAAATCAATGCCTCAGAACACTGCTATATCCCCAACTAATTAAGATATCCAAGATCTTCAATGGAAAGATTTAGAACCAGAAATAAGAATCAGCACCATGTCTCCCCATCAATTAAAATGCCAGAAGGGCCAAAATGGAGACTGAGAAGTGGGGAGCCAGAGACAGAACTTCTGAAGCAGGGCTCCCTAAAGTATAAAGGAACAAAGACTGAACCACTCTACACACCATCCTTTCCCATAGATGTTTCATGCTTTCTGTCAGTATGGGACTACAAAGGACTAAAAGAGATGTACCCTCTGGGAAGAAATGGAAAAGCATGCATTGTGGGGTCAAAGACAGCCCCATCTCATTCTAATTAAGGACTGGTCATCTGTGAAGCATGAATCCTTGATAAATTGCTGAATAAAAATAAAACCAAGGGCACACGTGGATAAGCACTATTTTTATTTCTGTTCTGAAGGGGAGCATGATGTTTTACTGAAGTACAGACTACAGAAGAGGGAAGGACTGATCTCCCTATATACTTTGGCAAGGGTGAGTACAGTGCCTGCTTGCTGTCATGCAATATACTCTCTTGCCAACCCCAAACAGCTGTGCATAAAGTTGGCACCTGATAAATGGCCGATGAATTGAATTGTTGAGAGATGTGAAACTTGGCTTAGGGCTTTGAAGGATAGGAAGGATTCTGTCGGATGAAAAGGAGCCAGTAAGGATACTGCAGGTAGAAAGATCTGCATCAGCAATGAGCACGTAAGCATGAGAAGGGCAGTAAGGGAACGGGTCTAGCTAGAACTGACTGAAACCTGAACTATTACAAAGAAGAGGCTGGAAACAAGGAGATTAGTTAGGAAGCTGTTACTGTAATCTAGGCCTAAAATGATAATGCCTGGGCTGAATGAACAGAAGAAGGAAGGGAGAGGAGAGGACAGACGTGAGACGTACCAGAGGAAAGCTCAATAGGACTTTGGTGACTAATTCGGGGATATGAAGAGTGAAGGAGAGAAACCAAAGACAGCCGGGGGAGGAGTGAGATTTCAGAAGGGATTTAGGAGGATCCCTTTAGGTTACAAGGTTTTCCTACATACTCAAAATCTGACTTCTAAAATTAAATTTCTACTTTTTAGGAAGACATCTGTTGTACAAGTTCGTCAGGTACATGTATCCATTCATTAGGGAGCTGTCTCCGTTTTTATTCTGTTCTTTCTAGAATTACTTCAGTGACATTACCATTAAATCAATGTCAACATTTACTTAGTATCCATTATGCACAAACACTGTACAAAAGGTCTTACGTCTTCAGAGATTTACTACTAATTGGTGTGTACATGATAACCCACTTTTCTTGTCCCTAGGGATGTCACATTGTTTCACTGAGTCCAGTGGGGTCTAGGGCTGCTTGCAAAGGTGAGAATGGCCACCACAAAAAGGGCTGCTATAAATGTTTTTGTACAAACAGGTCCTTTTCCCTTTTCTTTGACGGTTTTGGGATACAGACCTAGTAGTGGTATTGGTGGGTAGGGCATGCACAATATCACAGCCCTTTGGGCACAGTTCTGAATTGCTAAGAGGTGACACTTAAGCTAAGATCTGAAAGAAACTAGGTACTCTGTGAAGCAAGGTGAGAAGGGAATGTAGGTAGCTTAGGTGACCATGAGAAGCTAGTGACCAGCAACAAGGCACAGAAGTACATGTTATACAGTATTGTGTATAGAGAACACAAAGGAACTGGTCTATAAGGTAGAATAAACCTGCAAAGAGAGGCTAGAACCAGACTGTGAAGACATTTGAAAGTCATAGGAGTTTGTTTCCTATCCTAGAGGCAAGAGGGAGTCATTGAAGGTTTTTTGAGCTGCAGAGTAAGTGACCTGTGCTTTAGGACTATCATTTTGGCAGCTGTGCGGAGAATGGACAAGAGAGGAGAGATTCAGAACTAGGGAGATCAATCAACAGGGTACTTCAATCAATAAGTCAGCATTTACTAAGGGCTTACTATGGGCCAGGCACTTTGCTAGCTGCTGGGATACAGAAACAAGTGAAAATATAGCCCCTTTCCTTAAGATTACATTTTAATGAGGGGGTCAATGGATCCACATAAAAATACAGAATATACAAAAGGAATACAGTGTTGTTTGGGACCTGGGAGCAGCAGCTGAGGGGAGGGAAGAGATATCAGGAAAGGTTTCATGGACGAGGTGGTACTTTCTCTCTGGCCGTCTCCCATGGCTGGGAATGCTCCCCCAAAGCCTAATCTCCCTGGCTTTAAATTCCAACTAAAATCTTACCTTCTATAGGAAGCTTTTCTTAATCTCTCTTAATTCCAGAGTTTTCCCTCTTTTAATTACTTCCTATTTATTCTGTTTGTAGTTTGGCTTGTCTATATTTGTTTGCATGTGGTCTCCTGCATTCAACTGTAACCTTGTTGAGGGCAGGGACTGCCTTCTGCCTCTTTTTGTTATTTCCAAAGCTTAGCACAACATATGGCACATAGTAGGAGCTTAATAAATGTTGATTGGTTGATTTAAAAAAAGGGATTACAAGAAGTAGACATGTGGAAGGTGTGAGTGCATTTCAGCAGGGGGACAGCCAGTGCCAAGACACAGAAATATAAGCCTGAGTGTCTCATGTGTATGCATGTGTGAGAACATAAGAAGCAAGAAGGCTCCAGACTAGCTGGTTCCAGAATGGTGGAAGGGGAGTAAAGTATTACAAGACTGGAAAAGAAAGGAGAGACCAAGTTCGAAAGTATCTTGTGGAGGTAAACTTGGCAAGAAGTGACAATTATTTGAGATGAAAAAGAGTGAAAATTTTAGGATGACCCTCAAGGTTATTACTAAACAGAGAGGAAAGATATAGGAATCCTCAATAGAAATAGAGAATTTAAAAACGGGAATATTTTGGAAGAAAAATAATGGAATCTGTTTTGTACTTACTTGACTTGAAAATGCATAAAGGAATCTAGTCAGAGGTGTGCGAACTGGTGATATGGGTCTGGGGTTCAAGAACAAGATTCATCCCTGCAAAGTACTGTGCTAGACATCATAAAGAAGAAATAGAGATGCTACATCGTGGTGGAAGAAGAATGGAAATGCAACCTGAAGAACTGGGTTCGAGTCATGCCTACACCACTAACTAGGTGGACCCAGGTTCTTTTTTTGTGTCATAGACCATCTTGACAATCTGGTGAAGCCTGTGGACCATTCTTCCAAATAGTGTTAGAAAATGTAGGAAATCAGATACAGAGGATTACAAAGGAAACCAATTATACTGAAACACAGTTATCAAAATATTTTATAAAAACAAGCTCATAGACCCTAAGTTAGGAATCTCTGGCATAGACTAACTAGCTGTCACTTAGCCTTGCTGAATCTCAGTCTTTTCAATTTGTACAAATTGAGTGGGTTGGCTCTATGCTCTCTAAGGTCCCTAAAGGTGACAAATCTCACTGGAAAAGAAGACATTAAGATAGACAAAAATCAAATCATGAACAAGATATATAATACGTAATAGCTTTATATTTATACAGGGAATCACTAATTTTGTTAAGGTTAAAAAAAAGCAAAGTAATTCAGGTTAAAAAAATGTGAAAAATTACTTCTATTATTTAGATCTTTAAAGTGTTTTCTCCATTAATTGTTCTAATAATTGGCTCAAATTCTACAATGCTTCAATGATTTCTTTGACTTCTCTGTAATTCTATCGCTTCTTCCCAACACTATAGATGCACTTGCTATATGACATCACATTTAGCTGTCACAGTGGCATACAAATACATACTATTTGTACACACACATATCCACATTACTAAGCTTAGTCATTTTCAATAATATTAAGCCGATACTCACCAAATATTAACTTCACTTTGTTCTCTGTAGCCACAATTAAACATTAATTGTTTTAAGGCTACATTTCTCTTCTGCCTCTACAGGTAAAAATGCCCTCCCACTCTCTCCCCATTTTAGTTAACTTTGACTTCTGCTTAGTAGAAATGCAAATCACACTATAGTCAATTTTGAAAAACTGACTCACAGTTGACTAAGGCAATGGATCTTCACAAGAACTCTGGCCAGAAAATGGTCCTCCATCTTGATACTGAAGGGCAGCTTAGGCTGCTTGGAGGCCAGGGATCACGGTACAGAACAATGGTGCTAAAAGAGCTCCCTCTAGTCCTTGATTCACATGCAAGTGAGGTGCCAATCAAGTGCTGACAAGCATGAAGAAACCAAAATCAAAAGTGGATAGAGATACACTTTAAAAAGGGGCAGTTTTCACACATTTTTTAAGTGAATTGGGGCCATTTGTTTGTGAAAACACCCCCAGTTTAGGATTTAAAGCAGGATCAGGTATATTTCATACTATCTGGAGGTCCTCATTTGGGCTAAGAAAAAAAAATCGGGTATTAATTAATTCACTTAGAGAGCTTTTGAGATGGCATATGGGCCCTAATTTTTCTATTAAATTCATTTCTACAAACTGAGAATCTTTTAAGGTTATTTGATTTTGTCAAAATGACCAGCTTACTGCTAAGAAGAGGGCTGGGCACCCAGAAACAGCAAACAAGGAAGCAACAGGGGGCTGCTCCATCAGAAGTGTCTAAGATTGAGATAAAGTACAACAATGATATTGGCTTCTAGTTAATGAGAGTTAATTTCGGCCAAATGAACATCTATTTTCAACCTCTAATACAAGGGAAAAGTTACTTGTAAAGGCAATAGATGTCCCCTGATTAATTCGGGAATTGTTGTGCTTATAATTTATTCCTATGACAATTTATTTCTCCAAGACAAAAATACTTTCTACCGCAGAACATTTCAGGCAAAAACACAGCACTAATTATGGTGAACATTTTTACTGTGCATGAAACTGACTTCCTAAATCAGAAAATCATGGCTTCTGAACTGATTCAAGATAGTTTTTTTTTTATTAGAAGGTTACAGTTAGGCATTATCAGAGAATTAAGAAATGAACACAAGAGTTAGAAAGGACCTTAAGCCATCTTTATCAGTACACTGTGACTTAAGTGTTATCCTTACCTTTGGTTAATAGTTCATCTCCTTGCCTTTGAAGACCTAATTAGACTGAAGAGAGAACTGGATGCTCTCCCTGAGCTGTCTCATCAACAGTCATTTTCACTAACAACACTAAAAGTTTTAGGAATTTGAATTTAGGAATGTGAAATGTGAGTAGTTACTACCTGGTGAGAAGGAAAACATTGAGTGGCATACTTTCTACCTCGGTTTTTATCGTAGCAAACTGCCTCCAGTTTTTATGAGCTTGGAGCTGAACAAGCACCATAATTTATCATCACAAACAGGATGCTGCTTTTGAAAATAAATCGTGAGCTACAATATACTCTGTTTTAGGGAAATTTCACATCTGGAGGTAAGATATGTTCATGAGTAATTTCAGTTTTCAAAAGCAGCAATTAGGAAAAAGCAGTCAGATCCATGGTTACGATTAGTGCTCTCTATTCAAAAAACAAGTCACCTTTAGGCATCTAGTACTTGACCATTTATTTATACTACACTTAAATGCAATTTCAGTTAGGAAATGTAAAGATGGATCCTAGCAATAGGTCTATTAGTACCTGTAATTCAAATTATAAAAAACTACTAATTACATTTAGGTTGAAACACTGCTTCTTATATGCTTAAATAACTTTTAATAATTTTGTTTGCAACCCACAGCCTAGAAATATAAGGGAACGTGCACTTATGCAGCAGGAACAGGACAGCTCCCACGTATTCAGACATTAAACTGTAAATGTACATTGTATTTCATAAGAAATGTGTGTGTATCTAGACATAAAAGCTTTAGACACGAGTAAAATTCTGCACACTTAAAAATCTTTCATAGCACCATTTTCTTGAGAAAGGCATGGTTTTAACAGTCATCTTAGCAATTTATGGACTAATTTTGTTGGTAAAAGAAGCCCCAAGAACATTTATAATGGAATGTTCAAGACTCATTTTATTCCACAAACGCAACCTCAAAATTTGAATCTATGTAAAGGAATTTCCTACAGTATTCTACCCATTAAAAACAAAACAAAGCAAAAAAACCAAAAAACAAAAAAACCCACAGGATAAAAAATATATTCCAAAGCTCCAAATGCAGAGACTTTGCTCCTATTGATAGTGAGAAAATAAGATCACACCATTTAATTTTTTACATAAGAGTTTTTTTGTTTAAAATTATTTAAATTATTATTAGTTGTTTAAGAGGTACATTCTTCTACAAAACACAACATCCTATTCATTTATTACCAGGATCTATTTCTTCAGCCCCATGCCAAAGTTAGGCTGCTTTAAAACACACGTAGATGAAACTGGGATGATCATCATTAAAATTTTTAAAAGACAAACAAGGCATATTCCATCAAATATACTTCTCAGCCTTCATTTTGCATGACAGATATGTGATGTGCCAGTGGTTATATTATATTCTTCCTCCCATGCATGCACCTCCTGCCGAGACAGCAGACTACAGAAGCTGACCCTTACTGAGACCATCTTGTCTCTTTGACAAAGCTCCTTTTTAACTTCTTACTTACTGGTTACTTCCTGTGATGGAGAAAAACTTTAGCTCAGCTTGTGATAATTTCACAGGCCCTGAGGACCCTGACCCTAATAGCCTCAAGGTCAAAAGTCAAGTCTTGTTCTGAAACATCTGTGTGCTTTATATTAAAGTAGAACAAAAGTAGAGAAATATCCACCAGTGTGACGAGAGAGACAGGAAAAATAGGAATGACACACTCATCATCTGTTACCCTTGCCATGTCAGGTTTGTTATTAAAATTTGTCCCAAATAAACTAAATTTAGAAATAAGCTTTACATAGTATTTTGGTATTTTTTTAAATCTTAAGGTTAACTTGAATACAAACAAAACTATTTAAAATGAGAATTCAAGTTGTTTTTTTTTTAGATTTGGATGTTTCATTAACTTTGCAGGTTCAGGTAGATATATTATCTATAACTGAGTAGAATATTGTGTTCTTAGCATAATACTTAAAATCTGGCAGTCAGCCTACAAAAAGGAAAGGAAAGTAATATAATATTTGTATCAAACATCACATGAACCATTTGAAAAATAGAATTAATGTAATAAAATCACTTCATGTGCAAGAGATATTTTTTTAAAAGTGAAAATGTTATATATATCAATAAATTTGTTATAATGTATAGATATGGGACACTAAAGGGTGCTTAGAAATAAACCATAATTTTAGGAAATAACCTTAAAAATTATTATAGTCATCTTTTAGTTTAATATTGTATAAAAAGGTCATATAACAATCTCATACTCAGATATCAGTTCTTTTACTCCTAAAGTGTGAGAAATTGCACTAAGGAAGGTGATAAGGCAATTGGAATATATCTAATTTCCTAAACAATTAAACATTTACAAAGTCGACTTGCATTCAAACTTAGCCCCAATACATTCTAAACTTTTAAATACATTTCCACATGTGTATTTTTGTGGGGAAATTTGTAAATTAATCAATAACTTCTATATTGTAACACTTTTTTTACACCAAAGCCCATTGACACAGACATTAATGTTGCATTTGTTAAAGTTTTTATAGTGACATTACTTTAAATATATGCATCTAAAGAGAATATGTTGCATCCAGCATAAAACTAGCCCTTATAACATTGCAACACTGGACATAATTCAGAAATGTTACAAAATGTTTTTATGTAGCATATAACACCTTTAAGACAGATTACACCACCTGAATCAGGTTATCTTTAATGCAAAAATTATTATGACCAATTTTCATGGGCCTATTCCAACAAATTCCAACAAAGATGATTTGATCCAATTGTCTTAATGTGTTTAACATTTTTAGATTCCGATTAATTTGAAGAGAAATGACCAGTTAACTCTGAAATTCTATTAGTCTATACAGATCATTAAACATTTATCAATATTCAAAGAGTCTGGTACATTTTAAAACATCACATAGGTTGTCTTTGTGTTTGTTTTGGTTAAGAGCAGTGGTGTTATTCCTGTTTGTTTATTACTTTAGGGAATGACAGTGTGGAACCTCCTGGAGTCCTCTGAGGCAGACTGACAACTTAAGACTCTTCAAGGGTAGCTTGGAGCACTAAAGTGTTCAATGACTTGGCCAGGGTCACCCATTATCTATCAGAGGTAGTACCTGAATCCAAATCTTGCTGGCTCTAAGGACATCTGTACTAAAGAATATACACGTAAAATATACTGCAAAATGCAAAGAAACTTTGCAACATAGAAAAGAAGCAGTTAATTCATTTAAAAGAAAGTTATTAGAATGTGTTTTCTATGTCTATCAACAAAGGAAATATTTTCCAGAATGTGGGGATGTGCTAGTTACCTGAAATGTTTTACTTATCTCTATTCTGCAAAACATTTTAAAGAAACAGATGATATTCTAAAAATAAAAACATCAAGAAATCATGAATGAAATCTGAGTTTGTGCTTACCAGCTCAACAAAGGCAAGTCCTCCATAGCTGTGAGCAACAAAAAATGTGTTCTCAGCTGCAGAGTGAGTTATGAAGTGATCCCATACATAGATTAAATGTTCTTCAGGAGAGCCATTGTCCTAAAGAGGGAATGTGGATATTATTACAGATGATGTCCAATTATTAAGACAGTATTCTAAAATTAAGTGTATGTTAGTCTAATTATTTGTTTATATATATATATACATATATATCATTCAAAGAAGGTATAAATATATTATTGTAAAATAATAAAATTCTAAGTAAAAGAAAAATAACAGGTGTTTGGAGCAAATGTAATTGATTTATCATCACATGGGATAAAATATGACCGTTTTCATACATTCAAAACTATAATGAAAAAAATGAACAAATGCTAAAATTTAAATAAAAGGATTATTTAATTCTACATGAGGTTTGATTTTGTTAATTTTAAGCTCTTTGACCTATTATTATTTAAGGTCTCTCTGTTTTACAAAATAGAATATTTTTTCCATTCCTATGAAAAAGCTGGAAAAAATATCAACGTTAGATTGGTGAGGAAATTTGTAGCAGTCTTTTAAAGTACAAAGAATTTCAAAAGATGAGCCAAGAGAAAATGGTATTCTTGATATATAGTATTTAAAAGAAATTTCATAGCAATTATTAATTTTCACTCAAACTTTCCTAAGATAAATCAGTTTAACATTACAAGTTTAGCAAAATTTCTACTTTGTCATCTAAAAAGGAGGGTTTTTTTTAAACCTCGTTGAAGATTACATGGTTAATATATATTACATTGTGGTTATTTTTCAAAGAACTTATTTTCTTAAACAATTTTCTAAATGAAACTTCCTTTATAAAAAAAAATGGACGTCCACACATGTCAATTTAGGGATTTATAATTCCCTCTCCTAGCTCAATGCCATGAAATATATTTATTTTACTATAGTGGTTTTCTATAGTTAGATTTTCCTACCATATTTTCAACTTTAATATATTCCATTTACATTTCCATTTTCTGATTATCACACCAAATTGGGTATTAAAGCAAAAAGCGCATTAATAGTTAACTTTTTTAAATTGCTAAGAACTGAAATGACACATGATGAAATTCTGTTCTAAATATTATCTGGGTAACTTTAAAATTAACTAACCAAAAAAAAATGAACTGCTTATTTCCTGGATGTATTTTATTTGGCATCAGCTACCTTTGGAATGTAGATGTGACATAATTTTAAAAAAAAAACTTTGAATTTTCAGTAGAGCACATATGCAGTGTTCTATCTATAAACAGGGTGATTAGCCTTTTCAAATGCAAAAAAAGTTTATTAAAAATGCAATATGAGGCCTATTTAAATAATGCCTGAAGGTTTACATGACACTTCTGGCATAATCCCCCTCTGTGATGCATTATAATATTACTGTCATTTGACTGAAGGAGGAACACAAAAATAAAGCAGATCCTGCCCACAAGCGGCTTACATTTTATTTGGAAGGACAATAATATGTGTGTGTGTGTATGTATGTATGTACATATATATATATATATATACACGTATATATATATATGTATGTGTATAAAGATATGTAAAAGTATACACACACACACACACACACAAATACATATACGTATAAACAAAATACAAGGCAATTGTCAGGGAGAGGGAATGAGCCAATGGGAGCGAGAAAGGCCTCATGTACAAGCCACAATTCAAACATTAAGTTATCTACTGGTATAAAAGCCCAATATATGAAATAATAAAAACACATTAAAAGGTATTTAAAAATTATTTTGGGAAGTTAAAGAACAACAGGCAAAAACAGTAAAGCCCGTTAGAACCCCTTCCCACCTAAGCAGATCATGTTTATCTGATGTGAGAGCTAGCAGTTCTTTAAATATCTCTAAATAATCTGAAATGTTCTTATGGATTTGAGCAGAACCTCTAATCTATGATCATGCAGCCATAAGGGAACTTATGGATCTGCTAGATGGTACAACTCATTTTGCAAATGACAAAAGTGTGACTTGGAGAAATGAAATGCCTCACTCATGGTCATAAGGGTAATAAGTAGCAAAACTAGGATTCAAAATCAGGTCTTCTCATTCCAAATCCAGCTGGGAGGGCGGGCGGGGACAGAACCAAGATGGCAAAGTAGAAAGATGCAAAACTTCAGCTCTTCCACCACAGCCTATAAAACACCTGCAAAAAATGACTCTAAACAGACTCTAGAGAAGCAGAAGCCACAAAATGACAGAGTGAAAGATATTTCCAGCCCAAGGTATCCTGGAAAGCCAACAAGAAAGATCTATCACATGGGGCATGGAGCAGAGCAGAGTCGATGGAGCCCAGACAGCTCTGGCCACTAGGCACCAGCAGAAACAGGACTGGAACAGGCCTGGGGGTGGGGAGGAATATGCAGCAGCAGTGGCAGTTCTCAGATCCCTCAAACCACAAATGCCAAAGAAAGCTTCAAAGGTCAGTGAGAAAGCTTTCTCATCTGGATGAGAAGGGAATGTGATCTGGCCCCAGCAGCAGCAGCAGTCCATTTTTGGAGCCCAGGGCCTGAAGCCCCTAGGGGAATTGAGCACCTGATCTGAAGCTCAGCCCTGAGCCAGGCCTGAGTAAGGAGGCTTAGTGCAGCTGGAGGCAGCTATGGAGAGGGAACTCTACTACCCACAGATTCTGGGCAGAAAAGTTTTTAGTTGCTCCCAGATGAGTGTGCAGGACACAATGCCACCTTGGAGGAACTGAGTACTTACAGGTTCCCAGAGTATACCTTCCTCTTGACAAAGGACTCAAAAGTCAAGGAACTGGCTGGGAAAATGTCCAAAAAAGGGAAAAAGAATAAGACAATAGAAGGTTACTTTCTTGGTGAGGAGGTACTTTCTTCCATCCTTTCAGATGAGGACCGATGCATGCCATCAGAGGAAGACTTAGGGGTAAGGGTTTCTGCACCCAAAACCTCCAAAGTGGATGTGCAGTGGTCTCAGGCCATGGAGGAGCTCAAAAAGGATTTTGAAAACCAAGTGAGAGAGGTGAAGGAAAAACTGGGAAGAGAAATGAGAGCCATGCTAGAAAATCATGAAAAGCAAGTCAACAGCTTGCTAAAGGAGACCCCAAAAATGCTGAAGAAAATAACACCTTTAAAAATAGGCTAATTCAATTGGGAAAAGAGGTCCAAAAAGCCAATGAGGAGAAGAATGTTTTAAAAAAGCAGAATTAGCAAAATTGAAAAGAAGGTTCAAAAGCTTACTGAAGAAAATAGTTCTTTAAAAAATTAGAATGAAGCAGACGGAAGCTAATGACTTTATGAGAAACCAAGAAATTATAAAACAAAACCAAAAGAATGAAAAAATAGAAGATAATGTGAGATATGTCACTGGAAAAACAACTGACCTGGAAAACAGATCCAGGAGAGGCAATTTAAAAATTATGGGACTACCTGAAAGCCATGATCAAAAAAAGAGCCTAGAAATCATCTTTCATGAAACCATCAAAGAAAACTGCCCTGATATTGTAGAACCAGAGGGCAAAATAAATATTGAAAGAATCCACCATTCACCTCCTGAAAGAGATCCAAAAAGAGAAACTCCTAGGAATGTTGTAGCCAAATTCTAGAGTTCCTAGGTTAAGGAGAAATTATTGCAAGCAGTTAGAAAGAAACAATTTGAGTACTGTGGAAATACAATCAGGATAACACAAGATTTAGCATTTTCTATGTTAAGGGATTGAAGGGATTGCAATATGATATTCCAAAAGTCAAAGAAACTAGGATTAAAACCAAGAATCACCTACCCAGCAAAACTGAGTATAATACTTCAGGAGAAAAAATGGTCATTCAATGAAATAGAGGACTTTTAAGCATTCTTGATGAAAAGACCAGAACTGAATAGAAAATTTGACTTTCAAACACAAGAATCAAGAGAAGCATGAAAAAGTAAACAGAAAAGAGAATCATAAGAGGCTTTCTAAAGTTGAACTGTTTACATACCTACATGGAAAGATAATATTTGTAACTCTTGAGATTTTTCTCAGTATCTGTGTAGTTGGAGGGATTACACACACACACGCGCACGCGCGCGCGCACACACACACACACACACATAGAGAGCACAGGATGAGTTGAATAAGAAGGGATGATATCTAAAAAAATAAAATTAAGGGGTGAGAGAGGAATATACTGGGAGAGAAAGGGAGAAATGGAATGGGGCAAAGTATCACTCATAAAAGAGATAAAAACAATCTTTTTCAATGGAGAAAATGGGGGGAAGGTGAGAGGGAAAAAGTAAAGCTTACTCTCATCACATTTAGTTTAAGGAGGGAATAACATGCACACTCAATTTGGTATGAAAATCTATCTTACACTACAGGAAAGTAGGGGAGAAGGTGAAAAGTGGGGTAGGGGGATGACAGAAGGGAAGGCAAATGGGGGAAGGGAGTAACTAGATGTAAACACTTTTGGGAAGGGACAAGGTCAAAAGAGAGAATAGAACAAATGGAGGGCAGCATAAGATGGAGCGAAATATAGTTAGTCTTAAACAACATGACTATTACGGAAGTCTTTTGCATAACTACACATATAGAGCTTGTATTGAATTGCTTGCCTTTTCAGTGGGGATGGGTGGGGAGGGAAGAAGGGAGAGAAATTGGAACTCAAAGTTTGAGGAACAAATGTTCAGAATTGTTTTTGCATACAACTGGGAAATAAGAAATATAGGTAATAGGGTATAGAAATGAATCTTGTCCTACAAGAAAAGAGAGAAGATAGGGATAAGGGAACAGAGGGGTGTGATAGAAGGGAGGGCACATTGAGGGAAGGGGTAGTCAGAATGCAAGGTGTTATGGGGTGGGGGGAGGGGAGAGATGGGGAGAAAATTTGGAACTCAAAATTTTGTGGAAATGAATGTTGAAAATTAAAAATAAATAAATAAACATTAAAAAAATAAATCCAGCCCCCTTTTCACGTTACCATCTCACAAAGCAATTTGATAGCATAGTCAGTGCCTATTAATCATAGGCTCTTATTGATGAGAACTAATAGTAAGATCTATTATGTTAAAGTATAGACCAGCATGACTTGTAGGTTAGATACATTCCTAAAAAATTTGCTTCTATGTATAAAGAAAATGTTATAGATACATCAATAGATTTTTAATATAAAAAAACCAGAACATCACAAAAATGACAGTCTGATGAAATCTTATTGAGGGCCAAAGAGTCTTTCTTACATAGCTCAATTATCTCTGAAAATACTATAATTTTAAAACAGTATAATAATTGATGTTCATAATGATGACCCAGCATTGTTAAATTATGTTCAGTATACTGTATTTTAAGAAGGCAGGGAAATGTGTAATATAGTTTAGTGATTCTCATATAAAATGCCTAAATATTTTACTATAAGGTTTGATACCTGAAATAAAGCTTCAGCTATCTGAAAAACCTGAAGAGGCAGAAACCTCTATTTCCTCGGAGATTCTATTTTTATTCCATTTTATTCATTCTATTTACACTTCAGTATGAATTAGTTAAATTTTTCCTCCTAAGAAGTCATTGTTTTTCTATTTTGCCACCTCCAACAATTAAATATTTTAAAGAAGTGTTTGAAGTTTTATAATTATTCATCAATGTAGAGCACAATTTTAAATTTCATGTCTTGCCCTGAAAACAAAAATACATAAAGCATTTATCTAGATGTATATATATATGCATTAAACTATTCATATATATATTTAAATCTACACTGCTATGGCACTGGAAAGACACTGTACTATTCTATGCTTCCACAGCCCTGTGACTCCTTTCCCTGGACACCATTCTACAAGAGTGTTACATCCCCCTGTTAGAAGGTAAGGTACTGGAAGGTAGCATGAACTTCACTTTTATATCTGTATATCTAAGAGAGGGCCTGGTACATAGTAGGTACTTAACATGAGCTGGTTGATTGCCTGAGATGTCCTTTTGGTGTACAAGTATTCTCAAAGGGTATATGCTAGCAGGGTGTATGCCATGGTACTAATAATAAGCATTTAACACTTGAACTATAAGCCTAGTAACAGACAGATTGTCTGTTGTCTTAGCTCTAGTCTAATTTAAGTTCAAAAAAGTTCATTTCCAAGTTGGCCAGAGAATGATCATTTTTTTTTTTTGGCAATAGTAAGACTTGGAAAACAATTATCTACTAAATCTTAAGAAGGGATGGGGGTTTGCATCAGCAGATGAGGCACCCATACTGACAAAAAGAAAATTAATATTATTAAATTATTACCAGAAAAATTCTTCTGACAAAAATAGATCCCAATATAGGAAAATTCACATCTTACTTACAATAAATATATAGAATCCACAGCCTAAGGATTGCAATTGGTATAGGAAAATATAAATAACATTAAGTAGTCCAAGCCATTGGGGCATCCTGATAACAAAATGCATGGAGGACTTAGAAGAGTGGAATTGTGACACCTTCAGAGAACAGGCTGAATTGACTGATGTATGACTGTCATCATTAATGGTCAAACACCGGGCAGAAGTGATGCAGTCACCAAAGCCTTATCAACTCTACCAGATTCTAACACACAGGCACTGCAAGGTCTGCATTTATGATGGACTACCTGAGCTGATAACGCAAGGAATTATCTAAACAACATTTGCATATTTGTGTAATTATTTTCTAAGGTTAATTAGCTCCTGTAAAGCAGTCCGCCCTTTGAGACTGCTTTCAGTGACAGGTTCACATATTTTTTTGAACCAATGCCAAATTTGACAGATTTTCTTCTGCTAACTTGTTGCTGGAAAGTTATAAAATGACTAGTGCCACAATACTTTATGTGCCTCTTTAAATTTCTAATTGATCTTAGAAAAAATTAAACTGAAATTAAAATCAATTTAAATTTTTCTTTCTGTGCCCATTTTTAAAGCTGGAATTTCAAGATTACTTTCCCCTGCAGAATTATCTATGTTTAAAGGAAGAATGGTAGCCTAATAATTAGCAAAGCTTATTTATGTATAAAGAAAACTGAGGCTGACATTCCATGGCTACAGACCAGAGGGCATCTGTTTAATTGTGTCACTAGTTTCCAGTTACATCCTGCAAGAAGTTCATTACCATTCCATCCTTTTCCTCATTTTTAATTGTCTATTTTGTAGATGCAAATTACTCCTAGTGAAACAGAGGGAACAGATACCTTCTCAGACTATCAGAATAAAGAACAGTTAAAACAAAGTATAACCACTGAATCATTAGGTATAAAGACAGGAAGAGTGATTGATTCCTGATTCTTTACAAGATGATCTTACCAAACCACAATGGGACAGGAGGAATCATAGGTTGTGACGAAACCTGGAACTGTCATGGGACCACAGATTCAGAAATGGAAGGAATCTTAAAGGTCTACAGGTCATACCTCCTCATTCTGCAAAGGAGGAAAACCTAGGCCCAGAAAGGTTAAGTGAACTTATCCAGATTCACAGGTACTAATATTTAAGGTGGGTTTGAAACAGGTCTTTTTGCTTCCATGCTGTTTCTCACTTTTCAACTAAAATATGAAACATTTTAATCTGGGGCATTTTTTGAATACAACTGATCTAATACCATATTATCTCCCACAGTGAACTGCTTTATTATTTAGGACTAAATTGTATAATGAGAGGGCACATAAAGGGGTATGGAGAGGGAGAGAACAGAGGTGAAGTTTGAGGTACCCTAATCAAGTCCACAACGATAAATAAAAGGAAGATAACTCATGTAATATCTCAGAAAGAAGTAGGGCCATAGGAAAGGCGTGAGTTCCCAAAGAAAAAGAAAGGAGAAAAATCTCCTTTCAAGGGTAGCAATAGTTCTGCTGAAAAACACTTCCATTGGGGTTAAGGGATAGCACAAGGGAGAGAGGATGTATTTTGTAATGAGAGATGGGAACTTAAAATGGATCTAATTCTCAGGGACTTGGGGTAGAAAGGCACTATCTTGTGAGAAACAGCAAAAATAAATCACATTAGAGTGTTACACTTCTTGATGGTCACTATTTTGCCTCAGGAGAAGAGGAATCAAAACTTTAGAGGGCAACTAGTATTCAAGAGCGGAAAGGAGTGGACCTAAAAAGAAGACTGAAAGGAAAATGAGAAATAAAATGATCATGGGAAGGGTAGGAGACAAAATTGGACAGGCTAATTTGGAATATAGGGTAATTTCTACCCTGAAGCAATGCCTGCATCTTTATTAATTCCTTTAGGAATGAACAAGTCTTAACAGTTCCTTAGGAATAAACAATTCCAAGAGTGAGATACAATAGAAAAAAATGGAGAGGGGGCAAAATTTACAAGACAATAAAAATAGAAACTGATTGGAATAGAAATCGATTAGAAGAGGGAAAATCAAAAATATACTTTAGATACTATAATTTCATAAAGAATACAAAGAAAAAAGAAATAACTAAGTAGAAAGGTAATGAAAAAGAAATAAAAGTTACAATAGACAGAAAAGGAAGAGATTTCATGAAGTGGACAAGGTAAAGAAATCCTTTTTAGAAAAAAGGCACAGAAAAAAAGAAAAACCTAACAAAGAAAAGAAATTTGAGGTGAGAAGAGGAAGAGGGTTTGAATTAACCACTTAACTGAGAGAGAAAAGATGGGCAGTAGAAGGTAAAAATTAGATAACTAAATAAAAGGAAGGAAAATAGGAATTAATAAGTAAAATTCCAAAACTAGGAAAAGGATTGAAAAAATGGGAACAGAGAAGATTTGGAGGTGAGGAGAAAGGAGCCTTGGAATTAAGGTTGCTTAAAATAGATTAAGCAAAACTAATCACAGGGGACAAAACCGTATCAAAGAGGAAAGGGGCAAAGAACCTAAATGAAGATTGCCTTTAAAGGGCAGACTGAACAACACTTTGGAAGTAAAATCCATCACCACCACTAGAAAAATAAATCAAATTGCAAATACTATTGTGAATCAATCAACAGCATTATCTTCAAACACCTATTACATTTAATTTTAGGAAACTTGTTAGAAAAAGATTCTCATTGCTTAATCAGATTCTGGGCAGGGAAAGAATGGTATAAACAAGACAATGGACAAACAGAACATATTACAAAATGAGAGTTTGTGTCAAAATCAATGTGTACATTCCTAAATATATCCAGTGTCCAGCACCCAATAGTCTGAAACCACAATATTAAAAGACTTAAATTTTGACTCTTCTTTGTGTCTGCTGCCTTGCCTGCTTTCATTCACGCTCACCTGTTCCTGCTTCCTTTTCTGTGTTCTCATCCTCTAGACTGTAAGGTCACTGAGGGCAGGGCTGTCTTTATGAATTGTACCCTCACAACTTGGTACAATGTGTGGTACATTATAGGTGCTCAGATTGGATAAAAGTGGAAAAATGAAATGATAACATGAAATACACTTCCATCTGTAGTACAAATAGGACAATTACACTGTATTCAGAAGTAAGGTATGAAAACAGAAAAATTTTCCCTATTGCCAGAAGTTTTCCATTCTTTACCTTCTATCAACAGCAAAAGGGCTCATAGGAGAAGTAAAAAAACGCCTGCAGTAAGGGGAGAAATCTGGCTGGGCAAATTCCCAGCTGCACAAAGACTGAAGAGCTCTTACTGCACATAATCGTAGGAAGGTTTTGAGTCTTCGTGTGATCCATAAAAACGGTCTGATGTATTTAACACTCCAGAGAACTATCATTTGCCCTTTCCTCAAAACTTAATGCATGGGTTATAGTTACATAAGAAAAATAAAGTGCCTGCCTATGTTCATTATGCGAGCCGTTGATTTTTTTTTTTTAAACAAAGGCATTGCTATATTGACAAACAGGCAGCGTCATGTACAGGAGGGAAGGCACAAGAGGCAGAGCAGGTGGAAATGAGGAATGCAGGAAGGGAAGTTCATCTACCTGGAGAAGGGGGAGAAGAGGGAGAAGGAGGAGGAGGAGGAGGAGGCAAAGGCAGCGCCACTTGAGTCACTCTGCACAGGCAGTCACAGCAGTAGTATCAATAATCATAATTTTTGTCATCGTTCAATTGTTTTTCAGTCATGCCCAACTCACTGTGATCCCGTTTGGGTTTTCTTAGCAAAGACACTATAGTGATTGGCCACTTCCTTCTCCAGCTTATTTGACAGATGAGAAAATGGAGGCAAGCAGGGTTGCCCAGGGTCGCTCAGCTACTAAGTATCACACTTGAACTCAGGTCTTCCTGACTCCGGGCCTCTCTCCACTGGGCCACCTAGCTGCCTGAAAAACAGGCCCAAAGCTGCAAGTTTGAATTCATAGAAGCTGTATTGTGGCGTGGCCTTTTTAGACCGGGCTTGTTTAATTCTGAACAGCTTCTCCAAGCTATAAATTAACTGGCAGATTTTCCTTACTAGCAGCAAAACTGAAAATGCTTCTCACTTTTGTTTTTTTAAACCTCAGTTCAAAAGTTCTCTCAAGACTGAAACATTACAATCTCTCCTTTGGTTTTCAGTATTTCTAATTTGGTATTTTCTTGAGGGTTTTCAATTTGTTCTTTTTCTAGCTTTTTCAGCTGCATGCCCAAGTCATTGATCTCCTCTTTCTCTATTTTATTTATGTAGGCATTCAAAGATATAAA
>CM053769.1:679649967-679690829 GCA_028658325.1 Potorous gilbertii | reverse complement strand
AATTCCAATACTATATAGACTATTTTTGAAAATTGGGGAAGAAGGAGTCCTCCCAAATTCTTTCTATGATACAAATATGGTTTTGATACCCAAACCAGGAAGAGACAAAACAGAGAAAGAAAATTATAGACCAATTTCAAGACTGAAACATTACAAAGGGCAATTACAGTTTTTAAATACAAAATGAGGTTTTTTTTTCAGTTTGCTTAATTTTTAAAAGGGCCAAATGAGGCAAGGTAGGGGGAGAAATGGAGCTTTAGAATATAAATGAGTCTTGAATCTTTAAATTGGTAAAAAAAAAAAAATGCTTCTCTTTAAATTAGGTTGAAATTACAAAGCAATGACTTCCTTATTTCCCATTCCCTCTACCTCCTGTTCCACTACAGATATCCAGGAAGCAATACGGTACAGTGGAAAAACTTTTGACTCGAGTGGAGGACCAGAGTTCAAATTCTGCTTCTAAGGGTTTAGTAACTACCCCCTGACTTTGGCAAGGTAATTTATCTTTTCTGTGTTTCTGTTCTCTCACATGCAGAAAGAGGGTGTTAGACCAGATGGCCTTTAAAGGCTCTTCCACTACAGATCTCTGATACCCCATAACCAGAAATTGCTCAACCTGTGTTCTTGTTCTCCACTCCTAACAATTACAAGTCTCCTCCCCTGCCCCATCAGTTTCATATTTCATGGAGCCAGCTTTTTGCCCTCATTTTTATCCTCTAGGTCACCATGTCTATTCCAGTTTGACCTCCTTCTCTCTTACCATTTCAAAAAAGATCCTGTTCTCTACCTTGGAATTTGTTGCCCTCTCTGCTACAGCTTGGGTTCCTGCTTTGCTAACTGCAAATCTCCTCACCACCACCACACCCCACATACCCCTGCACCTCCCAGGTCTTTATCAATAAACCCTATGTGGTGCTCTGGGATGCAGGACAATTTTATCACATCTAAAGTATTTATTTCAAACCTTTTCTCTCTTTCTCAAAGCCCTCCAAAACACTTATAACATCCTTTTCCTCAACAAATGAGTTTGCCTCCTTTTTTTACTATAATGATTAAGACCCTGCATCTCGTGCTCCCTCATCTCCCATCCTAAAGTCAAGAATTTTTTCTCCTTTCTTTTGCCTCAAAGGATGAGGTGGCCTTCCTCATTTCCCAGACTAATGCCTCCACATCTGTCCTTAATCCCACACTATTTTATTTTTTCAAGGCCCTCATTCTGCTTAGAATTTACTTCCTCTCACAACTTTGGGTTCCAGGCTTCTTCCCTTCTGTCTTAAAACACTATCCATCTGAATCCTTCCCTGTCCCTTCAAATGTAATCGGTTGTCAAGTCTGGTTAAGTTTACTTGCAGGATATTTCCTGTATCCCTCCTCCTCCACCATATATACACTTCCCCTAATCTGGCTAAGGTTCTCATCACTTCTAGCCTGGATTATCAGAATAACCTTCAACTTGTCTTTTTGCCTTCAGTTTCTTCCCTATCTAAGACACTCTTTACATGGCTGCCAAAATGATTTTCATAACGTACAGATCTAAACATTTTCCTCTTTCACTCAAAAAGCCCCAGTGAATTAGATGGGAAAAATACTATTTAACCTAGAATTTAAGGCCTTTCTATAATATGACTCCAGTCTTAATTTCTCACTAGTCTCTTTCATGCAAGCTATCTTCCAGTCAAATTAATTTATCAGTTCTTCTCTGAGCGTCCCCTGTACGTGTCCACATCGGTACATTTATGCAGGCTTCATCTATGACTAGCCCACATTCCCTCCTCATCCCTACCTGTGAAAAATCCTTCTTTTCATGGGAGACCCAGCTCTGGTATTACTTCTTTCAGATGTCTTTCCTGATATCCTCAAATGTGAAACATTCTCTTTCTCCTGAATTGCTGTGTTTGGATCTCTCCTTTGCTCCTAGCATAGCTGACAGTATACTCATAATTATGTGTGTACCTGCCATATCCTTAACTTGGAGCAATAATCTACTTAAGGGCTGAAACTTTGTGTCTTTTCATCTTTGTTTTCCCAACGCACAGAAGCCTGGAAATTAACAAATACATAATAAATATGGATTGAATTGAACTGAATTAACTGGTTTCTTAATTTAAGGACCAGCAAGTTATTTGGAAGCCAACAAATCAGAGGCAAACTTTTTATGAAAAAATACTCACTGAATTCTAGGATAAAATGCAATATAGATGCTTATAAAACAAAGAAAATCCTTTATAACCTATCAAGTCCTGTTTCTGTCATTTAACAGAAAGCAGAAATATCAAGTCTAAAGAACTTTTAGCATACAGACATCAATGTCTTGTCCCCAGACAAACTGTAGGGTACAAATCATATATACACACACATATATTATGTTTGTATGTATACATATACATATATAGGTACATTTTCAGTACCTGCCTGTAATGATAATCTGTCAAAGGAAATTTAAGGAAAATCCATTATGTACATAATCCAGGAAGAAAGAAGCACTTGGATAAATAGCATTTTTCCGAGTTAAACTTTAGTCTTTTAGGTGATTTTAAAATTTAATTTCTTTGTAGACTGCTAACTATACACATACTACTTGGAAGTTTAGGTGGATAATATAAAATGTGCTGTGGCAAGCAATTTTATTTTAAACCTGGTCATTTTATTATAAAATATCACTGGTTCTGAAAGGCTATGTGCCTCAATCTTTGAAATTCTTGAATCTGGCATTACTTCTTTCAGACGTCTTTTCTGATACCCTCAAATGTGATACCTTATGCAAAAGTATGCATGCATTTCTCCTTAACAATTATTTAAGGCCTTACAATATTTAAATTCTGAAATTATGACTGGTTAAACTTCAGTCTTGTAAATATGCTTCACATGACTGGAACTGAAAGAAGAAAAAGCCCAGTATAGATAAGCTGTGCTACTATACACATGGAAGATGACTGAAAGTCTATACCTCTTCTACTTGTGTAGGACATCCCAAATCTATACAACTTTTCAACATATCCTGAGTACTGACCACTGAAATTATTCAAGTCCAGGGAGGGGCAGAAGGGAGCAGGTTAATGAGTGACAGTCTGGTTTCCAGTTCTGGTTATATCACTAACCTGTCTAACTTTAGATCTTTAAACTTTCTTTATTCCAATACTTTTATTTATAGATTGAGGATAGAGGTCAACATTTTCTCTAGCATCTTTTCGAGTTCTATGAGACCAACTCAAGAAAATACCTAGAAGTAGCAGCAGAGATAACCTGCTTCAGCAGGAAATCAGATAGCTTTTAGGGTGAAGCAGAGAGTGAAGCACAGCTATAAGCTGTGGAAAAAATAGAATTCTTTTAAAAACTTCACTTGCACAATTTTGGGGTAGGGAGGGGATAAGGTCCAAGTATGCCAACATAGCATTATCTGAAACTTTCTAAAGAGTATAATTCCAAATCACCATGCCACATAGTAGTTTGGGCTAAATGAAGAAATGCGATGCCCCTCCCAAATAGTTTCCTCTTTCAAAAAGCTAGCTGAGCTGATGCAGTCATCTTGTAACAACAACAAATAACAACCAGTCCAGACATGAGGCATGAATTAGAATGTTAGGTAGCAAGCATAGAAAGGAAAAGACAGATAAAAGAAAATCTCTGAAGGAAGAAGAATCAATAAACTTGGAATCTGATAGTATTAGGGCAGCTATGAGTGAGTCTGAGATGAGTCTAGGATTTTGAGGCTTGGCAGTATTAAAGGAAAAAGGAAAAAGTCAAGAGAAGAGACGGGTTGCAAGGAGATGTTGTATCTAAAATGGCGGCCAAGGAGAAATGCCCAACAGTCAGTAGGACTGTTCTATAGGAAAGAAATCATGGACTCATATTGGGGTTTTATGAGTTTAGCAGTGCATGTTGTGGAAATGTGAAATCTCTAAGGAGGAAAGAATGGAGAAAAAAATGGCAGTGGAAAATAAACATGGAAAATATCCAAAAGGAGAGAAGGGCAGAAAGAAGAAAGAACCACTAAAGGAGAAAAGGAAAAATTGTAAGAGAGGTAAGAGAACTAGAAATGTCTCATCTCATGTAAGCCACAGGAAAAGAGAGAAATGGTATGAGCTCATTCTTATATAAAAGCTTCAGATAATGTTATAGACCACTCAGCATGGCATGCTCACATCAGAGAACATGCAGTGCTCTATGAGCAAAGTAGAATTGAAATAGCTCAAAACAAATGCAAGATGCACAAATTTAGAGAATCCATCCTAAATGTTCACATGGACTATTTGTGTCCAACCTTGTAGATCATTCTGAGCTCGTATTGGTCTGATCAGTTCCAACTGAATACACTGAAACTTGACTCTAGCAGAGTGATGTCATTTTGGTCTTCTTTGAGAACAGACAACAACCATATTGTTATACTGGGAGTTTATCCGAAAGAAAGTTTATTCAAGTGAATTTTTTAGAAGAATTTTATTTTGCCAAACCCTTAGTCCCTAATGACCCAAACTTAAATCTTGATTCTGACTTATACTCCTATTATTTTTCCTACTCAAGAATATACTATAAAAAGTATAGTGAGAGATGTCCTTTTTATTAATCTTTAAAATTATTTTGGTAGATACTGTGGGAGTAAAAGTTAAATGTGGTAGAGATACATTTTAGCATTACATTTATTTCTTATAGGAATATCTTATAATCAGGTCCTCTGTTCTGGGGTCTGGAAAATAGCAGCTGTGGTAAATGATACTGAATATAAAAATCAAACAAAAAATTCAAAAGTTGGGTAATCTCCTGGCCAATAATTCATGAAACCCCTGGAAGTCTAAGAAATGGAAAGGTTATTAATTCACATAAAGGACCGGATTCTTCTCACTATTAACTCTTTCAGTTTACTACTCAACGTATTAGAAGAGTTAAGTGACTAAAGTACAACTTAATGGAAATAAGGATTCATTACAAGAATGAGATCAGGTGCTATGTACACAGAAAATAAAAAAGGAGACAGAAACAAGTCCCTATAAGTGTCTGTCATTCTTCAGAATCAGTCTATCATCAATCACCATAACCATCAAGTCATCACCATTCTGTATTTACTATCTATGCAGCATTCACTATGTTATATCCTCTGATATGGCATATTTCCTGCCTTCCTAGAGCTCAGATTATAAGATGCATGCATTGAAATGGGCACAAAGTATTTGTCTCACATGAGATTCACACAATCACTAAGATACTAATTTGAGTATGATGTATATTTACCAGGGTAAACTTCCAAACTAAATGTGACAATCCAAAAAAGCAAAATCATAGATCTATAAATATAATCTTGAAAAAATTATTTTGAAATGTAAGTACTTCATGTTTTTTTATCTTCTGTTGAACACAGACGGAAGACCTCATGTAGTTTCTCAGTTCCTATAATGATCACCAGCTATTTCTAGTTGCTAATATACAGATATGTGTATATATGTGTATGTATTCACTTTCAATGCCCAGAGGCACACACGCAAAGGATAAAACTCTTAAGATATAAATTTAGGCTTAATCGGACACGTGCCTATGCTGGAAGATGACTGTGATAATGGGTTCTTACATGTAATGGAAGAAAAAATATAGTCTATATGGATGACTATTAAGTCAACCATGAGTTCAGATTTCAAGTACATTATAACTGTAGCAGCAATAGGAGCTCTCCAGAAGGCATAGGGATGGCTGTATTAAATAGTACCAATTATACACTTTTCCTTCTTGTTTGCTTCCTGAATTTTTAGGGGCACCACTGTATAGGGCATTTCGTGTAAAAGCCTAATTACTGTACTGAGCATGATAACTTGCAAAGTTAATCATAAAGAAGATGTCCTTTTTATCCTTGAATCAGTTGAGGTATTGAAAGCCCTAAAGTATACAACTTGAAGAGAATGTCGGATGAAAAATGCAACTCCCAAGGCCGATTTCTTAAGATATAAAACCACTGCTTTGTCCACAGACACGCCATGCCTTCTATTGGAATGGACTAACAAAGGGCAAGGAGATGTATCCTCTGGAAAGAACTGACAAGAACATGCTGGAAGCAGCCATATCTCTTCCTAGGCAAAAAAAAAAGTCTTAGCTATATATGATATTTTTAAATTTTACTTTATTCTCAATTTAAGGATGATATCTTTGTGAGTATCACTAAAGTGAAATCAAGGACATTTAAATGTGCATTCTTTTGTTTTGGCATTGAGAGAACAGTGTTTTAGTGGTGGAAGAGACTAATTATCTCATTGAAAGCTGTGTATACAGCACTTGTTCACTCTAGCGGGGTGTCTAGCTTTTGGCCAGCCCAACATATCATGAAAAGTTGACATTTCCTTACCCTATTACATCTTTGAATATAGAACTTACAGTGATGATATATCTAATTAATACCACCATTGATTAGCAAGGAAGGCTTAGTATAGGAAAACAATTTTATAATTATTACAAATATTATAATAGAGCCAGAACGATAGGTAGAGAAAGCAAACTGGTTGCAGGGGAGCATAAATTACGTTCTTATGAATCTTCCATTATAAGGACCTCCTCATTTACAGGTATTATGCCAATGTGACTTATACCTGAGTCACAGAATACCCCAAAGGCCTTCACCTTAGAATAAGAGGCAAAAAAAGCCAGTAAGGTTCTTTTATCCTATAAATATGCTCCTGTAGCAACAATGAAGAAGAAGGCCTAGAACCCATTCTTCAGTACTGTGGCAAGAGAAATAGATTGACAGTAGGAAGACTTGAGTTCATATCCTGATTCCACAGTTACCATGAGTGACATTCTGTAAGAAATGGTCTTCCAAACACAACTTTCAGTGTTACTCCCAAGTAAGGTCCCTTCCAGCTAAAAGAGTCAAATATTAACTTGAATTAAATATAGGCTTTTCACCATCATCATGCAATGAAAACATATAGATAATCAAACCATATAAGCTAGTCTCACATCTGTCTAGTCATAGAGGATGAAATAAGTAGTCCAGCAAATGGCTGAGTTCCCATTGAGGAATGGAGGATGGATGAAACACTCAGCACAAGCTAAACATTATAAGGCACGTAGAAACAAGAGTCACTTTTCCTTCCGTGAAGGAATTTGCATTCTAAAAGTGCTGATTGTTCTTCCTCTCCCCAAATAGCTGCTGCACCAGGAGTAAGAAATAGATCCTCCAAACCCCCATTAACAGCCTCCTAGCCTTAATTTATCTACACGAGAACAAATACTTGAAAAAGCAGAGTGCTCATGTCACTGAAGACAAGATTCTTGCTTAGCAGAAAAGCCAGTGGACCCAGCTGCATCCTGATGTGCAAAGTTGGTCTAATTTGAGGAAATTCTGGTCTTTGTAATTGTCTGTTAGCTTTTAGGATGTCAAGTGATCTCAGATTGCACTGGCCATGAAAGATAGAAGAACATTTCTAAGCACAAGTGAAATTGGCAAAACGACTTTTTACGTGGAGCAGGGGTTATTAATCTGGAATCCATGAACTTGGCTTTTTTTTTAATTTCTATAGCTGTATGTCAATATAATTAGTTTCCTTTGTAATCCGACGTATTTTTTTAATGCATTTAAAAATATCATTCTGAAGAGGGGCCAATAGGTTTCACCAGTCTGCTAAAAAGGATCTTGACACAGAAAAGGTTAAGGATTGTTTACATAGACACTTAAGCAAAATGAAAATGTTTTCTCTTTTATGTGAAAACAGGATACATAAAAATAAAAATAAGAAAGGAAAAGTCATTTCTATTTAGAAAAATGAGACTTCTATTTGTGAATTTGTACTGGGGTAAACTGTTTAGAGCACTTGAATTTCCATATGTAGTAAACTTTAGTCCAGAAGTTGAGCATCCTGATGCCATAAGGATCATGGCTGATAAATACAGTAAAAACAAAACCATATCTTTCTTATTTCCAATGCATAAATAACATTAAACTGTGCTAGATAATGTCATGAAAGAGAGGAACCCTAGCCAAGTTTTACTTGGACTCTGTAACAATGCTTATGTACTACTTCTTATTTTGTTTTTCTGAACTTAAACACCAAAAAAAGAGAGAATATGTTCATACACATAGAACTCAAATAGAAGGTTGTACATGAAATCACAAAGCTCCATTTCATACCAATGCTTTTTTTTTTAAAGTATATCATTCCATATATTATTTTCAAAAATATCTGCTTGTCTATGTCTCCTTCTGTGGGACATCTTATTCTGTGGAGGTGAAACCAGACAGCACATCAGATACAGAGTGGAGAGAACCCCCAAATTTACACTTGCTTGCTGCAAGAATAAAATATCTCCACTGTATACCTTGTTGTCCATCCCAGATGGCTCTCTTCTCAGGTGCGGGTGACAGAATCAAGGAGGAAACTTGTAAATTGCGTTAGCAACCTCAAGATTACCATTTTGTCCACATTCCCTATTTTATGCTTCTTTGAGGCCTGGAGCTCGCTGATATGGATCTTCCCAGCCATCAGGAAGGACTCACTTCCTCTGAGCATCTTCTGTATTGCAGACAGGACTAACTTCTAGCACTGAGAAGACCTTTTGTCCTGTTCTGAGTTTCTAGCACTGGTAATCGTTTACAGGTCAATTAAACACAAGAGACTCAAGCTATTGGCAAAAGGACTCACTATTTGACAAAACCTGGGAAAGCTGGATCGTAGTCTGGCAGACTTAGATTTAGGTTAGCACCATATACCACATACAAAGATATACTACAAATAGACATGGGATCTAGATATAAAAGGTCACATTATAAATAAAGCTCAAGGAAGAAATTACTTTTCAGATCTCTGAATAGGGGAAGAATTCAAGACTAAAAATCAATGGAGAAAATTACACAAAAGAAAAGGTAAAATTTTAATTATATAAAATAAAATAGTTTTTGCCCCAATCAATCTAGTGTAGTTAAAATTAGAAGGGAAACAAGCAGATGAAAAGCATCTTTGTAGTAAGTTTCTGCAATAAAATTGCCGTTCCAAAAATATATAAAGAAATGAATCAAATTTATAATACTAAAAACCATTCCCCAATTGATAGATGATTAAATTATATGAATGGGCAATTTTCAAAGGAAGAAATTCAAGTTGTCATCAACCATATGACAAAAAGCTCTAAATCAGAGGTGCCAAACACATGAGCTGCAGGACACCATAGCACTCCTGAGTGTGGTCCAACTCAGATTAAAAAGTAATTGGGAAATGTTTAACAAAATAAATAAAAATACAATGAAACATAAATAATATTACATTTCAAAACTAAGTCAATATTCAGTCATTATGTACCATATAAGGGATCCTTATGGAAATTTTAACATTCCCCATTTCTTTTTGAATTTGACACTACTGCTCTAAATCACCAATAATTAAAGAAGTGCAAACTACAACAACTTTGATATTCTTTTTCATACTCACCTGACTGACATAGATAATAGAAGAGAAAAACCATTGGAGGGACTATAGGAAAACAGGCAAATTAATGTGCTGCTGGTGGAGTTCTGAGTTGGCCCAGCCATTTTGGAAAACAATTTGAAACTATGTTCTAAAAGTTCCTAAATTGTGCTGGCTCTTTGATGCACTTAACATTGTTATCCCTGTGAACAAAAATATATACAAAACCAGAACTAGTCTAGCCATTCTGGGAAGCAATTTACAACTATGCCCAAAAGATTACTATAATGTGAATGTCTTGTGACCCAGCTACACAGCTACTAGGCCTATACCCCTAAAAACATCCAAAAACAGGGAAAGGACCTATATGTACAATCAATATTTACAGCAGATGTTCTCACAGTAGCCAAAAATGGGAAACTAAGAGGGTGTCCTTCTAGTAAAGACTAGCAAGCAAACACTGGGTAACATGAAGGCAATGGAACATTGCGCCACAGAAATGATAAAATGGACAGTTTCAGAAGATAATGGGAAGACCTCTATGACCTGATACAGAGAGCAGAGTTAAAGGAACAACTTGTACAATGCCAACATTTCAAAGAAAAACAACTTTGAAAGCTTAAGAACGCTGATTAATGCAAAGAAAAACGACATCCAAAAGAGTGAAGATGAAATACACCACTCACATCCTACCGGAGAGATGACGAACTGAAAAGGTAGAGACATTACATGGCCAATGTGGGGAGTTACTTTGCTTACCTATGCAGGCTAATTATAAGGCTTCAATTTTGGCAATATGTTTTGGCGGTGATATTATTATTCAAAGAGGAAAGAGTTGGAGAAATAGAGTATAAATACACATATATATGTATACACATATATGTACATATATATGTATACACACACATGCGCTTGCACGCACGCACACATATGTAAACTTTTAAATCATTTGCTCTAAGAAGAAAGTAATCCTCCTCACTTCCAAGGCAATCTTCCATAACCCTCCACCATGGATGTTCATGTTGTCTTCTTCCTCAAATGTTTTTTGATCCTTTCACTCCTTACTTTATATCATAATTATCTGGGCATACATCATATACCCTCCTAATAAACTCCATGAAGTCAGAGGTTGTTTTGTTTTTGTCCTTGTATCTGCAATACTTTACACTTAGTAAATGTTAATCATACTGAACTGAATTGCTTCTTGTTCTTTGGAGGCATTCAAAAGAGTTTATTTTTAAATAACTTGGGTATTGCTGAAAGCCTCTTCCCATGTCAAAGAAAAGTCTTGAATGAGCAAGAGCTTTCCTTGATTATAGCCCATGGTTTAGTTTTTGTTTTCATTTTCCTGAAGAAGAAAGATCAGTGATAGCCAAAGGACATAAAGAAAAGTAAAAACCAAAGAACATATAAGAACATTAATGCTCTCTAGGGCCTGTGGCTTCATTAAGATGAGCATCCCAGCACTGACAACCATCACAAGTTATAGCAGAGCTCAATAGAGTCAATCTAGATCAGAACCAAGAATCCTCTTGTAAGAGGTCAAGGTCATCCTACTCTCATTTGAATCTGAACAACCACCTGTTAAATACTCTCAATGTTAACAGTGTGCTAAGGTGTGAAGGGGGCTTAGGTGGGGGGAGAAATACATAGAAAAGAGCCAAAATAAACCCTGCCTTCAAGGGTAGACAGTTTCTTTGAGACTTTATCAAATGCTTTACTAAACTCTAAATATAATGTGTCAATAATATGCCCCTAATCTACCAGTCTTGTAATGCTACTGCTTGGATTGCTTTTAATTAAGAAACAAGGTTACTTTTAACGAACTCATGCTGGCTTGAAGAGATAACTGTTTCTTTTTACAAACACTTATAAACTATCCCTTTCTAGAATTCTACCAAGAACTGAAGTTAAGCGCATCAGCCTATAGTTAGGTGAATCTGCCCTGCCCTCATTGACTTTCAAGAAGAGTCTAAGAGATAAACACAGAATGGAAAAAGAAGTCATTGGATATGACTTCAGGGGCTGTTCCTCATTTTTGACATTGTTGATGGGTTACTGAGATTTCCAGTGAAGGAAGAAATTAGCCTCAGGATTACTTACAAGTTATATATCTCAAATAATATTCTTACAAAGTAATTTGAGGATCTCAAAAAAGACAGGTTTCTTCTTAACAATATGTTTTTTAATCTCTGTCAAACATATTTATATAATCCCCTTGTATAAATAAAATTAATTTTAGTATGTCCATTGTACAGATGAGAACATTAAGGCAGAAAGTAAATTGATCAAAGTTAAATTGCAAATCAAAGGTAGAACATAAGACAAGCTTTCAAATTACAGAATTGGTCAACTATAGTTTAGTCTATTTATTTTCCCCATTATACTCACAGTAGATTAATGATTTTTATTGATATTGTTCATTTTTATATAACCTTTACTTCTGACTACACTGCTCTTACTTTTCCTACCCAGATTCATCCCTTTTAAACAAAGAATAAAAAAGAGGGGAAAAAAAGCAGTTCAACAAAACTAATTAATGTATCAATCATGTCTGAGAGTAGAAATAATATTTCATATTCACAGTCCCCCACCTCTGCAAAGGGAGGGAGATACATTTCCTTATCTTACTGATTTATTATTTATTTTGGCCCAAGGACTTATACTAACTCTAAGAATATATGAACATGTCACCAGTCACCAGTTAATCAGTCAACAAGCATTCTTAAGTGCTTACTATGTTCCAGGCATGGTACTAGGTGTTGGGATGCAAAAAGGACATTGTCCTCACCCCCATACCCCCAAAACTCCAAACTTCACAGGCATATGCAGGCTATATACAAAGTTCATGAAAGCAATCTGAAAGGTAAAGGCATGAGGAGCTGAAGGGACCAGGAAAGGCCTCTTGCAGAAGGTGAGATTTGAACTGAATCTTAAAGAAAGTAAATAAAACTAAGAGATGGATGTGAGGGGGCAGAATATTGGAAGCATGGGCTTACACAGTATAAACTGTCTATTTAAACTACAAGTTTACAGTTACTGGAGAAGAGCCAGCATGGCATAGTAGATAGGGGCAGCCTTCAAAGTCAAGATAACCTGAGTTCAAACGTGGTAGATCTTGGCTAGGTGATTCTGGATGAGAAATCTAAACTCTCAGAGTTTCAAGTAAAAATATAACAATAGTCAATAGCATTTATGTACCAATTACTATGTGCCAGACACTGTGCTAATACAAACTCATTTTAGCCACACAATAACCGTAGGAGATCTCTGCTATTGTTAACCCCTATTTTACAGATGATTAAACACAGATTAAGTGACTTACTCAAGGTCACACAGCTAGTTAAGTGTCTCTGTTAGGTTCTGAACTCTGGTCTTCCTGATTCCAGGCCCACCACTCTAACCACCATATTACCTAGATAATCTAAGACTATACCACACCACAGTTGCTTCTGTAGTGATAGAGATTGTTTCTTCACCATGGACAGCTTACTACATCCATGAAATCACAGGTATATTAAAAAAAATCCAAGTACTCTAATCAAATCAGTGTATATAAGGAAAAAAAGATAAATTAGAGATAATTTGGTATTAAACAAGTCACCTCTTTGGGCCTCAGTTTTCACATATGTGTGATGAGGAAATTGGGATAAATGACCTCTAAGGGCCTTTGAATTCTAAATCTATGATTCTATATTCTTTGATTTGCTTTTTAAATATCAAAGCTTGATTTCTTTAAATAAATTTTGTTTGAATAAACTACAGACATACTTATTCAAATGAATACATAATATCATCAATGTTGAAAGCTATTTCTTTCAGTTATGCAGAACAAACACGACAAAATCTGGCCTTCTCCATGGATTTCGATAAGTTCACCACAAAAGGTCCATTCAACATCCTGGAAGCCTTCCTTTGGTTCTCCTGACATCTCAAGAATACCAGCGGAACACTGGTTTCCCTCATTTTCTCCACATATTTAGACCACATTCCTTTTCCATCAACATTTCTTTAATGACATGAATGAAAAATGTACTTATTAAGCGCTTCTTATGTATCAGGCACTGGGTTAAGTGCTAAAAATACAAACACAAACCCCAAAAGGAAGATGATTCCAGCCCTCAAGGAGCTCCAATGGGTTGGAAACTTGTGAATTATCCTCAACCTGGTTTAGTCCATCTGCTAAGACTAGTTTTACTGGGTGTGGCCACTGCACATGCTACCACTTCCTGGGGTCAGAGATCAGAGCCAGGTGAAAGATGGACACCAAAGGCACATGAGTAGCCCTGACAAAGGTTCCCTGAATATCCCAATGGTCTTACATTTTAACAGAAGACAACATTTGTAAGAGACTTAGTGGCAGGCAAGGAGAAGTAATTTGGTCTGTGTATCAGTAATGGCCCCATCCTACACAGAAGGACCTGCTATCACAACTTCTTAGATCTGATTTTCTAAAAGGAAAGGTCAACAATCTACTTTAATCAAGTACGTATATCATTCCCTTAGTTCAGCACCCTGAACTTCAGAGAAAATACAATAGAGAAATAAAGATCAACAGATAGGGCTTCCAACTGTCTGGTAACAAGCAATACATACATAGTTACCAGAGAAGCACCAACAGCTGGGCTTTCAAAGCCGGGAGACTCCTGAGCGACTTCCCAGAGTCTCGTCTGGCACACAAACCTTCTTCCAAAAACTAAGCCCCCAAAGTAAAACCTCACCTCAGAGTACATATACACTTTTCAGAGCTGGAGGGCAAGACCCTCTGATCAATAAAAATTAATAAAAGGTTACTTCTTGAGGTCTATTAATGGGGGGAGGGAGGAGAGATCTAATTGACATCAGAGTCTGAGAAATTCCTGAAATTCCTGCATAGCAAGGGAGGAAAGTTTAGACAGAGCAAGAGGGGTGGCCTGGGGCAACACTGAGAGGAAAAGGAAGCAGCAATCATGGTGAGGATGAAGAGGAATTTCGGAAGGATTAAAGTAGAGGAGAAATGGAAAGATAAGGGATTGTGATCAAATAAAAGACTTTCAGAAATTGTGATAACGAAAGTGAAAACATGAGTGATGGCATGAGCAAGGCTATCACCACCATGTGGGTACACCTCCCAGCTGAGGTGAAGCAGAGGAGTAGGTCATCAGAACACAGCACCTTGAAGAAACAGGAAATTAGAGTATTTGAGGGAGTATCAACATGTATAAGGATCAGAGTTGTGGTGGAAAGGGGCATTGCGGGCCAAGCACTGAGAAAAGAGGAAGAAAGTCCTGGGAGTCAGGATAAAATGGCTACCAGAATTTGAATGAGGTGATAAATTTCAACTGAATGAGCCTCAAAGGAGAAGAGTTTGCCTAGGATTGGTAGTAGAGAGAAAATCTGGAAGTGGGAAGGACTATTCAGGCTCTCCCACTCAACCAATTAGCCAAAGAGAAAGGGGTGAAAATACAGCCAATATTGAGATATTTGGTCAACGATACAGTGTTTTGAAGGGGTAGTTAAATTTTAGGGAGAGCCAAAAAAGAAAAAAAAAACCAGAAGGGATAGGAGATGAAATGGCGTAAGATAAGAGAAAGTTCATCATTAAGGGGATTATTAAAATTTGTGCTAGAGGGCACAACATAAGCAAATCTGAAGCAGGATTCAAGTGTATGGGAATGGGCAAGAAGATAAATTGGGTTAGGGAGGGGGTTTCTCTTGGCAGTTAGAGGGTCATATCATAAGGATGGGGAGATGAAGAGGGAATGGAATATGCTAATCACTGTGGAATGAGTCCAGGAAGAGAAACAGTGAAGCCTGCTGATAAGCATACATGTAGGTGAACTGGCAAAAACATTTATTTAACATTAGGACAGAAAGGATCCTCAGCAAGGACAAAGCCCCACTTGAAACAGATTCAGCCCTACCACAATCTCCCTATGGAAATACATCTAGTCAGCAGTGTGTGCCGGGTTAGAGGAGACTGGTAACTTGCATGGCAGTGGGATAGCCACCAACATCTAACAATCTACAGCTTTTTTATGCCATAGATAACCAAGAAGCTATATCAACAGCTTGAGCCTCGGGCCCCTTAACAAATCAAATCTTAGGGATAGTTTTGTGCTTTTCAGGGGGGAAAATAATCTAGCCTACATGGCAGGGGTCTTAGTAGATATGACTCCCACCACAGATGGTGAGTGAATTCAAGGCCGCTGAGTGCCACATCCTCTCCAGAAGTAGTTGTGTTAATTTGACTGCTGTTCTCAGGAAGAGAGGTGGAAATGGGAGGAGAGAGGGGTCCACAGCAGCATGGTGGGTGGATTATGGTAGGGTACACGGGGCCCTGGATATGGGGCCCTTCCACCAATCAAGAACACAAGTCTCAAAGAAGAAGCTGAAGAGCTAGGTTATGTACAAAGCAGAGGGAACAAGGGAGCATGGCACGGCCTTGGTGCACTTTGCTCAGTCCAGGATTTCCTACCTATAGGGAACATTCACTAATCAAGAGCAGCAGGCCCTAGGATGAAGGCTGAAGTGTTGCATGAAGATGGAGACAGTGTGATCCTACACTATTCTACCCGTTGTTCATAGGTAAGTGTTATGTGCTATCACCTATCTGGACATATCATGCATCTTTCCCTTGCTATCAGTGATACTCACTTTTAAGATGTTTCAAATTACATGGGATTCTACGACTCGCAGTCACATAATACTTTTAGAATACTGGTCTTAAAAAGATGGACCTTTGTTTCTGGGCAAAGTGTAAGGAGTTTATAATTTTCTGAATAATTTGTAATTCAGCTTACTCTTTTCCTCCTGTTTAATTCAGGGGCCAATTCTGTTTTGTACTTATCTGTTCAAGATAGGTATATTTTTGTCCCCAAGTAGAGACAATCACTACACAGAAGAGCTTATATTCTAATACTATAGACAAGAAGTACATTGATAGACTGAGAGATCAATAGACTGATAGATAAGAGATTCATATTTATATTTTTAAACACAGACACTGATGAATGGATTTTACAGGTTGAACACTTAAGTGTAGGTTATACACAGAATAGAAAGCACTCTACATCCAGTTGATTTTTTCCGTTTGGATAGTTCAACTCTTTTGAGTAGTAGATTTCTCTTTGAGGAGTTTCTAGGATGTTTCAGGGCTTGTTTGCAACTAGCACAACTGTTCTCCACAAACAAGCATCTGGAGGATCTCAGTATCCATAGAGAATTGTTCTTTAACTAAGATGGTGCGTTCGATCTCTCTAACGACCGTGGAAAACACCTATTTCTCTCTGTTTCATGCTTCAACTAATATTAATGACAAGAGAGCTATCAATTAAGGTTTCCTGTGCTGTTATGTCTGTTATGGAATGTTGAATCATGTTTCATGGAAGATAACTTTTTGGAAAAGAGCCTACTCATTTCTTTTATTATACAATATAGTAAAAAATACAACTGACTGAAAATTGACTAGCTCTTGTAAAGATTACTACTATTACAAATTCTGAGACTACCACTAGACATTTAGTAGATGTCACTTAAAGGTTTGAAAAATATTTTACACACATTATTGATTCCATTTGATGTGTAGAACAACCCTGGGAGGTAGCAAAATGACACAGTGGTTAGAGCACTGGGCCTGGAGTCAGGAAGACATGATTTATTAGCTCTATGACCATAGGACAAGTCACTTTACATCTCTCTGTCTTAGTTCCTTCAACTATAGGGCATCATAATAGCATTTACTTTTCAGGGTTGTTATGAAAATCAAATGAGATAACATTTGTAAAGTGCTTAACACAGTGACCAGCATACAGTAGGTACTAAATAAATGCTTGTTCTCTTCCCCCAATATTCTTGCCATTTTACAAATGAGAAAACTGAAGCAAAGAAGGGACTTGCACTAGGTTACACAGAGAAGATTTGGATCCAACTTCCCTGACCCTGGTCTCACTGCTCTTTTGTTGCCTCTCAGTGACCTGGGTGATTGATTTTAAATTATTTAAGACTATTATATCTGCAAGAATGGAGAAAGTTTCCCAGATTTCTTTATGCTGATGAAATCACAAGTCAAAAACCAAAAAAAAAAAAAAGCAATCAAACAAAACTAAAACTAAAATATAGTTAGCAGAACAACTGAATACAAAATGTATGCTTCTAAAGTGAAAAGTTATTTCTCTTGTTGAAGTGAATTAAATACTCCCTTAGAAATGTTCTTTACAAGAGTAAAAAACTTTTAGTTCATAAAAAATTCAAAAGAAAACATCAGCACAGACCAAATGGGCACAAATTCCATGTTGTTGTTGTTTGGGGTGAAGAGGCGAGAGAAGGAAGAGTTTCAACGAATGAGATGTTGCTCTGGTAAAGTGGTGCTTAAAGCGTCCATTTTCAGAACCATCTGTGATTGTATCTCGCAAAGACGACCAGAGATTCATACAGCACTTTACGCTTTACAGACGTTATCTCTGATCCTCACAGCAAGCTGGGTGCTAATCACTATCACTGACCCCCCACTCTACAGAGAAGGGAGCCGAGGCCCGGTGAGCTCCCAGGGCCGCACAGCTAGTCAGTATCGGAAGCAGCATCTGATCTCAGGCCTTTCTGACAGTGCTCTATCCAACAGGCCACCTAGCTGTCTGCCATGTTTTTGAATATTTATATTTTTGAAATGAGAATTTTTCCCCAGTATATGCAATTTTAATTAATATAAATGCATCATACACATGTAAGTATATAACAAAATATCAGTATACTCTTTCTTGAAAAACTTAAAGTTTATTTTATTTTTCCTTTTTTTCAATCTGTTTGGAAGTCATAATGAGAAGTAGATATTTTAGAAAGTCTTTAGTGTAAAAAAAAGCAGGATTTTAGCCAAGAAAAGATGAGGATTGCCCATCACAGGAAACAATAAATCTAACAAACATCAAAACACTTTTGGTAAAGCAACTAGTTACATATTTTCATTGCTACCTCTGATTTCAGAGCAAAGCTAGATTGAAAGCATGATGCATCATTTGAGTCTGTTAAAACGGTAAACAAATAGAATGTACTAACTGTATTTTTCCCCTTTGAAATATATGTATACCATACATACCCACTCTACTTAATAAGAAAAAAATGATGAGAATTGAAATTATTTTGTTTAATGTAGTGATGTCAATTATCTCTTCATTAAAAATGTTAAATACTGAGATATATTGTAAAGGAGTTTGATTGCCAAAGTGAAAAGAAATAAATAGTATCGGCTTGAGGGGATGATAGGATCTAGTGAAGATATTTCTATGAAGAGGAGAGTTGGCAATGTTTGAAGGCAATAAGCAAAGAACCAGTAAATAGGGACAGATAAAAGATTTGAGAGACAGGGTAACAACTGTGTGCGCAACCTGATAGAGAAAATGGCGGGGGAAGGGGGAGGCATTGATGGAATCCTGTGCATAAATAGAAGAGTTAGCTCTTCTGGGTTCCCTTTTTTTCTCCCTCTATAGTTCTTCACTTGGTGATTTCATCAGCTTTCATGCATTTGGTAATCACCGCCATGCTGATAATTCTCCTATCTACCAACTCAGCCCTAAGTCTTCAGACCTGCCATCTCACATACTTAACTGCTTTCCAGATAACTCAAAATAGACATTCAGTAGACATCTTAAACTCAACATGTACAAAAACAAACTCATTATCCCACCCCCCACCCTCCAATCTTTCCTTGTTCCAAACTTTCACTGTCAAGGGCATTGCCATCCTCCCACTCATTCAGGTTAACATTCTAGGTACCATCTTTGATTCTTCACTATCTCTCACCCTCCTATATCCAATCTGTTACCCAGGTCTGTAGATTTTACCTTGAATATGCCCCCTTCTCTACTCTGATGTTGCTACCACCTAAGTACAGGTCCTCGTGACCTCATATTTGGACTACTATAACAGCCTGCTAGTTTGGTTTGCCTGCCACAAATCTCTCCCCTGCCTACTCCATCCTTTATTCAACCATCAAAGTGATTTTCCTAAAGTACAGGCTCAAGTATGTCACCTCTCAATAAACTCCAATAACTTCCTATCACCTCTAGGATCAAAAGTTCCTTGACATTCAAATCCCTCCATATGCCTGTAACATTAAAAAGAATAATGCTAGCATGGTATTAATAAAGGGATGGTCATTTGGCCATCTCTCTTAGACCCAAGACCCCTCATGGAACCCATTGGATGTTTATATGCCCTTGGAGAAGTGGTGTTCCTGAGGGTGGAAATCAACTTTGATTGGTTAACAATTAACGAGAGAATACATAGTATAACAAGAGGCAGACCTATTCTAATGAAGATCTGGGATACATGACTTTTGATCACTCAGTTTTGGTCAAAAGAGGTTTATCTATATTCATATCTGTCTGACAAAAGGGAGAATCTAAATTTTCACAAACACAATGGACCAGAATCCATTAATTCATGTGACCTAAAATTTCTTTACCTTCTAAATTTTCCTTCTCAGTATCATCCCTGTATTTCAAAAGCTTCATGAATAACTTACAATGGTTGATTTCTGAATGAGGAAGAAGAAGAGCAGAAAATTTTGGTTCTAATTTAATAATGTTTTAAATACAAGAGAGAAATAATAATTCCTCTCACGCCTTATATCCCTCCACACCCATGTACTCTTTCAACTAGTGACACTAGCCTTCTAGTTCTATGAACAAAATACAGCATTTCTCAACTCTGGGCATTTTCTCTTGCTGTCCCCCATACCTAAAATGCTCTTCCTTCTCATCTCTGCCTCCTGACTTCCCTCGGCTTCATTCAAGTCCCAGTTAAAATTCCTCCTTCTACAGGAAGCCTTTCCCAATCTTTTTAATTCTCATGGCTTTCCCTCCATTATTTCCCATTTATCCTGTGCTTAACTTCTTTGTGCATATTTGTTTGCTTAGTGTGCCCTCCATTAGATTGTGAGCACTCTGAAGATGGGGACTGTCTTTTGTCTTTATTTGCATCCCCAGAGCTTAGCACAGTGTCTGACACATAGTAGGTGCTTCATATTGACTGAATGGACTTGACTAAATGAAGGGTGACCTCTGTCAGATACTCCAAGAAAGCAGGAGAGTGGCAGATGATGCCAAGGAGTTTGAAGATACAGAGAATAAAGAAGGAAGAGTTCATATCAAATGGTCTCAATTTTATCAGTAAAGCAAAAAATAAATAAAAACAGGATAGGAGACTTGAGGAGGGAAGAGAAAGTCTGAAATACTTCCTGTGAAGAGTGAGACAGGGAGTCAATTCTGGCAAAATAAAAAAGACCGCTCTGCTGCAGTGAGGGTCCATCTGGGTCTGAATCACATGAATTTGTAACGCACCCGGTAGCACTGGTGTGAGCCTTTCTCCAGCTGCATTCAGCATCTCCTGAGCAGGAGTAAAGGAGACAGGTGGTGGGAATAATCAAAGACTGAGGTCTGGAAAAAGCAGAGCAGTGATAGCGAGGAGGCACAAGGGATTCAAGAGAAGGAGACAGTGAAAAACTGATTGTCTGACTATAGGGCCGAGCTCAGAGATGGAGTAAAGGAGAGGTGGAATAGTGGTGATGACTGGAGTGTGTCATGAAGGGCTGAGACATCAGATGTGTGGGTGAGAGTGAAGGAGAGAGAGAGAGACAGAGAGACAGAGAGAGACAGAGACAGAGAGAGAGAGAGAGAGACAGACAGAGAGAGACAGAGACAGAGAGAGACAGAGACAGAGAGACAGAGACAGACAGAGAGAGATAGAGACAGAGAGAGACAGAGACAGAGAGACACAGAGACAGAGAGAGACAGAGACAGAGACAGAGAGAGACAGAGACAGAGAGAGACAGAGACAATCATAGGAGGGTATGATCAAATAGGGGAATTTAGAGTTTCTAACTAGAAAGTGGAAATATTTATGGATAACAGTGAGATCTAGTATGTGAATCCCTATGTGCAATTAAGGTCATGGGATTCAAAGAGGAACTGGAAGGTAAGGGAGTTTGAGGGAACATCGTTCTAAGTGGGTATTAAAGTTTCCTTTAAGAAGGAAGTTGGAAGGAATTGGGGGCAGCTAGGTGATGCAGTGGATAGAGCACCAGTGCAGGAGTCAGGAGGACCTGAGTTCAAATCCCACCTCAGACATTTGACACTCACTGTGTGACCTTGGGCAAGTCACTTAACCCCAACTGCTTCATCCTGGGTCATCTTCAGTCATCCTGATGAATATCTGGTCATTGGATTCAGATGGTTCTGGAGGAGAAGTGCAGCTGGTAACCTCCACAGCCTTCCCCCGCTCAAAACAAAGTTAAGTGTAAGTCATGTCATTATTTCTCCAGTGGCATGGTCTTTCTTGGCAATGAAGGATGAACACACACATTGGAAGGAATTGAGGAGGAAGATTATTACTCTTAGAGGCAGAAGGGCCCTTAGCAATCATTAAGTCCAACTTCTTTCTTTTATAGCTAAAGAAACTGAGGTCCAGAAATGATAGACTTGCCTAACACTGGACAGGAAGTTTATGGTAGAGGCAATAATAGAATCTGTTTTATGGTTCCGTTATCTCTTCACTATAGCAGACCTCCTCTCAAGTCATTGAATCTACAGAATAGTTAGCATTGAACACAAAACCTACCCAACAGGAATGAGATTAGGCCATTCTTAATTTAAGAATGTAGCCTTCTTCAATTCATAATATAGATTTTTTTGTATTCAAAATATCTTCATGAATAATGGATTTTGAAAAAAACAGTATTTATTTTAAACACAACAGTACATCTGTACGTACACCATACAAAGCCAGGAAATCTAAGTCTGAAGATACCAGAACAAAAGAGTTCCGAGGAAAAGAATCCTTAAATACTCTGACGATGACCAGGACAAGACTGTCACACTGTGACCTTGCTGGTGTCTGGCTAATCTCACAATATTTGGTAGTGCATTGTTTCAAATCAATAACTAATTAACAAAGTACAAAAGAAGTTGCACTGTTCCTTTAACTCCTTGTTAGAAATGGTTTTTTGGTTGCATATGGGCAGAAAGGTCACTTTTATGACATCTCCATGAGCCTTTCAAAATCCTGCTTCTGTCAGATTAAATTACTTTTAGCAATTAATTGTCATAAGTTAAAACAGAAGCACATTTGTTACAGCAGGTTGTCATAATGACATGGTGAGTAGTTGTTTTGATATGAATTTCTTTCACTGACCTTCTATCATAACTTAATTTTTTTGGTTGACCTAACTGGAAAATTGGGAGCAAGTCTTTACTCAAACAGCACAGGCCAAGCCTTGGGGGTCTTGGGATAAGGTACCAAAGAATAATTGAAAAGAAATTCCTTAGATACCTCAAAAAATAGAGGTTAATGAAACAAAGGAATATTTAACTGGAAAAAAAAGCTTAAGATGATTCTCAATTTAAAATGAGCTCTTGAATACAGTATTAAACATAAAATGAAACAAAGACAGGCATAGTTTTTAAAAACTTATAAAAAAGATCTAACAAATAAATAAATGTCTGCTTTCAGTTCCTAGAAATAAAAAAAAGAAAAGATGTGATAGAGGCATCCTACTTATATAAGTTTATGTGATTTCTAGGAAAATTATAAAATCATGATGTCTCTCATTGCTACTAGTTAAAGCTGTTTCCAATGAAACTATTAGTATTTACTAATAAAATAATCTATCAACCATTATTTTATTGCTTCTTAAAAAATGTTTTCAATAATCTGAATGAGAATAAATTGAAACCAATCAAAAATATCCTAACCTACAAATACACTTATTGAAACACCTTATGAATGGCAATGAAATTATCTGTTCAGATTATGAGTGCACTTGTTGAAGACTCCTAGAAAACTGAGTGGTTCAAGTCTGCCAACGATGTATCTTTTCTCCATGTTCCCTTACTTGATCACTGGGTTGAAAATGTTTTCAGTGATGATCATATGTTCACACTGGAAATGTGCAATCATTTCTCCATAGTTGATTTTTTCCTATATCACTACAAATTTACTGGATCTATTATGTATATTTTTAGAACTGGGAAAGTTCCTATAATTTGAAAATAGATGCTGGTAAGAAACTAGGCCAGTCAAAAAAGCCTGGGAGAAATTAATTGGCATGAGATTTTTCATGAAATCATAAAATATCAATGAAAAATTAAAAGTAATACATCTTTACTCCTATCTTTATAGATGAAACAATGCTGAAAAAGACCATCTTTTCCTAAAATGAAAATGTAGATTTCTTTGGCAATTATATCTAATTAAGACTATTATGAATACGTTGCAGGTTTGGTCTAATATGCATAATCAGTTTTTAGTATTATGATTCAAATAATTTTTAATGAACAAGTGCTAACTAGTCATTATCTGGCTGCTTGAATAAGACCTATCTGTCAGGCACCAGTCCTGACTGGGGTCAGTTTAGTTAAAATATCCAAATTGAATGTGTCTATAGGAATAGCCAGAGGGGTAAGAATCCTAACTTTCAAACAGCTTTACTTTTCTACTTTGTTCACATATTTAATGATGCATTAATTTTCAATACAAGTATTATGTTTTAAACCTATACTCTTTATAGGCAAAAAATTAATGCACTATTAATTCTTGGTTAGTATCTGCCTTGATGACTTTTCTCCTCTCTGGGGAATATCCTATGATATGGAAAGTTAAAGAGAAATCTTAATTGCACAGAATTATTTCCCATTTAATGATGAAGACAAAGGACAATTATCTTGGTTCATGATATAAAGTTTATGTTTCAGAAGGTAATATAAAAATAGCATCATTGTACAAAGTTTCCTATTGATTTCTTTTTCCTATAGAATCCATTGAGATTCCTAGTGAAAAATGTTCATTCTATGGAGTATAACGGGCCAACGGAGATGAGGAGATGAACGAGTGATGATTCATTTGTTGGGAATTCTGCCACTCCATTACCTTTTTTGGTCCCCATAACGTAGGAAAAGTCAGAATTATAATCCTCATTTTATAGATGAAGAGATAGAGGATCAGAAGAATTAAGGGACTTGACCAAAGTCTCACAGGTGGTAAACAGCACAGCCAGAATTAGAATCCAGGTCTTCTGAGTCCTAGCCCAAGCCTCTGTCCTCTATCTACCTTCACGAAGACTAACATGTTAGCCCTTGAAAGATAAACAACTATACTAAGAGGAAACAACAAAAGCTAGTAAAATTTTACTTTGTAATCTTAATTATAACTCCTACTATTATTAGCAAGTTTTTAAATGTTCAAGAATTTAATCTAATCCATATTACTTTAGCTTCAATGAGTTTTTTAATCAATGTGCAAGTCAAGTCAATGTATTAAAAGAGTAGAAACACCATGCTTCTAAGACTCAGTGAACATAGACAGTAAAATTGACTATAACTTGGATATGAAAAGACTGGACCTGCACGGGGTGACACAATACGTACGATTTAGTTTAAAACTTTAATTTTTACATATGTCATTATTACAATCCTACATAAAAGTAACAATCTGATGTTTAGTTGAGAGACTGTGACTCTGAATTCTTGGAGATCATATTAGTTCAACCAAAGTGAAAAGGTTCCAAATACAGGTCCAGAAAGATAGTGCTAAGAAAGACCAGCCTCGGTAAACATGGGAAGGTTCAGCTCCCTAAATACAAGGTTAACCACCAGAGGAAGAAGTTTTTGGTGATGGTAAACAAATAAAAGCATAGTTCTTGTGCATAGCCTTTCCATAGTGAGACTAGCAGAGAAGTAGAAAAACAAGCAAAGAGTGCTAAGCCTTACAAAGTTCTCAGCTCCTAGAAAAACATTAAGGTGGCTGTTAATATTCTTAAAATGTGATATTTATCCAATAACTAACAAGGTGTGGTAGCACTGAAAGAGCAGAAAAATCAAATCCAATGACAGTTTCAGTATAAATGAAACTTAAAGACATTTTATTTTTTGTTTTAACTTAATTAATTTATTTTTAGTTTTCAACATTCATTTCCACAAGATTTTGAGTTCCAAACTTTCTCCCCATCTCTCCCTTCTCCCCATCCCAAGATGGCATGCATTCTGTTTATCCCTTCCCCCAATCTTCCCTCCCTTCTATCACACCCCATCCCCTTCTCTTATCTCCCTCCCTTCTATTTTCCTGTAGGGCAAGCTAGATTTCCATATCCCACTGCCTGTGTAGCTTATTTATGACATTTTAAAGGGAGGGAGAAAGAAAAGGATTGCCCATTGGCAAATGAAGGAGTTCATTTTCTCAAGCAATGGCAACAAGAAACATCATTTCACAGAGCATGTGGTCCCTGTACCTTATGTGCCCATTATGAGTATAAGCATTTGAAAGGAAGTGGAGAATAAACATTCACTGAGTGTCTACCATGTTCCAGGCACTGTGCTAAACCCTTTATGAGTGGTATCACATTTGACCTTCATGGAAACCCTGGGAGGTAAGTGCTGTTATGACTCCCATTTTACAGTGGAGAAAACTAGGGCAGACAGAAGTTAAGTGACTCGCCAAGAGTCACACAGATAGGAGGTGTCAAAGTCCAGACAGGAACTCAGGTCTTCCTGAACCTAGACTAGAAGTTCCATCCACTGAGCCACCAGCTGCCTAGGATTATATGGAAATACTACAAGTGACCTCAGAAGTCATTTAGTCCTCTCATTTTATGTATAAGGGAAGTGAAGCTGAAAGATTAAAGTACCCAACGTCATACAGGTAAGGGGCAGATTCAGGACCCAAATCCAGGTTCTTTGACTCCAAACCTGACTTCTTTCCCCATAGTCCCACAATTTTGGACTATGTGTTAACATCTGTTATAAGAGCTGAAACACAGAAATTTTAGGAAGGACTTGAAAAGGTCTTCCAAATAAAATCTATATGTCGATGCTAGGTGTCAATGCCAACACCAAGAGGAGCACATAGAAAGAAAGCAACTAAGTACAGTGAAAAGTATATGAAACTGAAGACAGGTTTCGTTCTGCTTCTCTCTCTTCCTACCTGTAGGAACACGGGAAAACCAGTTCAACTTTCATGAGCCTCAGCTTTCTCCTATAAAAGGAAGGGCTGTTGGACTAGCTGGTCTTATGATCCCACAACTCCCAAAGGCAAAAACGATACTAATAATGTGGTTTGAGAATCCAAAGGTTGTAGATAACTTAGAAATCCCACGTTTGTGTGTAATGAATGAGTTGGAGCTTTTTTTTTCCAAAATAGAGAAAGCACCAAGTAACGTGGAGAAAACAAAATTCATAGTCTACATCTCCAACAGTGAATTTCAGCTGAATCGATAGGAAATGACTAGTTATCAATATGAGAGTCAATTCAGAATCGGATATGTATGTGTAGTCAGTTCATCACTGACTGGTTAAATTGACACCAAATGAGAGCAAAGAAAGGTTAAAATTTCTTATAACCATACCAGTTTAAATCCAACCCATTTATATAAACAGCTGCAATGGAAAATGAATAAAAGTGAAGAAATGAATTCTATTACTACCTATTAAAGAAATCAGAGCAATCAAAAGCATAAGTGAGAGAGCCCAGACATCACCTCCAGCAGTCAACATTTGACCTCCTGACAAAAGGAAAGACTTGACAGCCGAAGGCAATGCTAGTCCAGAATTTATGCTCACTTGTAAATATTATGGAGCAGGATGAATAAGAATTGTCACCATCCATTTCACAAAAGGAAAAAGAAGATGAACTGAAAACTACCGTAAAGAGCACAGTCTGATACCCATGTTATATCATTATAACAGCATTTATATATGGAACTGGAAAGAAGACAACAAATCCACGTGAAATGGCACATTGATGCCAGCACTTGTGCTGCAGAGGCATTGTGCAATTAACACCTGTGTTCACCTCCTAGCCTGTGGCATTGCTAACGGTGTGTTTATGTGTCGTTCCTAGTTTTCTCATCCATAAAATGGCACTAATAATATTTTGTAGAATCTATTTCACAGGACTGCTGTGAAAGTTAAATGAATAATGTAGGTAAATCACTTTAAAAACCTTAGGATGCTATGTTATAATGATTATTATCAAACAGGATAAAAGAACCATATTTGACTCTATCACCTACTTTAAGTGACTGTTAAAAACATACAGGAATCAATTTTAAAGATATCAAAAAAGAGGATTTTAAAAGAATGAAAAATATAACAAGATAGAATTAATACCCAAAAGGGGTTACTGAAAACATCAGCAATCTGTAACCTATATACCCACTTTCTCATCTCTAAGAAATCTTGATGAGAATAATCTTTGCAGAGAAGTTCATAGTATCATATATGGTAGCCTAGGAAGGCATCTGGTCTACAACTCAAGGACAAATATCCAGAGCAGAGCAGAAGTCTGTATATATTCCTGGATCTGACCAAGACTTTTGATACTGTCAGTCATGAAGGCTTTTGGAAGATTATGGCAAAATTTGGTTGCCTAGAGAAATTCATCATTATTGTACACTAATTTCAAAGCAGCATGCTTGCACAGGTTCTGGATAAAGGATGATGCTTTCATGCTTTCCCAGTCACCAACAGAATGAAACAAGGTTGAGTGCTTGATTCCATGCTTTTATTTCTTTATTTTGGTGAGGCAATTGGGGTTAATTGACTTGCCCAGGGACACACAGCTAGCTTTCATGCTTTTTAGCATGTTTTCAGCAATGTTTTCAGATGACTTCAATAAGGATGAAATGCTATTAGCATGATGGTAAATTACTGAACTTCAAAAGGCTATGAGCCAAGACTAAAGTGGAGGGAGAATTGGTGCCTGACTTTTTATTTGCTGATGACTGCAGCCTCGATGCAGCCTCAGAGGCTGAGATGTAACAGAGTATGAATTGGTTCTTTGCGACTTGTGTTAAGTTTGGCCTGACAATTAATATGAAGAAAACCCAGGTTCTCCATCACCACCTATACATGGAATCATCAAATACAGCAAGTGGAGAAATTCTGAATGCTGTGGATAAGTTCACTTGCCTTGGCGGTATACTTTCCAGGGATGTACCCATAGATGATGAAGCTGATACATGCAGTGCCAGAGCTAGCTCAGAGTTTGGGGGGCTCCAAAGGAAAGTGTGGGAAAGAAGAGTTATTAGACTGCCTAACAAACTGAAAGTTTACAAAGCCATTGTGCTAACCTCATTATTGTACACCTGTACCAATACTACGCAAGGAAACTGAATCACTCCTGTTTGAATTGTCTTAGGAAGATTGTGAGGACCGCCTAGCAAGAGAAGGTACTGAACATTGAGGTCCTTTCTCAAGATGAACTGAAAACTCTACTGCAGAGAACACAATTCTGACAAGCTGACCATGTTGTCTGAGTGTGAAATGAATGTGTAAAAGATTATTTTTATACAGGACTCGCACAGGCAAGAGCTCACACAGAGGTCAGAAGAGACAATACAAGGACACTCTCAAGGTCTTTCTGAAGACCTTGGAATCCATTGTGAGACACAAGAGACATTGGCACAGGATCACCCAACATAGTATGCCCACATCAAAGAAGGCACTGTGCTCTGTGAGCACAGCAGAATTGTAGTAGCTCAGAAGAAAACGTGAGATGTGCAAATTTAGAAACATTTCCACTCCAAATGTTCATATGGGCTACTAGTGCTTAACCTGGGATAAAGCTTTCCATTCTCATATTGGTATGATCAGTCGCAGTTGGACACACTGCACCTTGACCTTAACACGGTGATGTCATTCTGGTTTTCTTCAAGCACAAAGGATAGCAATCATTGACAGACCACCATCTCTTCCACCTTTTCCTCCATTATTTCCCTTGAGATTCTTAAACTTTCCTTTCTTCAAATTAGTTATGATCATTTATAGCTGTAAAAAACAACCCTTTGGTAGTCTGATTGACACTAAATTTGTAAATTAATTTAGGTAGCATATTGGCCCAGCTCAACTATAAACAATATTTCAACGATTTATTTCTTTTACTTCTTTAGGGGTTTTTTGTCGTTGTTTTCACATAATTTTTGTGTTTCTTGGTAGGGAGGCTCCCAAATATTTAATATTTTCTGTAGCTATTTAGAAAATTTTCTCTTTTTTTGTGGTGGGTTTTGTTTATAATATTCAGAAAGGGGACGTTCTTTGTGAATTTGTTTTACATCCTATTCCTCTGCTGACATTATCATTTTGATTTTTACTCTCCTCTTTAGGGTTCTGTAAGTAAATCACCTATTGAAGTGGTGATTTTCCTTCTTTGACAATAGTTATTCCTTGTTTTTCTTGTCATACTATTATGGCTACATTTCTAGGATTATATAAAGTAATAGTCATGACAATGCACGTTCTTGTTTTTATCAGTGTTCTTAGTGGAAAGGCTAGTTCTAGCTTTATATAGATTCTACTTACCTAGTGAGTACTGATCATTTACTCTCATTTTTTTTTAGTTTTAACATAAAGGAGTGTTATATTTTGTCAAAAGCCTTTTCTGAATCAACTGACATGATAATGTGATTTTTACTGTTTCCACTTTTAATATGGTCTATGTTTATCATTTCCCTAATAATGAAGTAACCTTTAATTCCTATTATAAGTCCAACTTGGTCAGAGGACATAATCTTTACAATGTGTTGCTGAAGCCTCTTTGATATTTTTTTTTATTTTAATATCTTTGCATCGGGGTAAAGGGAATGAAGACTTAAATAGTACCTAGTTTGTGCCAGGAATTTTGCAAATATCCTCTCATTCTCACAACAACCCTGTGAGGTAGATACTACTTTCATCCCATTTTACAGTTGAGGCCATTCAGGCAAACAGAGGGTAAGTGACTTGCCCAGGGTCACACACTAATAAGTGCCTGAGACTAGAGTTGAACTCTGGTCTTCCTGACTCTAGGACCACTGCTCTATCCACTGTGCTACCTAGCTGCATCAATATCAATTAGAGATATTGGTCCGTAATTTTTGTTCTCTCCCTTGTTTGTTCTTAATTTAGGTAACAGGAGGATAACTGTTTCATAAAATAATTAGTATGATATTTTCTCACCCAATTTTTGCAACTAATTTAGGTAATACTGGATTTAATTATTATTTTAAAGTTTTCTAGAATTTATTTGTAAATTGATATGGTTTTGAGGGAGATTTTTTTTTTTTGTAGAGGAGACATTCCTTTAAAAGCATCTTCAGTTTCTTTTTCTGACACTGAGTTATTTATATTATTTACTATTTATTTCTGTTAACCTGGGTACTATATATTTTTGTTAATACTTATCTGTTTTGTTTAAGTTATTAGTTTTATAAGGATAAAATTGAACTAGTTTCTAAAATTTTCATTTCTTCTTAATTTACTGGCAACACGTCAAAACAACAAGCCTTGCTATTGTCAAATATTCTGCTATGCACTGAAGATAAAAATATAAGCAGAAAGAAACATAGTCACTGCTCTCAAGGAGTTTACAATCTAATGGGAAAAGATAATACCTTAAGGAGAGCTGAAAATGGCGGAAAGAGGGATACCTGCCATAGTGGCATGGTGGCAAAGTCCACAGCATGAAGGATGGCTGCTCTGGGCTCTTTCTCATAATAGAAATTCCAGGAGGAACTTACCAATAGGAGAAGAGTGGTATAAGGGAGAAATAAAAAGGCATTTGAAGCATGATGGCAAAGCCTAAAGAGTAAAATGTGCTGGTCTGAGCATCTCCTGAAAACAGAAGTCCTAGGAGAAACTAACCTGTGAGAGAAGAGAGCCACAGATGAGGGTCCTTTTTTCTTTTTTAATTCTCTTTTTCTTTTCCTGCCTTTCCCTTCCTCTTTCATTCTCCCTCTTTTTTTCAACCCTCTATTGGATTAACTACGTACCTGTCATTAACTTTTCCCCAAAAAAGATTCCTACAAAAATAAATTAAATGTTTTGGTTGGTTTGTTTTCAATTTTATTAATTTCCTCCTTGATTTTTTGAATTTCTACTTTGTGTTAAATTGGAATTTTCTGACTCATGTTGAAGCACTTTCAAAGTGCTTTGAAATGTAGTTTTTCCTAAGTACTGCTTCCACTGCATCTCAAAAGTTTCTATATATCATTTCATTGTTGTAATTATCTTTGATATAACTGCCTATCTGTAATTTCTTCACTGACTTATCAATTCATTGGGATTAAAGATGGTATAACAGATAGTGTTATACTTTGTTGGGAAGACCTAGATTCAAATCCCACCTCAGACACTCATTAACTATGTGACCCTGACCAAGTCAATTAACTTTTCTGTTTCTCAAATCCCTCAGATACAAAATGAGAGCTTCTAAATAAATAAAATGTGAGCTCTAAGATCCATTACAATATTAGATTCTATGATCCTGAGAGCTGTAGCATTTGTATATCTAACTTTTGGATAATATTGTTCTAAACTATGCTGATGTGTATTAATTTTTCATATAAATGAAAAGATATTGAAAGTGGAAAACATAAATGAACCTTGAAGGTTTTTTTTAGTTTTCAACATAGTTGTCTGAATTTCATAAACCCCTGGATACTCAGGCCATAAGATATTGAGTTGGAAAAGACTGCAGAAATAATATTTTATACAAAGTAAGCTAAGTTCAGATCATTTCCAGCAGTCTAGAAAACTATTCCTCAAAAACTAATCAGGTCTATAGGCCTCATGTTTTAGACCTTTACAAATGTTTTTGGCAGCAGCTCCTTATCACATTTTAAGGATGAATATAGCTAAAAATTATATTTTATACTTTTTGAATAGACTTTTTCTGGTTTATTGCTTCCAAAAATAATGTAGATTCCCCATTTTTGATATTTCATTTCATTTCCTCATATCCTATAAATGAAAATGTGATCCCACTCTGCCTATTTGGCCGCTGCACTTTTTACTTATCAGGGTCCAGTCATAATTAACAAACTACAGTGACACAGGAAAGAAACTCCATGGCTTTAAATTAGGCAATTGATTCTACTCTTCCTGCTAATTTCAGGTGCACAACTCATTCAAAATTAGGGCTGAATTCAATTATGCATCAAGACATTTACTGAGCATCTACTTAATGTGTCCAGGAATAAGTCATCTTCCCATATTTGCTAAGTTTCACTTCCGGAGCATGCTGAGCAATGGCACCAGAACAGAGATGGAAGAAGAAGGATGATGATTCACATCCACACAGTGTTTAACATTTGTGCTCACCTTGGGATGGCCCTGGGAGCTGGAGTACAAGTGATACAGTTCTAGTTTTACAGTTGAGCAAACTAAGAACCCACTGTAGAACTACATCTCTAGGAACAACCAGAATGAACAAAATTTTTCTTCACTAAGACAATGTTTTAAATATTTACAAATAATACTCCCATTCCCACTAAAATGATGAGTTCCAACTAGTTGATTGTAAAAGTCCTAATAGAATAGCTATTAGGGCAGCCAAGTGGCACAGTGGATAGGATGGGTCTAGAATCAGGATAACTCATCTTTCTTCCTAGTTATGTGACCCTGGGCCGGTCATTTAATCCTGTTTATCTCAGTTTCCTCATTTATAAAATGAGCTGGAGATGAAAACAGCAAACTATTCCAGTATCTTTTCAAAGAAAACCCAAAGCAAAGTTACAAAGAGTCAGATACATACAACTGATATGACTGAACAACCAAAAAAGGACCATTAATTTTTTAGCATCCTTTAATTCTACAATTTTTTCACATCTTATTTTCTAGTGGAATACTTTTTTTTCATCATAAGCAGCTTATTTTCTAAGTACATCTTCTAAATAAAATTTGTGATGAACTGTATACAACACTATAAATATGTAAAAAATATGCCTCACTAACAAAAAATTGACACACCATAAACACATAATAACATGAATTATTCCTCTTCTTAATAAAAATGTTATTAAAATCATTAGGAAAGAAAGCCCTTAATTAAGCACTTGTCTTGATGGATTTATTTAATTTGCTAGTAGAAAATCCATAATAATCAGATTTTATTCTTCTATTAAACCTTCCATCTGTGAGGTCAAAGTGTTTTGTAAAACTTTTTTTATTAATCCCAACAATATCCCTAAAGGAAGGAAGTTGACATTATTTTGCCAATGTTATATATGTGAACATTTGATCGGTTGGTCATCATCAATGATGAGCAATCACAGCTAAAGGACTCACCATCTAAGTAGCCACCCTACTTTCAATACATAACCAGACTGCCTGAGGAAACAACAGGCATGGGATGTCCTCTTCCTAACCTGTAAAAACCTATTCCTTTTTCCCTCTGGCCACTATGGCTCCCCTATACATCCCCATTAGTTTTTCATTTTCAATGTTTCCAATGTTTTGTTTCTTTTACTTTTTTCCCCATTTTTGTCTATTTTGGCTGAGAAGAACTTCCCTGGGCTACGTTATCATGGCATAGCTTTTTTTTTTTTTTGTAAAGGTTCTACAATATGGCAAACAACAGGTAAACAATGTATGAATAAGTTAATGCTGTGTAAGCATAGGAAGAAACTGATACCTAGAGCTTTATGAAATTAAGATTTCCTCTGTGCAGCTCAAATAAATGTCTTTACATTTTCAATACTTACGAATGAACACGTAATTCAGATTGAGTTGCAAACCAAATGTCTAATAACAGGGGGCTACTTAAGTTGTGATATATTAATTTAAAGGCACATTAGAAAGTAATTAAGACGGACAAGTACAAGGAATTAAAATAAACTGAGAAAGATATTTTATAAAAAGTGAGATTAACTTTAAGCTTCCATAGGAAAAAAGCTGTGGAAGAAAGAATATGAGAGAGAAGGATATGAGTTAATAGGAAAGAGAAAAAATGTGGTGGTCATTTGGAGGATGGAGGCTTGTAAAGAAAGATAGCGATTGTATTTGGTTATGAGAAATTTGCAAGAACTTGAGGAAAAGGTTGAAGGAGAACTGGAGTCCATGGAGGACTCAGCTGACAGAAGAAAATTATGGAAAAGACCTGAACAGAAAATTACTTGAGAAGTGCAACCACAATAAAGTGGTGAGAATACCATGAATATTAAAAAGACAGAAGAGTCTGCTAGTTGGGCAGATCAGGGTAAGTTGGATGCTTTGTATGAGTCTTTTAATTCTATAAGTCTTTGATTTCTAAACAGAAGGGCATAACACAAGCAAAATCAATGTCTACGAAATATCAACATTCAAGTAGCTGGAGGTGGCAGTATGGTACAGCCAGCAGTGTCAGACTGAGATTCACCAAGATCTAGATCCAAATCTCAAGGGACACTAATTGTATGAATGTGAATAAGTCCCATCACAACTCTTGAGTCTGTTTCCTCATCTGCAAAACCTAGGACTACTGTCAGGCTCAGATGAGATAACATCTGTGAAGCACTTGGCACACTTTTCAGTTTTGTGAGCTCCTTGGACACAGATGCTGTTTTTTGCCCTTTTTTGTATTCCTGGCATTTAACATGGTGCTGGGAGTATAGCAGGTGTTTAATAAATGCTTACGGATTGACAAAGTCAATTATGCTCATTATCATCAGGATTCTTCTTCTTATTAGACAACTACATGAACTTTTACGCCTTTTTTCTTGGCCTTGTCAAATGGTTTTGTTCTACCAAATAAGAGTTATTTATTTTTACTTTACCTGGATGATCTCTTTAAAATTCTCATATTAATTTTCAATCAAGCTGATTATGAAGAGCTTTGGGCACTACTTAAAAAAAAATACCCGAAAGATTTAGATACTATTTTTTCAGGGGTGGGAAACTGTAGCACTCTCTACCCAGATGACTGCTAGATCTAGTTATTCAGCCCCACTCTCTCACCAGAACTTTAGCCTCGTATCACAAATTGCCTACTGGATATTTCAATCTGGAGATGTAGACATCTCGTACTCAACATGTTCAAAACTGAACACATCCTCTTTCCCTCAAAACTCTTTCCCCAAACATCCCTATTTCTGTTCAAGTTACCGTTGTTCCTCTGGGCTCCTAGACTCATGACCTCTGCACTAAGCCTGACTCTTCATCTCTCTCCACCCGTTAGTTGTCAAATCGTGACATTTCCACTTTCACAACATCTCTCTGATAAGACTCCTTGTCTCCACTCACATAGCTACCAGCTGATTTCAGGCTCTCAAAATCTCTCATCTAGATTATTACAACAGGTCTCCGAGGCCCAAGCCTCTCCCCAACGCACAACATCCCACACGCCACTGTTAAAGCCATGTTTTCTAAGCACAGATCTGACCGTGTAACCCCCCACCCACCCCCACACTCAATTAACTATTATTATCGCCTTTTAGGATAAGATAAAAACCTTTCTGTTTAGCTTTTAGAGCCCTGTACAAAACCTGGCTTCATCCTACCTTTCCACACTCACGATTCTTCCCTCAGCAATGTCTGAAGTCTGACTATCCTTCTTTGAATTCTTCACTCAAGATTTTCCAGCTCCTGTCTTCAGGCCTTTACACACACACACACACACACACACACACACACGCACAGACACACACACACACATACACATACAGACACACACACACATATACAGACACACACACAGACACACCTATCTCTCTTTCCTGGAATGCATCCCCTGCTCACTTCTACATCACTGAAATCCTCTCCTTTCACAACGTAGTCCAAGTACCATCTTCCACATGAACCCCTTCTTGAAATCTCCCAATTACTTGTAACCTCCCTGCATTTAGCTGTTTTGTACATATTTATTAATTTCATATTTATGCTGCCTATATTTTTATATGCATACACTTGCAGCCTTCCCATTAGACTACAGACTATTAGACTTTGAGGATAAAAATGATCTCACTGCTTGTGTTTCTACCCTCAGTACACAACACTTAGTAAAATGTTTGGTGATTAACTGGAACAAAGCATGTAACAGACTTTTTCAACATGTTTATCAGTTTTGCTGCATTTCTTTTTCCTACCTTTTTAATTAAGAGATTTCCTTTTGATATGAACTAACTCTTAAGGAATAATTTTTTTAATTCTTTAGCAGATGGATCTCTGGGAGGAGATGAGGACAGGGATACAAGGGAAAATCCAGATGATGTAAAAATAGAAGATATCAATAATATTCATTTTTAAAAAGCCTTTTCAATAACATAATATCTCCTTCGATAGCTCCCTGGGAAGAAAGCTACAAAGGGCTGAAGAAATACTTTGTTCCACTAACTTTAAAATATCCTTGATCCCATGCATCTCACCATGTAAAATGAAGAAGCTCAAGGAAATTTAAAATCATATAAAAATAGACAATGTTGGAAGGAAGGAAACTCTTAAGTAAGGTAGTCTAATTTCTTCACTTTGTCAATGAGGAAAGTGAGGCTAAGCAAGGGTAAATGATTTGCCAAGATCTCAGAGATAGCAAACAGTAGAGATTTACTTTAACAGTAATTTAATTTAATTTAACCTGACTCCAGATCCAGAGTTCTTTCCATTCCTCTCCCTGTTGCCTCAGTTGCTCTCTCACCCCACTCTGGAATGTCCCCCAGTGTGTGGGTCTGCCACCAGGACTGCCTTCTCCTGATGGTGAGCTTCTCTCGGAGACCTTCATTGCTGTGCTTGTGACTTCCGGACACGGACATCGCCACCAATACAGGCAACTTTCAGCTCTCTTCTGCTACTGCTATCATTGTCATCCTTCATCAGAATGTAAGTTCCTGGGGCAAAGGGTCTTTCTTTTAACTTGGATTGGTATTGCCAATACTTAGCATAGTCCCTGGCATATAGTAAGCACTTAATAAATGCCTGTTCCCTTGCTTTCCACAATGTCATGCTGCCTCATTTAATTTGCATATGTTGACTTTTTAAACCAGAAATTTTAAAATATAATTCTTAACTTTGTTTTGAAAAAATGTATGGCAAAGTCATTTCTCTATATTTAATAAAACAGTATTTCTCCTAAACCTGTCACACTGGGGTGGGATTGGGGAAGAAGATTAACAGGGCTATCCATTTATTTTTTGGAAAGGAGAGGGTTACAAAAAAATAAAAATGATTTAAAGACCTATTAAGACAAAATACTGGTTTATTATTTTTCTATCTACCTCTTCCTCATCTTCCACCCTAACTATAACCCATTATTGAGTTAGCTATTTCAATGTAATCAGCACTTATTAAATGTCTGCTATATGCAAGACACAAGGTACAGGCAAGGGACAAGTAGTCCAACATAAACTTCCTTTACTACTACACACATGATCCTTGGAAATCCTATTCCAAAAAAAAAAAAATCACAACTGAGTATGACTACAGCAACTGAAAAGGAACAAAGCACAAAGACTCAAAGAAAATAATAGCGCAATCACGATATTAAATGCCCCACTCAATCGCCACCCCAACAATCAACACACTCTCGATTGAAAGATGTTGTCACTGACATTTTTAGAGATCCATCACATAATCAGAACAGACTATGATGCACTTTCTTTTCCACTTGATTTTTACCCAAAGCCATTGTATGTCCTCTATGGAAACTCATATACCCAATGCAATGGAGGTATTTCTTTCATTTAAAGAATATTTCATTATGCATTGAGTTGACCATCCATTGACTCTCTTTATCAGAACAAGGCTGACTTACTTCCTTTTCTGGTCATACAGAATATCCTCAGTGATCTCTTTTACATTATTTCTTATAAACAAATAATTTATAATAACATGCTACAACATCTTAATTATGAACACCACACATCTTTTTACTATCCTTTGAGGGACTTGTAATTTTGGTTCTTTTGAGGTTTCTTAATTTGCAACCACATAATATCACCAGAAGAACGATGTTAAAATGCTAGGTTTCTGTGGCAGGAAGTAGGTGGGTATCATTGACAGTGATTCAATCTGATCTTATTCACAAATCTGGGTTCAGTTTACTGTACACCTGTAGCTTTTATTCAAAATTGATCAATTTATCATCTATTCTACAACATATGCATGTGTATATGCTTGATGCACTCCTCTCTGCTTGTTCAGATGCCAGTAGTCCAGGTAATATGCATTTTTCATCCATCTTATTTTTCCACAATGAATGTTAGAGAAATTGACTTGATATTACCGTAGATTTAACTGTGTAGGCTTCTGTTCTAAGACTCTTTGTGATTATTAAAATGTCACCAACACAAAAACTCTTGAGATGACATTTTAAGCACCTTGACTTCAGGAGGGGATATGATACTAGTGAATCTCTCTTCTGTCTCACCAATACTCAATGGATAACTGAATAAACTTATCACCATAGTCACATCTTTCAAAATGTATTTTTAATTTATTTAGCCTTAAAGGCTGCATTTTGCTCTCTTGGATCAATGCATTGAAGCCACATATTTTAAAAAATATATTTTATGAAAGCATTATCTTTACATTACAGTCATTTCATACTCCCAAGTCTATTTGAATTCTTCTCTATGACAAAGGAAAACAATCAAACATAATCATTAAAACAATGCTCGTCTGATAACATATGTCATATTCTGTCCTGGTAGCTATCTACCTCTCTTCCAGGAGGGAGGAGGAATGTTTCATTATCAATACTCTGGGACCTTTACTTCAAATGTGTTTTTTATTTTTAATCAATAAATACATGTACTAGGATCTTGCTAAACTGTGCTACTCAATGATATACTCTATTATAGAAAATCTTAACTGAAGCTTACCTCTTCATTTTCTGTGTTTTTTTTAAACCAGATGTGTGCATAGACCATTCTCATATACTCTGTAAAGGGGAAAAGCAGGTATATGCAAAGAGAAGTTTCTTGCTGGCCTGGAGTCAGGATGGCTCACTTTCCAGAGTTCAAATCCAGCCTCAGATACTTTGCAGCTGTGTGAATCTGGGCAGATCACTTAACCCCATTTGCCTTAGTTTCCTCATCTGTAAAATGAGTGAAGAGGGGAATGGCAAACCACTCCTCCAGTATCTTTGCCAAGAAAGCCTCAAATGAGATCACAAAGATTTGGATGGTACTGAAACAACTAAACCATTAATACTGTCATGAAGATGTTCAAATTGTACTGCATAGAATGGACAGTTCGGAGATATGTCAAGTATTGTTTAAAATACCAAAGATCCCTTCCAAATGAATTTCTCTAACACTTCCTACAACTACTGCTCTAAATTTCTTCTCTTAAGCTTCCTACCATTCTTGTCTTAAGTTTCCTACACAACCCCTATTCCCAATCATACTTCCTATACTCCACACCTAAAACTCCCCTCAAGAGGGGACTTTCCCCAAGAACTTTGGGAGGAGCAATGTTTCCAGCCCAGACTCTTAGACATCATCCTGGGAAGCAAATCATGAGTAGTTGCAACCTAGCAACTGCTCCTACAGGGAGGCTACAGCCACAGCCACTTGAAGGCCCAACAAGTTCTTGACACCAAAGTCCCTAGAAAAGTCCAACATCAGAAACTAATAAATTTTTTTATTGGTACAAAAGACATCAAAAAGGCAGCATTACCATTTGCTAAGGACCAAGGGTCCTTTTAAAAACATTTAATTTTAATTTTCAATATTCAATTTTATAAGATTTTTAGTTTTAAATTTCTTCCCTCACCTCCTTTTCTCTCCTCTCCCTAAGATGGTGTGCAATCTGATACAGGTCATATATGTACAATAATATTAAACATATTTCTACATTAGTAATGTTGTAAAGAAGAATTAGAACCAGATGGAAAAACCATGAGAAATAAAAAAACAAAAAGTAAAAAAAAAACAAAAAAGGAAAAACACTACACTTCAATATGCATTCAGCGTCCATCGTTCTTTCTCTGGATATGGATAACATTTTCTATCTTTACTCTTTTGGAATTGCCTTAAACCATTTTTTTTTTTGCTGAGAAGAGTTAATCTATCAACATGACCAAGGGTCTTTTCCCTTATGACATCTGCTAAAAACCTTACATGTCTATGGCTTCTCCCCATTACAAAATGAGCACTTTGAGAGCAGGGACTGTCCTGCTCCTTCTATTTATATTTCTAGGGCCATTGTACACACTAAGTGCTCAGTAAATGTTTCATTCATTCATTCATATTCTTTTTTTTTAAAAGTCCACTTAAACACTAATTCATTGTTGGTGGAGCTGTGAGATCATCCAACCATTCTGGAGAATGGTTTGGAACTATGCCCAAAGGGCTACAAAAATGTGCATACCCTTTGACCCAGCGATATCGCTACTAGGACTGTATCCCCAAGAGGTTATAAAAATGGGAAAGGGTTCTACATGTACAAAAATATTTATAGCAGCACTCTTTGTGGTAGCCAAGAACTGGAAATCAAGGAGATGCCCATCAATTGGGGAATGGCTTAATAAATTATGGTATATGAATGTAATGGAGTACTATTGTGCCATAAGAAATGATGAACAAGAAGACTTCAGGGAGGCCTGGAAGGACTTATATGATATGATGCTGAGTGAAAGGAGCAGAACCAGGAGAACTTTGTGCACAGCAATGACCACAGTGTGCGAGAGTTTTTTCTGGTAGACTTGGAACTTTGTAATAACACAAGAACTTACTGAAAAAAAAAAATCCCAACGACGATTTTCTAAGGCAAAATGCCTTCCATACTCAGAGAAAGA
>CM053769.1:679632846-679649467 GCA_028658325.1 Potorous gilbertii | reverse complement strand
ATTGGAAAGTATATGTAGAACCTATACAGAATTGTATGCTGTCATGGGGAGGGAGGGGGGTAGTGGGGCAAAGGTGTGGGGGGGATAAAAATCTTAATTTTAAGAAAGTGATTGTAGAACATTTAAAAATAAAAAATAATAATTGACATAAAAAAGTCCACTTAACTTTACTAATACTTCTTTTTAACACCTGAACTACTAGAAAAATTCTTTTATAGTCACTGCCTCTTCTTTCTCACATTCTCCTCATTTCTCAATTCCCTGAAATCTCATTAAAGACCTCACTCAACTGAAATAATTTTCTCCAACACTGTTCATTTATTTCAGTTGTGTCTGACTCTTTGGGGTTTTCTTGGCAAAGACACTTTTGCCATTTCCTTCTCCAGATCATTTTACAGATTAGGAAACTGAGGCAAATAGGGGCTGTGAGGTCACACAGTTAGGAAGTATCTGAGACCAGATCTGAACTCAGGAAGATGAGTCTTTTTGACTTCAGGTCTTGCACTAGCCATTGTGCCACCTAGTTGCCCTCTTTCTCCAAAATTACCAATAATCTATTTAATTAATAAATCCATTAGTGTCTCTCTTCTCATTACCCTCACGACAGCTTCATAATGCTGACTGTTGCCTTTTCCTTGACTCCCATTCTGCCACTCCCTTCCAGTTCCTCTATCTGTCTGCTTCTGCTCAGTTTTCTCTTCTGGATCGTTAGCCATCTTTTATCTCCTAAACATGGATGTTTCTGATAGCTCTATTCTAGACCTCGTTTTCCGTCTTTGTTCCTTCTTCTTCCTTTCTTTCCTGCCTGCCTCTTCCTGACCCTTCATCCTTTCCCCCTCTATGTTTCTCTCTCTTACATGCATCTCATCATCTCCCACGGGTCCCCTCCTCTCTATCAACATGATGCTCAAATCTTTATATGGAACCCTAATCCCTTTCATGATCCCTATTCCCAGATGTCTAAATTCCTGCTCAATATCTTCCCTCTCCAAAGTTTCTATTCTGTAGAGGGCACCGGCATCTTTCCCATCATCCTAGTTCACAACTTCAAAGATTTCCTTGACTTCTCCCTTTCCCTCACTTCCCATATCTAATCAGGGTTCAAATTTTCCATTTCTCATAGTCACTCCCTTCTTTCCACTCGTATCACTTTTACCTTAATTTGGGCTCCCATCATCTTTCACAGGAATTAATGCTAGCTTCTGGTTGGTTATTAGCCTCATTTCTAGCCTCTTTTCTCTCTAATTCATCTACCTCACAACTACCTAATTAATATTTCTAAGGCAGAAATCTCACTATGCCATTCCCTTGCTCAGAAAAAAAGTTAATGGCTTCCTAATGCCTGAGGATAAAATAAGACTCCTCAGCACAGCTTTTAAAACCCTGCAATCTGACTCCTATCTACCATTCCAGGTCTACTTCGTATTCTTCCCAATCACAGTTTCTATGCTGAAGTCAAACAGGCCCTAAGCCAGTTGTTAGCTAAACTCAGTATTGCCTCTCCTCTTTCTGTCCCTGCACAGGTTGTCTGACATCTGGAATATACTTCCCCTACTTACCTTGACTTCTCAGACTCTTAGACTTCCTTCACGGATCTTCAGGTTCTATTTGCTGCATGAAACCTTGCCTGACTTCCCCATTTGTCAAGGCTCTCTATACTTCATATTATCTTGTATTTTCTTATCAGTATACAGTTCTATCCACATCTCCATGAATATAAGCTCCTGCATGGCAGGCCCTGTTTTGTTTTGTCTCTGCATTCTCAGCATGTACTATATCAAGTCCAGCACAGAATAAACACTCAGAGAATACTTGCAGAGTCCAGCCATTGTGTAGCAACTAATATTGATTAAATGCCTAATGTTCATTGATAATTTGTAAATTATTGTTTTGCCTCTATTGTCATTTCAACTCAAAATAAAGATCACGATAATCTGAATGATAGTCATCTTCCTTGGGATCTGTCTATTAGTACTACAAAATCATGTTGGTTGAGTTAAAAATCATGGTTCTTTAATCTCTTTTCCCTAAGAATAGTAGTAGTAGCTGTTTTTAAGACTTTCAGATAGGCTAAGATCTATTCACTAGTCAAGAAAAAAACCACTAGTTTGAGAACAGGAATGTCAACAAATTCTAAATGATTCTTACTGATTAAGCACACTATCTAAGATACACAGAACATACTGTTCATGACAAGAAATAAAGTTGTTAGGAAGTAGAGTTGTCTCCACTGTCCAAGGAGTCTTTCACACATCCAGAGAAAATCACAAAGTATTAACATGTACAATGATGTTGAGTATATAATGTCAAAAATATAGTTAATAATCTTACCATCTGATTTATACAGGGTTGTTCTGTAAATTCAAACCTTAAAAAAAAGAGTCCCTTCTAGAATATGGACCAAAATATCAAAACTTTTTTTTATCTTTGCCAACTCCCAGGTGAGTATTATATACATAGGCACATAGATGGTACTTAGAAAATTAAGACTAAAATATGTTTTTATCCATACTTAAAAGTTTTACGTATGAGGTGCTGAAGAAAAAATAAAGGCCTAGATGCTATTTATTGATATGGCATCTTGCCTGAAATATCTCACATGACGATTTTATATCTAATGAGCAGGAGCAACAGAATTGATTTCAAAAACCTGAGTAACTCCTTCAAAATTGAGACAATTTATTTTAATGCAACTTGAGACAAATATGTACTAACCAGGCTGATGGTAACTTTGGTCTTTTATTACTTTGAACCTACCTATGAGAAGATTTTTGGATGAGAAATAAAAGTAAAATTTAATGGCAAATTTAACTTCTGGGGAAAGCAAAACCCAGGATGAACAGCAGCAGCCCCTGGTGGTCTAAAGAAAAAAATACCAAACAGTGCATCTCTAATCATGGGGGTGGAAATGTTTTTTTTGAAGAATATATGTACATATTTAGCCATTTGACTCAGTTCTCCACCCAACACATTAAAAAACAGATGCTTTAAAAATGATCTGTTGGCAATATGCTTGTTAAAATTTTATCAGTTTTAATATTAAAATTCATTATGAATTAATTAACACATTATATAAAAATAAATTTTTTCATCATTTTATAAAGTAATGGAACCAGTAGTGACTAACATTGGGAATTTTGTGTGTCTTTATTTGTGTTGATGAAAAAGAAACTAAATTTATAAGATTACCATGAAATTGATGACATTCTCTGTCTTCACTCCTGAATTCAGTTGGCAGATGTTTTCAAGAACAAAAATTCTGTCTTATTACAAAGCATATTAAGCAGGTTTTCCTGCCAGGCATGTCTGACATGATGTTTATTGCCTAGACCAAATCAATCTCCGTAATAAGCTATAATATATGCCAGCAAATACATCATTTCATAGTTAAGTAAAGTTACAGCTAAAATAATCAGTACTTCGATCGCTCCGGCTTTCATGTATCAGAATGCAGTACACAATCTGTTAGTCATATCTACTGATACTCATTTGGTAAATAAAATAAAACTATACTTCTGTAACCTTAATGTTTCAAATCCTTATTACACTTCTACTTGTGCTTTGCTGTACTAAATATTTGCAATCATTTGTAAAAAGGATCTGGCTATGTTCCAGATATCCAAGGAAAAATTATTTCTTTAAACAGAAAATATCACATATTTTACCATACTAAGAAAATAAAACGGTCCAAAACAGGAAAAAAGCTAGCTTTACCATGGAATCATGAAATTATAGCTACAAAGAATCTTGAAAAGTTGTCTATTCCATTCTCATTATTTTACAGGCGAGGGAACGGAAGCCCAGAGTTGAAACAAAATGCCCAAGATCACACAGGTGATAGATAGCATGGCTGGCATTTGGACCTGACCCCTCTGAATGCAAACCACAAGGATCGGACATCACTGTTAAGTCAACACTCTGGTGATCTCCCGATCCTCTGTCCTTAATCAAAGAATACTACCGCGCACAAAGGATTTCTGTACCTTCACCCTCCCCTCTACCCTCTGGGTAGAGCCCAGCACAAATGTATATTTTATGTGTTTTTTCTTATCCCCAACTCTTATTCAATGTTGGATAGAAGAAAAAAAATGGATACCAGTGGTATAGCCAGTAAATACTAGTGTGCTACCTATGTAGTTTTCCCTAGTATTAGTACATAGATTTTGTAGTATAGGTATTTTTAAAAGTTATATTTGTTTTTAAGCATTGAACCATGTGTGAACAATGTCAAATATCCAGATGAATGCTTAAAAGTCCAGAAAAAACTAGCTCCTACACATATAAGCAATTGTAGATTAAGAAATATGCAAATTCTGAATGAATACTAACAATTAATTTTTTAAAACCCTTAATGAGTACCTACTTCATGAAAGGCTCTGTCAGTGAAATAAAGTACTATTAGAAATACTCCATTGCTTTTATGTGTCCTACAAATGGACCAACTTTGAAAGCCCAATAAAAGTGTGAGGGAATTAAGGCCGTGGGACAAGAAAAAGACACATGAAAAGTTAAATGTGGATAAGAGACAATACCAGAAATGTCACAAGGCAAATGATGATGAACTGCCCCAACAGATAGTATGGACAATATATTCTATGAGTTCAAAGAAAGAAAGGATCACTGTGAGCTGCATTGGTCAGAGAAGATCTCAAAGACAAAGTGGGTCCAAGTCAGGGCTTAAAATGTAGGCACAGTTTTTAAGAGTGGAGAGGAAAAGGGGCTACTTGGTCGTGCAACAGTGTGAGTGACGGAGAGCGCCAGAAGTATTTAGGACACAAGTCAGTTTGGCTAGAGCAGAAGATTCACACAGTGGAGCACTAACAGAAAGAAAGCTGTGATAGTTTTTCATTCAGAAGTTAGAGTTGTGGGGACAAAAATTTTAAAAAGTCATTGAAAATCCAACGTGGCTCCTCTAACTTCATTCATCTGGATGACGGACAGGTTAACTAAAATGTGAAAAGACTATCATGAGAGGGATATTAAAATAAGAAGTACTTACTATTTTTCTTTAATTGCTAGAGGAGGCAGCATTTTAAAAAATCAAAGTTAAATCACAGATACTGGATTGACTCAAGTACATTCAATTAATCTCCCCAGGTTGAAGTTACCCTAATAATAAATGACTCCAGAACTCCTTTACAGGGGCATTATCTGGGTATAAAACTAACACCTGAGACCTTCTTAAGACATCATCTTGATATTTCAAGGAAAAGATCTGTCTTGTGGTATACTCAGAACTGTAGGGAATAGCTTAAAATTGTACTATGCATATGTATGTTATACACACATATATAAACATATATATATATATGTGTGTGTGTATATGTATATCCTTAAGACTAAAAAAAAAAATTCCTAGTTTTGAATATGCCCTCAAGGTGGTAAACCACTTCTCTTTTAGAAGTACAGATAAAGTATGATAGAAGACTAGTAGAAGTCAATTCTAAATAGGTCCTACTGACGTATAAGATGAAAGCACCAAACACTGAGCAATTCGCCCCATCTCTCGTTGAAAGGATAAAACCTTATTATCCATCAGTATTCCAAAAAGTGCATCCACATCTGTTCCTTTGCAAACTGCTCTGAGGTTTTCAAATGAAAAAGTGTGAAGTTCAAAATACTATTGTACATCTAAAAGTACGAGTGACACATATAGGATTTTAATTTATATGGTCTATTTTTGTCTTTCACTATTTCCTGAGGTAGAAGAGCTACTTCATGGAAGAAATGGGATAACACAGAAAAGTGACAGAAAGGAGCTGAAAGATGCAATATGAGAAGGTAAAAAAGAATGACAGAAGAATAAGAAAAAAAGAACATGTAGAACATGAAAAAATTAGAATTAGAAGGGAAAAGACAAGGAGGAAATAGATAGGCACTTAAGAAAAAGGCAAAACAAAGAGAATTCATTTTCAATGTTAAATTCAAGAAAAGTTAAAACCGAGGATAAATGAAACAGATGTGAAATACAAAATAAAGAAAATGCACACGTATAAGAGAACAAAAGGAAAATCGAAGTAAATAGTGACAAAATAAAGAGAAAATAGAAAAGAAGAAATAAGACCTAGAGAATAAGATTTCAGAAATAGATCCTTAAGTTGTACATTACAGTCAAACACACACATACAAAAAAAATCCAAAAAACAAGGAAGTAAAAATGCATAGTTGAACACATGGAAAGTTTCATCTCTTGTTTCCATTTCAGAATGTTAAATTAATACTACTAATGTTATGTGACTTTTAAAATATATTATTTCATTCCTAGGAAGTCTAAGTAAAAGAAATGTGTTAGATTTTTGATTTTACAATATCACAAAAGTGTTAGAAGAGACATGGAAGGCTCAGGTAGCCTAGGGAATGAGAAGACAACATTCTGAACTCAGAGAAGCTTCCATTGGCAAGGAGTGATCTGAGTAAACTAGGGAAAGGAGGAATATTATTTGACCTAAAATATGACAATTTTTGATGTTTTCAAATACTGACAGTGGTTCATGATGATAAATTTGTATGTGCTCTCTTTCTCTCTCTCTCTCTTTCTCTCTCTCTCTCTCTCTCTCTCTCTCTCTCTCTCTCTCTCTCTCTCTCCCTCCCTCCCTCCCTCCCTCCCTCCCTCCTTCACTCCCTCTCTCCTAAAGAAAGTTCTCCCTTTCAATGAATATGATGCCTATTATCCCACTGGTAGAGAAATGAGAACAAAAATGAATAGTTTTCATCCTATTGGGGAGAAATGAATTGAATTAATTCATTAGAAGCTAGTACTTTCCTTTCTTCTCTCTCTCTCTCTCTCTCTCTCTCTCTCTCTCTCTCTCTCTCTCTCTCTCTCTCACTTTCTGCTTTAAATTCACTTAAAGTCTTGTGATTCTGAGAAGCACCTTCACTATTTGATTGTCATTCTCATTTACTAATTAGAATGACATATGGGCAAATGCTGTATTTTCTCTGAGTGAAAATTCCACAAAGGAAAAGTATAACCTGTGAAGGCAAAGTAGTTTTTATTTTTCCCCCAAAGTGGCATAGGACATGTCTGTTACCAGTTCTTGCAAGTTGTAGGATGTGATACGTCACCACTACAACATAGCACAAATAAAAATGGTAATTATTCTCTTCTCAAGCATCTCCTAAAACTCACCTGAAGAAGAAATCCATTTTGTTTGGCTTCCTTCTTGGTTTGCCTGACATGCTTTACTCTTCTGTTAAACCTCCACCTTCCATAACAAGAGCTAAATTGAATGAAATGGTCTCAGACACAAAACCCACAGTATGTATGTCAAGTAGAATGTGTCAAAGTGCAAATAAAATTGTTGGTGCCCCCTGCAGAATCAGAAATCCTCGGGAAGCACTGTTCTAACGATCCCATGCTGCTAGCATTACCAAACGCAAAGGTTCATTGAGTAAGAAAAGAGCAAGGGACAGAGTTTCTTCCTTCCACCATTCTTGAACTATTCTAACTTAAATATGTATTAAGATATTAATAACCCTCACTCCCTTCATCTGCCTTCAGAAGTTAAGCTAAGACACAATGAATGACTACTACCATGAAAATAACATGTTACCTGATAAAACTGCTAACCACACAAGAGGAACACCAGTATGTGGCACAGTACATTATTAATTCAGCAGGTAATCCATTTTTTACAATTATCTATATTCTACCTAATGGACAACAGAATGACACAGTATTTCAAAAGGTATGGTAGGTTGTAAAGTTGTCTTTCAAAGTTCTCTATATGTATACCATGATCAAATTATTTTAGTGGATTTCCCACAAAAAGAGATCCTGACCCAAAAGGATGGCATACTTTCATCAGAGGCTTATATGAAATGGTACATGGACTTGAAATGATGTATTTGGGATCTTAATCATTGTTATTTTCTGAATAGGAAAGAAAATACCTTTAAGAAGTTGATGCTCACAAGAAACAAATTGCTGAAAAATTCAAGTACTTCATGTGAAAAAAAATTTTTGGGAAAAAAAGCATATCAAGTAATGAAGGAAAATATAGTCACTGGACTTACTCGAATATATAACGGTACCATCTCTTTTTCTTTCTGAGGGTTACGATACTTTTCATAAAAATCACGCCGCTTCTTTGCTTCTTTGACGGTTTTATCTTTTCTTTCACGTTTTTCTGCAGGCTCATCTGAACCATCAGAGGATAACTGCACTTGTGATTTGCTCTTTTCCACTTCAATATAGTTTTCATTGGGATTGAGTACTATTACTCCATACCCTTCCTGTTGTAAAAATAAAGGAAAAAAATGTAATCCCAGAAATATTTCCAATTTCTAAAAGTATTAACATTTTATATTAAATAAATTCACAGTTCTATATTTCATAAATTATCGTATTGTAACTAGGGCTATATTTTTATCTTTTGGTCATGTGAGGCTCTGAATTTCTTTAATTTATTGTGGTATCAGTTGCATATGTAAATAAACAGACTTTACATATAACAGAAGCAAAAAAAAAAAGCAAAACTGTGATATAAAGATTGTTCATTTAAACTAAAAGGTTTTGTTCTAGATCTTCTGAAGAAAAATACTCTTTGTGAAAACTGACAAGCACCAGTCACACTACCCTTTCCAAATGTCCTTACTATTCAGAAAACATACTATGAGAAAAATAAACATCTTGGTATAGAGTTTCACAATTTCCAAGAAACTTTAAATGAGCTTTCTTGCCTTTCATACACATTTCTGCTTTGGTTTACTGTTTTTGAATACTGTCAGAGAAGAAAAAAATCAAAGAAAAAAATGCATCTAATTTCTTTGTATTTATGATCACATAAAGAGCAGAAGCTTTATCCACTGTCCATCTCATATAACTGATTAGCAAATAATTTTGAAAAATTAAAACTTTTTTAAAAAGTATTATCATAGTGTATGAAAATGCCTTTTTTTATTGAGATTTTTATTTTTAAGTTACTGTCATAAGTTCTTTCCATTGAGGACTACTACGATGAAATACTTATCATTTCAAAGATGAGAAATCAAAAATATTTGTTGAGTTATTAACAAATGTTTGATTTGCATGTGTGATTTTCCATTTGGGGACTAGTGTAAATGATCTATGAATATTTGGGGAATAGAAGAATTAATCCATTAAAATTCACTTTTGGAAAGATTTTGACATTTTAAACTTAATAAAGCAAAAATGGGGAAAATAAAAATGTTAGCACCACTAACCCCTGAATAACATTTGCTAGAGGACATTTTGAAAGTATTATATACCTTTCTTTTTCTAACCAGTTCTATAGCACAGAGAGGAACTGTGACATTCACGATATTCATACCCTTATAAAACTCTACATGGTCATATGATAGTAGGTAATATATTATGACACAAAGAAGGAGAATCAGACATAACTAAATCCAAAGAGTTTTATGTCTAGTTCCAAAACATTACCTATTTTAAAAGTTCAATCTCTAGGACCTGAACTGAATTTTAAATATCACATTTCTTGTCCAAGCAATCATCAGAAACTGATGAGAACTCACATAACTGATAACAGGACTAAAAATAAATCAATATTATCACTGAATCAGTATTATTACTTTGAAATAGGTTGTTACTGTAATTGGTTGGCTTTTTTTTTTTGGTATTTCAATTAGTACAAAAAACTGTACTGTGGTTATTTTTCTTCTCATCCAATCAATTAGCATATTTTTCAACCACCTTGATTCATGTGTGTATATATGTGTGTGTGTGTGTGTGAAGATATGGGTCTCAAAGGATTCTTAATTGTACTCTAAAAGGTTTTTAGTGTAAATACAAGACTTTCTCTTATAAGATATGAAAACCATTTATTTATTCAATGTACACAAAATTGATTGATAAAACAGATATATTCAACATATATCCTTTTAAGACCATATGATCTCTTAGAATTCTTAGTCAAAAGCTTGTTTTATGAAAGGCTTATAAATATTCTTAGGCAGAAATAAATGCTTCATCTTCATTTTTACTTAAACATCTCAAACACAAAGCATATGAGATCAAAAAAAAGATCCCTCTCTACCTAGCTGGTAAGCCAAAGCTACACCAACAAAAGACACTTCATTGGGTCTTGCTGTATTCTAATCTGTATGGCTATTCAAAAGTCTTGTACCACATTGTGATCACTGTCAGGTAGACAGATTGTCACTTGGTGATTTTCTACAGTTGGACACACTCGACTAGTTATCAAAATCACATTGGAAGCAAGTTCCTACCCCTCTTCCTTGTGCCTCTTACAACTTTTCACGCCCTTCTCAAATTTCTGCTATAATTTCCCCTCCCACCAAAACTAAGTTAAAGGACACTGTTGCACTCTGCTAAACAGGGTGAAATAGAGGCATTCAGCACACTGTCTCTGGTGTAAGGAACATAGTCAAAAAAGGTCACCATAGGCCAAAAAGAAAATTGCCTCTTTACTAGATTTTGTACCATTGAGTAAGTGGTCTCCTGTCATGTTCCTTTCCTGCCCTCTTCTCTCAGCTGAATTGAACTTTTCTTTTCTTTTTTATTAAACACATGCTTTGGAATTTGACTATCCCAAAGTAGGATCTTGAAATTTAAAAAAGAGAGATGAGAAAAAAATAAGAGAATTTCTAGTGAAAGTGAAGACACCTCAGGGATCTGAAAAATTTCCAGTTGAAGGCAACATAAATTTTGATAAATTGGTATAATATGAGCATCACACTTATGTAATCATTGAATTCCAATCAAAAAAACTCAGAAAAAGTTAAAAATACTTCAAAAATGACAAATGTCATGCTACAAGAAATCCATAAGTTCAGTAATGGAAACTGATTCTATTATGGGAGGGGGGTGATTTGAAGATAGGTATTTAGAATTTTTTTGGAACCCCAAGTAATACAAACTGAAAATTTTTGTCTGTTATAGTTTTATGTGCATCATGAAATCTGAACCTTTACATGCAGAGTTTAGAGTTTAAACTAGTCTAAAACAGACACACATAAATCATCAAAGAAGTAGAATTTGTCTAAGTTATTGATTATGTAACAGAATATTACATGACTCATTTGTCCAATTTTATAAGGACACAATGTCAATTTTTCACAGAGGCTTCAACAGATGAAAAATGGTTCTGTTTTTAAAATCACTACAATGTAAATCAATTAAAGGATTTTTATCAATTAGGTGGGGAATATAACATTTCTTTTTAACACCTGGATTGTAGAGAAAACACCTTATTCTTTTAACCATATCAGACCCTTGGACATAACAAATCCAAGTAAAAATCATCTTGAATATTTATCCAAAGGCCTTTTCTCTAGACATTTCACAGAATCATTGCTATCCCAAATTTCAAAGAAGATTTCCAAGCTAAAGTAAAATCATTCCATCAGGAAATTAATTTTGTTTACTTTTATTCTTTTTTTGTTATTTTAAGTAATGCAAATAATACCAATGAATATAAATTATCCTTTATTTTTGATGAAAGCTATGTGCGCTACTATACCCTTACAGAGCAGGAAAAGCAAGCAGTCATGCACCAGCGCTTTGGCCTATCTACTGCTGTAAAGGGTACAGATACACGTCCATCACACTAAAAATTTGCTTTTCTCCTTATGCCAGTCTTGAAATAGCTAATACGTCTGAAATTTTTATCATCTCTATATGTTACCAATTTTGTTAGAGCTTAAACTTACAGTGAATTATTGAAAAAACTATCGGATAAATAAAAGTTTACATGAAAATTAGGCAAAGAGAGAATCTCAATCTTTAAAAATGATAATGTTGCATAAAATATTATTAACTGGATGAAATACAATGTTTCAACAAAGATGAAGTAGGCAACTTCTTAAATTGCCCTCTCTTTTTCAATAATTCAATTGAGAAATATAAAAAGGCAAATGCCCATCAGCTGTGAAGTGCTGCAAAACTATAAACAGAAGCCTCAAATAAATAATAATATTCTAAAATTATTTTCCAAGGCTGCTTTCAAAAATTAGCCTTTTGTTTATATCTAGGCCCTTAAAACCATCCATTTATATTTAATCGCTCCTTAAAGAGAATAACTTTCTTACCAGATGAAAAGTTAGCTTATTTCAAATGCACTTGGAAATTTAACCTGCAATCTTTAAAAAGATATAAAAAAATTGTAATTTGATTTATCTAAACCAATCTCAGTACAGTGTATTTCCAGAGGCAAAACAGATGCTTATTACAGTTAACTCATTCTGTTTTCTTATAGCAAATCTAGGAGGGAAATATTAGGACAAGTAATGATAAAAAGCGTGCTTTATCCCTGAATTCATCGCATCAAACTCACTAAAAATAATAGTTTGACTTTTAGACCCTTGTTTGCAATGCTATGTCTCTAGACTCTTAAAAAATAACTCAAGTTTTATTTCTAATCATAGCACTTTATTCAATAACAAACACTTCTACCTTGGTATAGACTGATAAGCTAAGGCTCCAAGTCCCCATTAAGTTTTATAACACATTTGCTAATAAACGATAGTTCATTTACTCAGTCAGAAGATGATGGCTGAGGTTAGAGTGGCCTCAAGCAGACAGGTGGTGGTGAACACAATGAACCAAAGAGGAACCTTGATACCCGAATCAAATAGAGGCACAGGTGCCCTCCTCACAAAAAGGCAGTAGATAGGTAATTAAGAGTTGCCTGACCAAAAGCAGGAGGGTCTCACAATAAAGCCTTACACCAGATGCCAGAAGCTGAAGATTTACACAAGTTAATTTTGCCTGTTAGTCACCAGTTGAAAGCTCAATGGAAATCTAAGCTATTTGAGGCAAATTTTTTATCTTTCCAAATCTCATGTGGTTGGCTAAATGAATAATGCACTGAAAGTACTCAGACCTGCATATTAATCTACCAACATGCTACACCATATGTGACCAGAGAGGTCAGGGCTTGACCTATGTAGCCATCTTTTTGGCCTTCAAGTAAGGAGCTGTAAGAGATGGTTTTCCTGAGCTTTATCAAAGTTCAGATTTTCCAAGTTCAACATGCTACCTAGACTGCTGCAAGATCACAGCTAATCCTCCAAGGAAATGAATCCCAGAGTGCTCTGATCTGTAAACTAAATCTGCCCATGGTTAAAATGGACGAACTACTGTCCATTCATCTTTCTGAAAGATGTATGCTCTGTTTATTTCTCATCTTTGTCATAAGAAGAGGATGCATATGTCACTGTTGCAACATTCTAGGTGCAACAGTGAGATGAGGTCATGACAACCAATCAGAAGTCACTAGTGAAGCGTTAAAGTAAACATAGCTATTGGAGCTGCAGCAATGCTTGAAAAATGCCCCCTCCATTATTGGAGCAATTTTCTCAAGACGTGACCTGAGACTGAAACGCCTGAAATGTCGGGGTTGACTCAGTTTTGCATTTCCACCTAAATGTGCATTTTGGTAATGCCACCCTGATAATACTTTTGTAAAACTTTCAGCCTAGTTCTACTTCTGGTAGCTAGCTACTCGGACATCAGGGCTATGATCGAATGTGTAAAAATGCTGCTGTTACAGACAAACATACATTGTCCCACTGAGTTCCCAACTTCAAATAGCTCCTCAAGTTAGTCAAGAAAAGAAAACATGCCACAAAAAGTTTTCAGAGGACCACCTGTTGTCTATTATTTTTACATAGCACTTACTCATAAATCATAACACAGGGTAATTAATCAAGCTGTCAAAGGGAAGGTCAGAGGTTATATGGTGGAGTCAGAAGGTCATGCCTGGGCTGATAGAGGTCAGGGTCACACTGCATTCCTCATTATCAAGTTGGGATGAGAGAGAGACGGCCCAAGCAGACAAAAGTGAAAGCAGATGGAGAAGTGAGTGGACAGAAAAAAAGAAAATTTCACAAACAAAAAGAAAAGAGAAAGAAGACTGTCAGCTGCCTTCAAGAAAAGAACAGAGAAGCAAAGAAATAAGCTGCAATGTGCTCAAAGGGCTTCAGGAAAATAAAGAAACTACAATTTTATTAATTAAATAAATTGAATATAACTTTTTCTTTTTTTAATCAATGCACATTAAGCGATATTAGAAAATACGTGAATTTGGTGCCACTTTACCTTTTCAAGTCAGTGAACTCAAGATAAATTAGCATAAGGTAAACAGTTACTTGAATAAAGGGTAATTTACATGAAAAAAAAATTTATACTAAGAGGTTCCTTCCCTTCCAGAAATGGTGTGGGATTACAACATATGGACAAATAAAAGTTTTCACTCATTGCATAGATAATGTTCACTGAGCAAGACACCAAAATATTCACAAATACAAAAGCATCATAAAAGTCCTTTTGAATAACACAATAGTTATAAAATATTCTATCGTTACACTGGCCTGAATTAGATGCAGAATACTGTGCAAAATTAGCTGTCACCCTTTCCTCAAAATCTTTGTTAATCTCATTTTGAATGTTTGCAGCTTTATCAACACATGCATCAATGTCAGCTCCTTGGTTACTGAACCGCTGTAGTTGGAAGAAGATATAATTAAAATGTTTTGGCACAGAAAAGGTGAAATTGTATCTTCCCCTGTTCCCTTAGGAGTCTGTAAAACATGTAAGATATATTGACAAACACACACCCTTGTCTCTACTACTGACATCCCAGGTCACCCAAATGCTAGTTATTTCAAAACATTCACTTTACACTTGCCCATACTGTCACCTGCTGTGTTACTAACTTTTAAAATGTATTAGAACATTCTATTTTTTAAACACCACAAACTCCAGTGTTCTATTAATGAAAACAAATCACAAAAAAATAACTTCACCTCATCTTTCATTAATCTTGTATTTATAACCAGGTCCAGCTGTAAACATTTAATTTGGTTTTTGTTTATGTCAGTTGCTAACTTGGTTTTAATATCATAAAAATAAATAAATTATTAATTATGCAAGGTCTACAGACAGAAACGAGGTATTCTGAAGTGTCTTAATTTAAATTCTTTACTTTTAGCTTAAGAAAAAGGAACACACACATGGACAAATGGAAAGGCAACAAGTTGGCTGTTTCCCTGTCAATGGCAGATCAAGATTCCTAAGTGAAAGCATACAACATACAACTAGACACACATCTTTACTAGGTAGTCCCAAACTTGGACTTGGATAAACCAAAGCAAGAGCAAAGGAAGAAGATTGCATTTCCGAGCAGTCACAAGTAGAGTCCCTATTTTGTATTTCAGAGTAAACATTTTGTTATAAATAGTCTTCAGTGGCAGGTAAAGAACTAACTTAATGCAAAAAGTTATGTTTTATTGGAGAGACTTTATAAGCTATCTTTCTCACTCAAACTCTACAATGCCAGCACCTCAGCAATCCTGGGCATCCTCTTCCTATTAAATGGCACCAAAGCAGAGAAGATGTCCTGGAGTGCACTATCATTTATCTATGTGATTAAAAGTTACTTTTTCAGATTAAAGAAAAATACTGGAGTATCAAAATCTACATCTTTCTCTATCTGAAAACTATACCAATTTTTCTTCTTACTCAATTTGCTTAAAAGACAAAATTCTAAGTCTGAAAACATGGTTTCTTTCCCTCCAAATGTAGTTAGCAACTTTCTGAATGTATTCTGCCCTCTTGGTGCTTCTAGGGGCTCTTTCTTAGGACAAGGACATACTGAAGAATCGGCTGTTATGCTCAAAACTCTCTACAATTCATGGCAATTTCATGTCTTAAAAAATTGCAAAGCAGAATTAAGTACAAATCCCTCAATATTTCTGCAAATAACCCTTTTTTATCTGTAGATAAGGAACATGAACAAGAAGCAAGTGGGAGTAGCAAAGACAGAACACAACCTATGGTCAAAAGTGGTTTCTAAAAACAACCCTGAAGCTCTCTAGGCTTGCAAAGAAATCATTACCAAGTACTGTTTGTGAGTGAGGTCTAGTGTTTGAAGTTACTGAATAATACTAATAAACGATAAAGGTGTACACATGCATTCAGAGACTTTAGGAAATAAAAGCTCAGAACCGAAGGGTAGAGCCTCCATTCACACCTACTTCCAAACAAACAGGTGCAACTCAGTACAGCTATGATTTTTCCTTCCCACAGTGACCTATGTCAGAAGATCTGCTCATACTTCTTCTGCTAAATAATTTAATTACTTATGAGTTATGGTTTCTTTGTAACCTTTTAAATGACTAGCTCATTAAAATGCAAAAATATGCAAAACATGATGTCACTGGGTCAAACAGCTGTGTTGGTAAAATTATGGCTGTGAATATCCCTAAGAACATGAAAATATTAATAATTTATATTGCTCATTAGATGGCAAAAACTCTTTAAACAGATTTAGAGACAGATTAATTTTATAATCACAAAATGCTACACTACCTCATGGTAACAAATCTTTCTACCATCTGTGACCCTTTGGTATACATAAAATGTATAAAAATTCATTTTGCTTAAAGGTTCTGCATCAGAGTGTGCATATTCATGAAAAAAAGAAAGTCTTCTCTACCTGAAGGAGGTATAGGACAATGTACAAAAACCACCAAAATATTTGCCAACCATGATCGGTACTTAATTTTTCTTGAAGAAACAGAACCAGCAAAGAAGTTATGAGTCAACCAGTCATAATCTTTCAAACTAACATGTGAAGAAAAGTCTTCTGCTGCTTTAAAAAAAAAAGTCTGTCAC
>CM053769.1:679557846-679627846 GCA_028658325.1 Potorous gilbertii | reverse complement strand
ATTCAGAAATCAGGATAAACACATGTGATGTTGCTTAGTTTTGTAAATATCACAGGAATGGAATTGATGATAAAGGCAAAAGAAAGATTAGACACACACAGTTGCTTTCGAACCAAAAAAACAAGATTTTCCACAAAGGGCTGCTGTATCAAACAGTAATAAAGAGCCTCAAGCAGTTGTCTGTGCTCATGCCAGTTTCTATGCTTAATTCGGCTGCCCTGTGGTTCTTCGCTTTGACATTGAGATCTGCACGGCCACCAGAGATAATTATTTCAACCTTCAGGCCATCAGGCGTTCATTTTTGATCATGGATATGGAAGAGATGTTTTTTTGCTTCCCAAGTCTGCCAAGTACATATCAATAGAAGGGTAAAATAAGGAAAAGTGGTTAGCATTTTGAGAAAACTTGAACAATAAATTATATAAATGGTAGTTACTCTGTTGAATAATGTAGACAAGTTTTCAAAGAAAAAAATAAGATTAAATTTTCATGACTTGGAATTTGTTAGTAAATGCACTGTGAAATAATTACTCTTAACTTTGCAAAACCGCCATTGCTCCACACAGATAACTTACTTAAATGATATTTATATCCAAAACAGAATTCACATATATTTCTTATGAAAATACAAAGAAATTCCAGAAATACACCTGTACAAAAGCCATAAATTGAATAAAATAACTTAAAAACTTTAAATTATCAGACTATTTTTGAAAATTATATCCAAAAATCTTCAGCCAATAACACACCCATCACTAAGACATCCTAATAAGGGTCATTAAAATATTTGATAATACATTTTAGGTAATTCTACACAATACACAGTACTGTCCTTGATCATATGCATACAAAACACTAAACAAGTTTTCTAGTTCAAAATAAAATATTTTTTCTCCTTTTAATAAAGCAGTTTTTTACTTCTAACATTATATGAAATAATACTCTGAAAGACAGTTTTTATCATATGACTAATAATGTGATAATATGACTTGAAAAGACCACAAAATATAGAAAAATACTAAAGAGAATTCACTCAAATGGGAAAAAAATCAGCCAAAATATTTGTTGTAAAAGTTTTAAAAAGAATATACTCGTATTCTATAAGAAATCTATGCTCACAATATACCATGTACATAAATAGGGGACTAGACAAAGTACAGAAAAGCACAGTGAATTTGAATACACAGGGGCAAATGTGGCTTAAGCTGAAAATCTAGCCATTTTTTGCAACAAGAACAAAATGGCAATAGAGAGGTAACTAGCCAATGAGCTACTAGTATTTTTGTTCATTTTCACAGAAGGAAAGGGTGAAAAAGGCCACCCCAAATAGGCTAAAATATATTTGGAACAGTTGAACTTAAAATCATTAAGTTTAAATTTTTTAATATTTTCTTATCCTTAAAAAAGCCAAAACACTCATGGTTCCCAACACTGAAAGTGTGCTTAAGAGGTAGTATCTTTAACAGGTTTCTGCAACTGCTGTGACATATGCTCACTTTTTTTTTAATTGAACACCAGAGTAAGTGACAAAAAAGCTAAGTTAACATCTTCCTCAGGAAGTGTAAACTTCCATATTCTAAATTCTACAGAATGCTAATTAAATAAAAATCTAAAGAGAGGTTAGAGCACCACATCATCAGAAGAGAATACTTAAATTTTAAAGTGCATTTTTTTATCTTATATACCAAGTTCATATGACAGAGAGTCAAAGAGAAGTTGGCAATGAAATGGTACATGTAAAATAAATATAAAGTAATTGATCTGAACTGTCTTGAAGATAGAAAGCCATTTTTATAATTACAGAGGAGGGAAAGAGGGAAGAAGGAAAGCAGAAGGGGAGAGAGAGAGAGAGAGAGAGAGAGAGAGAGAGAGAGAGAGAGGAGTATTAGAATATCGATGGCCATCTTCATTAAGAGAAGTATAGTAAAGAGTGCTTGACTTGGATTCAAAAGAAATGGCATCAAATCTAGGCTGTGCAGCTATGCACTATCTGTAGGGTTCAGAAAAACCCCACATCATCTCTAAGATTCCATTTTCACACCTGTAGAGTAGGGCTACCAAGCTAACCCGTTAGGCTGTACACCATAAAATATTACACAGATTTCATAGGATTTAGAACTGAGATGTCAGAGACTGAGTCTAACCACATTTTATAAATGAGTAAAATGAGACTCAAAAATGCAGTTTGGCCAAAGAGGTGTAGGCAATAAGATGCTTTCAGTAGTAGCAATAACAAAAGGTAACAACCTGTTACTTTTATAAACTGGATACTGTGATAGCTCAACAGATTTACAATATAATTTAGACTAGAGAGATTCTGAAGAAGATATTTTTACACAAAGTAAAAGAGATGTATTTGCTAAATAAACTGCCAGTATGAAAATTATCCTTCCTTAAGACTTTTGGAGGTGGGATTCAAATCTTTAAAAGTATACAAGTATTCAACATAACTAAATATAAGATAAAAGTTATATGAAATTTGGCATAAAAAGAAATAAGATTCCTAGAGGGCCTGTAATAAGAGAACAAAATTTTATTGTTGGCTCATCTATGTTAGTTGCCTTCCTTAAGAAAAAGATATTATCAATAATCTAGGAAGAAGGTAAAGGAAAAATACTTTTCCTTAGTACCTTCAAGTATCTATTTTGTAATGTCCCTTGGGTAATTTCAAGTTCTTACAAAATTGAAGATGGTTAAGTAATTTTGTTTTTTTTTGTCTTTGTACCCTCAGCAAACAGCAAAGTTCCTTGAACATGGTAGATATTTGATAAATGTTCTCTGAAATGAACTGAAAACTATGAAAACTCAAAGGACAGGAAATTAACATAAAAGATCGTAGGATAAACTATTCTATGATGAACTGTTCCCTTCGGACCTCAAAGGATTTAATAACCTTACAGAGGCCCTTTCTCTCACATGAATTCATTGTAAATTCTGGATTTTGAAGACATGAAGAAAAATATGTTTAGGACAAAAAGTCGTATTACTTTCTCCAACCAATCATTTTTACATGCAGTTACCATCTACTGGAGTAAGGGGAGAAAAGGATAATCTGTGTATTTTAGGGTGTACCAGGAAGGAAGGGGAAAGTCAGAAATGATGAGGTCAGGAAAAATCTTTAAAATGTAGTTGTCAAAGAACTGGCCTTAACAGTAAGGACTTATTGTCTTCATATTTGCAGCTGTAAATTGTGAGAGACATAGCTCCCTTCAGAATTCCTTACTGTTTTCATACCCTCAGACATGGGCATTCATCGATAGGATTCATCGATACTCCTACGGGTATCAGGGCTACTAGAGAGTTTCAGTAACTTAAGGACATGGCTAAAATACCTGTGTATCTTCTAATGGTCACTGTCTGCTTTTCCCACTTCCCTTTAGCACCTTAAGCAGCACTGGAATTTCCAAAAAATACTTCCTTCCTATCTGAAATTGATATTGCTTTTTTTGTGAAGTTTCCTTTTTGTGATCTCACCTTTTGTACATTCTACTGTCTGGAAGTTATATATACAGTGTACAAGCTATCAAAACAATCCCATAAGCAAGAACTACCCCTAGAACCAATGGCATGTGGCAGGTACTATTTACGGTTATCTTTAAAATTTTTCTTTAAATTAAAAAATAATCTTTTCATAGTTCCCAATGCAAAATTTAAAATACGCATAGGTCCTAAAGATTTTTAATATGAGACATATAACTCTTTTCCTCTTTCTCATCACCTCCACCATGACTTTTTGGCTTGCCTTAGCCAAAACCACTAGCACTGCTAAGCCTCAGGAGTGGCAGACTATGCTAAAAATACAGAAGATTCCACTCAAGAAGTCCTATCTTATATAAACCTAATTACTAAATAAAAGATAATCTTTCCATTTTCTTGCCTCTCTTTGTCTAACCTAGGGACTTACATTAGTTAAGTTTATTTCTGCTCAAACCTGAAAAGATGAAAGCAATGCTTTTAGATAAAAACCTTTCTTAAATTTGTAATGTGGTTAAGGTACTGATTTTTTTAAGCATTTCTCTAAGGCTTATAATAAGTGATACATTATAAATCTTGGATTCCCAGCTGGTAAATGCCTCCATTCTTTTTAGCATGCCTAAAACTGGTGGCACCTCTCATCCAGAGGCAATAGTTACCAGGGTCATCCCTAAGTGTCATTTATATTTTTAGATCTGAATTTAAAAAGCATCAGCTTTAAAGGAAGCTCCTAATGGAAACAGTCATTATCAACACATTATATCAATACTACAGGCTCAGTAATTTGTCTGTCAGATTGCTACAGGGTGTGAGATGTTTGGTTACTAAGTGTGAAGCAATGACTTCTTAAATCTGATATTTCCAAAATGTATAATCACATCAAGTACAATGTTATCTGGGAATGTTTCAGACATCCTTTACCAAGGGGGCAGCACAGGAACAAGTCTTCACTGTCAGAGTGCTTTAGCTTGGATATTCAAGTACCACAGAAGTACGTTAAAAAAAAAAAAAAAAGCTGAGGACTTTGCAAGACTATTTTGGTTACTCTAGTCCTTTAAACTCTTTAATTTTCCCAATTTTAACATGGGAGGTGGAGGAGTGGGTGGGGCACAGACTTGCAAGTATGCCATATTTTGCCCATGGAGTTCAGAGTATTTAAGTAGTCACTATGCAAGTTCAAGTGAGTACAGGTAACAAAGAATGAACTCAGAAGTGACTCGGATAATTTGGAAAGGGAAAGGGGAGTTAATTTACATATTAAAGGATGCTTAAAATGAGGACTGAATATAACAACTACTTAGTTTACCATGTCATTGGGAGGTTTGAGGAGTAGACTTGTTATTTTTATTGGTTTAGACTCAACTTCAGAGAATTCTCTGGTGAGGAAAATTCCTCTTTAAATGCAGACATGTTTTCTGAAATTTAGTAGTCTTAGAGAGCTATCTAGAACACTAAGAAGTTAAGTGACAAGTGCCCAGGATCAAAGAGCCATTATCAACCACAGGGAGGAAGTAAGTCCAGAGTTCCCTAGCTTTGACACTGTCTCTCTCTAGTCACTATACCACACTGCTTTCCTTTAGGGCTATCTTAATAACAAGAGGTATTTTTTAAAATCACTTTTCTATAACAACACAGTTTAAATTTAATTTAATTTTCTATTTTATATGTTATCTAATAAGGCGTATTTTTTTCTGAAAAGTAGGCAGAATATAAATGGTAGAGTTTAATGAAATATAACATATTTAAGTATCTCTTTCCTATAAAATAATAGTGTGACATCTCCTTTAAGAGTCCATAATCAATATTATAGAGAGAAAAGACACAAGTCATAAAGACCTCAGTTCAACTCCTGCCATGGATACATTCTAACTGTGTATCATGGGCCAATTGCTGGACCTCTCAAATCCTTAGTAATTCACTAAGACCATAAGTTATAAACCAACTGCTGATCTGCATGGGTAGTGGGAGTTTCCACTCCTGGGAATTTCCTCCATAGATGAAATCAATATGCCCATAACTGGACAGGGCCTAGTAAGAGAGAGAATAGAAAACAAGCATTTTTTTTCCATATAGAAAATTACCTTTACTCATTTAAGTGCATTTCTCAAATAAAAACAGAAACAGGCATTTTCAGTTAGGATAGTAATATAATTTTCAAAAAAAATAAATAATACAGAATATTCAAATTTAACAGCAATTACAGAACTTGTACCCTTAGTATATTTTAGGTATAACCGAATCTCAGTGGTTTTCTAAGTTGGGCCATAAATCACAGCAAAATCAGTGCTGAAAAGTAATAGCAGACATTGTGAGTATTCTTTCAACACAGAAAATGTAAAAACAAAAACCCACATGTAAGCTTCCCTACCCATGACATGACAAATAAAAGGAGTCAGTATAACTGAAGGAGAAGGTGAGCACAGAATGTAAAATGAAGTTATGTCCTGAACAGTTTGCTTCTCCAGTGGAATACAGTAGGATATCATTAGTCTTTACATTGGGAAAAAATTGCACACTATTCATGGAAGGATTATTCGTGTGAACTGACCCTTCCGACTCCCTAATGCCCAGAAGGATCATACCCCAAAGCTTTGGGGAACTCCACACCAGACTTACTCCCATAGCTGTCTTCCTTTATTTGGCAGCATCTCTACCCTCCTCCTCACCCTGAAGCAAGAGAAACAGAAGACCCATCTGAAAACAGGGAAAAGAGAAGCTAGAATATCTATCAGCCCTATGGTGGTGAATGACTTATTGCTTGCAAATTGAATGTGGTTGTTTTTTGTTTTTGTTTCATTCTTGCTAGAGTTTAGAGCTAATGAGAGATTAGGTGGAGGGAGGAATGGAGATTACTCAAGGAGAAACAAGTTTATCTCAGAGGCATAAGATAATTATGAAAGTAGAAATTACAAACTTAGTTGGGGGGAGTACCATGAGGATACTGAGGAACCATAAAAAGCAGAGTTTACACAAAAGGAAAGTCAAATTCACCTTGTTCCTCTCATCACATATCTATTTTAGAGGTTTTTATTTCTTTATTTTTCAGACTTGTGATTTATTCTGTGTGCTCAACTCCTTCCCCTGATTCAGGTGACCAATATTTCTGCAATTTATAGTCTGAGTTGCTAGAGAGTATTACAATATAAAATAGCATGTTGGTGCTCAAACAACTAGTATCCACTAGCCCTCTCATCATGCTGTCTCTTTTGCTAGATTTTAAGGGTTTGAATACATCAGATCATGTGTGAGTTCCTAAATATGTGACTTAGCTTGAAATAACTGATCTCATGTGAATTAACCACCACCATTCTAGTTATATAGATACCACTCCTCCTCTCCTATACTGGGAAAAATAGATTGCCAGCTATGAACTGAAAGTTAGAAGGGGAAAATACTGGTATTGCTACACTAAGTTAAATGAAAATATGAAATAATATTCCTGTATGCTGCTTATGTTTAATAATATGGAGAATTTGGACAAATAGAATGATTTAGCTTTTAACTTTGGAGCTATATGAGACATTGGAAAAGGAATTAATCCAGAAATATTTTATAAGGATGGAGTTGTCTTTTCACTGGGAAAATTAAGAAGGCAGTAAACAGACTGTAGGTCTTCTGACAAGAGGGACTACATAGCTATCCTCCAAAGAGTATAAATGTTGTTGATTGGGTAAATTATGAATGCTTTACATATAATACACAACAGAGGTAAACCCTAATAAACTATCAAAAATAGAAATATGAACCCCATAGCTACAATGTAAAAGTACTTACAGAAGGACCCTCTGCATATTAGGCATCATGTTATATCTTAAATTTCATAACTTCTTATGTTAAGAACTAGCTTCGATTTTTAAAAATGCTGCATCTATGAGGACAATCTATTGCTCTTTAGAAAGAAATGAGGAATAGAAAGTATGTGGATTATTTGTTCTTCACTAAAAAAGGGTAAATAAAGCAACCAGGGTTTGAGATAGGGTACAAAGAACGTTGCCATGGTTACATGCTTTCCCATATCAAATTAGAGCAGAATTTGTGTACTTGAGGTTTGTTGACAGCCTACATAGGCCATAAAAAGAATACAAGGCTAGAAGTTTGAAATCTAAATATATGCTGCAAAGTCTGTTGAGAGAAAGTTGGGTGAAGAAAGAGGCATCAGGAGAGCAACGGAGATGTTTGGAGGATCAGATGCCATTTCAGAAAAGGGGAATTTTTGTTTTGGATATGATACATAAAAAGTCTCTCCAAGTTTAAGACAATCTTTTCTTTATAATAACAAAATATTCTCATCCTAGCATCCAACTAAATGATTAAGAAGAGTCATTCTTCTTGGCATATAAGTAGGAACAGGAGTGTTACCACCTGCCCAATAGTGTAGATGTCAATATGGAATCTCGAGATCTTCAAAAGAACAGCAGAAGGGCTGGTTACTCCTAAGTAAGTGCAAGGCAATACATTGCTGCACATCTGTCTTTATTACTTTTTATGTATTATTTAACACATAAGTAAATTCTCTTCAGCACAGGTAGAGAATTCACATTGAGTTAAATAGCCCTTAAAAACCAGTACGGTCTGGTGTATAATCAACAAACTGCCTAGTCTGTTTGCAAAAGATGGCACTTTCATTTGACTAGCAATTTCTTCATATATTTATCATTACATGTGTGTGTGTCTGTGTGTGTGTGTGTGTGTGTGTGTGTGTGTGTGTGTATATATATATATATTTAATTCTTTTGGTCTTGTCCAGATATTTAATCTGCATATATTTTAGTTGCAAAAATTTGAGCCATATGGAAATAATTTTTGTAGGTATTATTCTATGGTCAATTAAATTAAAGAGACATTTCCTATAACTCATAACATTTTATTTCTTCCAGCTTTATGGTTTTGTCATTGTAGGAGAACTCTGGATGTAGAAACTTCTTCCACCAATATCTGTAACCTATCTATAATCTATAGTATTATACAGCTGTGATTTACAAATAGTCACACAGCTAGAATGTGTTAGAAGTAAGACTTGAATCCAAGTCTTTCTGCCTCCAAGGTCTTATGCATTTATTGCCATACTGTTTTTCACAGGAACATAAAGGAAAAATCACTGTGGCATAAGAAATGATGAAAATTAACAGAGGAAAAGTGAAGCAAGCAGAACCGGGAGAACACTATACACTGAATGCAATCAAATCAAAGACAGTCACACTAAAAAGAAGTTGCACTCTTAGTAACTGTAAGGACTGATACACTCAGTGCAATTCTGGATTGACAGAAAAAGCTGTCAATTGGCATGCAGTTTGAAGTACTAACTTTTGGCTAATGCACTGAAAACAGAAAATCGCTAAAATACTTTTCACTATCTTGCAAAGCCTAGACTAGCTATATTTTTTAATCAGCTTGCTTTCAGTACTAGAAAGTGACAATACTCCTTGACTGAATGGCCAGTTATGTCCTCCTCACGCGGATCTGAACTGTAGACTGATGGAGATGCTCATCATTGTAAGTGAGTAGTACAAAATAAGAGGCACATGTAAAGGAAGCAGGGGCATAGAGGTAAAGCACAGGATAATGGAGAGTTGGAAAAATACACTGGAAATCATCTGGTTCAATCATTTTTCAGATGAGGAAACTGGACAGCAGATAAATGAAGGGAAGAAGCAGACAATTGAAGACTAGTTCTCACCCACATTTCTGAAGTCACTGCCACCTTGGATGACAGGTTTTATGAGTTGTAGATGCAGTAATATGTATACATGCACACAAGCACAAAGGTTAGATCACAACTGTGTATGGTGAAGTGAATAGTAGAGGAGACGTTCAATCCTGTATTAACTCTGGGACTATAAACTATGGTGATAAATCTGTATCAGAAGTAACATTAAGGACTAGTGTCTAGGATATCTGAAATGCCTTTCATTTGTAGAAAAGAGGATATCCAGTAATGAAGCTGGCTTCCACGTACAGTTTCTAATCAGTTTCTACCATACAAAATAATTGGTGGCACAGTGGAGAGTGTCAGTCCTGGAGTCAACACAAATGCAGCCTCCCCAGACACTTCTCAGCTGGGTGACCCTGGGCAAGTCACGTAACCCCGGTCTGTCTCATTACTCTCAACTGTAAAATGGGACTGACAATTGCATCTACCTCCTAGGGCTGTTATGAGGATCAATGAAGATAACTGCAAAGCACTTAGCACACTGCCCAGTTCATAGCAAGCATTATATAAATGTTAGTTACCATTATCATGAATGTCATTAGATCCAAACACATTCAGAAGTCAAAAAGTGAGACTGCTCTAGTTCCACAACCGTGGTCAGTGTTTACACCAGAAGGTAGAAACACCTTCAATCTCTGAACTTCAAGTTCAAAATCTTGATGTTATATGCAGAGACCAAGGTCTTTCTATCATTTTCCTACTTCTTCTTTCACTCATGATTCTATACCACATGCTTCTTAATCTGTGCCCAACCTCAGCTCCACTCCATCATCCCTGTTCAATTCCCAATCATGTCACCTGGACAGGGCTGTTTGTTACCTCAGGATCACAGGTTTTTAGAGTTGGGAGGTTTGCAAGTACCACCTCAAGAGTGGTATATATACTGGATAGACAAGGGTGAGTGAGTGAAACTGCAAAGTCAGTACTGTATATATTTTGACTAAAGAGCTGACAAAAAATACAAGTGTTAAACTAAATACATTGTTGTGATTTCCAGGTATCATTCATTCTAGCATAGTGCCATAAAGAAACAAATTGAAATATGTTCACCTGTTGTCTGTGACATGCCTTTAGATAAAAAAGGAATTTCAGAAATGAAGGTAAAGAAGAGAGAGTATCAATAAATATCCTTACTAAAATCAGTAATAATAAACTTCTTTGGAGGGATCTTTTTAAGTGGTAAAATTAAAATAAGAACCCATGCCTTCTCAATATACATTCGTATCATGTTGTCTTGCTCATATTCTTTGTTTTAAAGAAAAGTCACGTGTAAAGATTTTGAAACAGAACCACTCAAAGTTTAAGTCATGCAACAGACAATAAAGCAAACACCACTTTTCAACAGTGGTTGAACATCCCTTTATCCCTGTTTCTAAACCACTACATTATCATTAATTTTCACCAAATATCTGCATAAACCTCACCTTCAAGAAATTATGTAAGAGATCATTTGCTATATTCTAGCAAACCTAAAAGCTGAATGCATTTTAAGCTATGACTATATATATATATATATATATACACACATATATATATATATGTGTGTGTGTGTATATATATATATATATATATATATGTATGTATGTATGTATAGTTATGTTTCTGTGCTACTGTTCAATGTGTAATGTGTTGTAGTAATAAACCTGCAGATAAGAGTCATTAGTCACCTGGTTTCCATTAGTGAGGCACACCATCTTCTCAATCAAATGAAGGAGCAGAATCCAGTGACTGAAGAGAAAAGCTTTTGTTGTGATTGTTGTTTTTCCTAGTAATCCTCTAGCTATTCTCCAGACTTAAATCAGCCAGCAGAGGGAGCACTATCAAGTTTTTAAAGTGATCCACCCAAAGATTTCTAGTAATTTAATCCTACATATTCCTGTCTAGTAATTCCTTGAATGACACAGATGATTGCCTTTATAAGCCATAAGCAGATACTACTTTATTTCAGAGAAATTTACCTTCTCTCTACTTCAACCTACCAATAAGAGAAAAAAATCACACCAAAACCAAAGAACTAGAATACTAAACACAACGTGCATCAGAATTCCTGGGTTTGTGATACTTTACAAGCACTTATGGATGAAGACTCAAGTTTCCAAAAACTAAATCCAATCATGCCCAGGTTGACTAACAATTCTCAGAAATGAATAATGAGAGTTAGTAAGAGAAGGGTAATGAGCGGAAAGTCTTTCACTTTTGCCCCTAGCCTGGTGTGGTCAATACTAACTGCTAGAACAGATGAGGCTGCCTCTACAAATAAACAGGGATTTCAGTGAATCCTATTTCTTAGTTAGATGTCTGCTAGAACATGTTTTTTTAATGGGTACAGAAATGTGATCCAAAAATTAACACTAAAAAAGTATCTTCAAGATGACAGAAGCCAAAGTTATCTAATTCCAATCAATTCTTAGACCAATGACTCATTTACAGATATTTCATTTCTCACTTAGCACAAAAAAGTCAAGCTTCTCCTTTAATAGCATAACTTCTTAAATACTAATTATTGCTTTTTTCTGAGAACATGAGATCTAATAAGATACAAAGATATTTAGAATTTGTGCCTCATTTATATAAGGTTAGGAAATCCTACAATGTCAAATTTATATGAGTGAACATTCTTAGTATTCCCTAGATAAAGATGAACATTATTTACACTACGATATTATTTATGGTTTGAACATGTCTAGTCAAAATTGTGTTAAGTAACTTTTAACATGAACATATCCCTTTTCCACATTTACAAATAACATTAAAGCCTGAAAAACGTGTTGGAATAAAGGTACAATTTTAATTTGTATTTAATTTTACATATATATATATATTACATAGAGAAATACTTTTTTAACTGGAATGATTATGGAAGAAAAACTCTTGGTCAGTGTTAAATGTTGCCTTGCTTAGTTAATATAGTCAAATTTTACTTAAATTTTAAGCAACTGAAATCTATTTATATTTTCTACCTTTTAGTGATAAATGTCACATTCATCTATTAGGAAATGCTTTTTAAAATTGGGGTTATATGGTAGAATTAAAGTCCCAAAGAGAGAACCTTATTTGTAACAGGTATTTTACAATAATAAGATGGGGGAGACAAGGTCACATAGTGATAGTGAACTAAAAATTCAGTATGAGTTAACAGGGAGTGTTATAAATGCCTCATATTAGAAAGTCCATTGACTAGTTGGATAGCATACAAAGTAGAGCAACCAGGATATCTGAGTGCCTGGAATTCATATCTGATGGCAATGAGGATGACGATTTATACACTGCTTGAAGGTTTGCGAAGCACTTTACAAATATTATCTCATTTTACCATCACAAAAACACTGGGAGGGAAGCCTGGTTATATTCCTCATTTTACAGATGAGGATCCAGAGGTGGGCAGAAGTTAAGTTACTTGTCTAGGGTCACATAGTTATTTAATGGTGTAGGCAACTCAGGTTTTCCTGACTCAGTCTAGTATCCACTGTCATATGAGGTTCAGGTGGAGGAACTAGAGCTGATTAGTGTGGAGAAATGATGGCTCAGGGAAGTCATGATAGTCATCTTCAAATACCTGAAAGACTGATACATGGAAGACAGATTGGGCCTGATTTTTCTGGCCCCAAAGAGCAAAGGCAGGAGCAATGTATAGAAGTTCCAAAGAGGTCAATTAATACTTGAAGGAAAAACTTCATTATCATAACTATTCAAAAGTAGAATAGAATGCCTTTGAAGGTAGTGAGTTCCTGCTCTTCTGAGGTTGGATGACCACTTCTCTACAATGTTGTAGTAGGGATTCCATTTCAGGTGTGAACTGGGCTAGATGGCCAATGACCTAAAATTCAGCGATTAAATTATAAATGTATAAATGTAGAGATATATTTTTAAAATATTCACTTCGAAGGATATATGTGTATGTTACCACCATATAAACATAAAAATTCCCATATTAACAAAAACATTATTCTGTGAGTCTAAGCATTTCATCCTTTCCCACTGAGGTACAGCATGAAAAGCCACAGATTAAAACTCAAAGAGCTGAGATCTTTTCCTGGCTCTACCACGTATTAGCTGTGACTTGCTCTGAAGCCCCTTAACACTTCTGGACCTCAGTTTCCTCACTGAAAAAATGGTCGCAATAATGTTTATTTCAAATTATTTACACGAAGAGCAAAAGTAAAAACTAAATTACATGAAAGCATATTGTAAGCTGTAAACACAAAACAAATATATCATATATAAATAATCTCAGTTCTGAACCTTTGTAGCATCTGGGTTATTGTGCTTAATAAATGATTTTTTTTCTATAAATGCAGTGCTATAGTCCTGAAAAGATTAAAAAAAAAGTAAAAGAACCTTAAAGTGAAGAGATTTTAAAAAAATATTCAGAATTCTGATTCAATTGATTTTATTGCCCACCTCTTTATTTGTATTCACTAAAGGACATTTTCCAACTGAGATATATGACTAAATACTGAAAAGTATGACTAAATATTGGTATGTCTATCAATCAAGTATGAAATCAGTCAGCCAGCATTTATTAAAAGCCTTCTGTGTGCCAGGCATTGTGCTAGGTCATAGAGGTGGTTACAAAGACAGTATCTTTAAATAATATATAATATAACATAATCAAATATATAATCAAAACTTAAGCATATATCAAAGGTATTTCTGAACAAGGATCTTAATTATTTCAATTTACTTTACTGTATTACATAACATTGAGAATACAAAACATGACTTCAAGGTTTGTGTTGAGAAGTTTTATCAAAATACAAGACATATAAAGCGGGCAAAATATGGAATAATTTTCAACTATAAAAAGAGATTTTATCCTGTTTTGGAGGAACTTGGAATTCAGCTAAGAGTTCCCAACTGTGTGAGAGACTTTTTGATAAAGATCACTTCTCAAGTAAGCTTAAGGAATTCTTCTTTAAAAAAGAAGAAAATTAAAGGCTATTTCCTACTTTTCACTGTAGTTTTTAACGAATGAAAATAATTGCAGAAAGCTTTAAAAATATTTTCAGTTGGTAAAAGAGTATACTTTCTAAATTGACAAAATCAATAAAGATTTATATTAATATCAAAGCCTCCAGTGTACACTATTAAGTAAATCTCAATTTAAGGTTGCAACTGTTAAATAAAAAGCAGTATATCTGTACTGCATTATGTTTTTATCTCTCACATGAGACATCTTCATGCTTTTAGACCAGTCTTTTTAAAACTATGCCACATACTTATTGTCAGGCCTCAAAAATATCTGTGGAGAAAAAAATGTTAGGAATTTATCTCATCACAGTTCTGCTAAGAATACCTGATTTCTGAAGTCCAAAATATCAAGGTTAAGAAACATTAGAACCTTCCTGAAAATAAAATGAAAATGAAACCACAAGAAAATAAGCTTTGTGTGGTAGTTTTGTTTTAATTAAAAGAAGGTTGCTACGGCATTTGGAAGAGAGCTTTCAAGTAGTAAGCATATTTATTATTTTTCATTTTTTGAAGATAAAATATCAAAAGACAGTAGTCTTCAGGAAAGGGCTAATAATGAAGACAATCAGCATATCACTACTGAGCTGCCAAAAATACTTAATAAACATGCCCAGTATTTTTCTTTCCCAACGATCCATTTCAGTGCTTGATATGAGTTCATGATACATAACATCACTTATATGGAGAAAAAATTTCATGTAAAAGTTATCTTTTTTAATGATTTCCTTCCTATATTGAAATATGGCAAAAAATCAGAGAAAGTCATTGTAATATTTTAAAATAAGGTATGCTCCTTGCTAAGTTTTCTTTCTCAACTGAAGGTTTCCAAGGAGTTAAATTACATATTCCTATAATGTAGAAAAACTTTGTAAACGTTGTCAGCTTTAGAATTATAGTAGTATGTACAGAGACTGACAGATTCCTAACAACGTTTTTTATTTTCCCACTATGGCCACCTATGCCCCCTGCTGCCCACATATTCCTTTATAACAGATTAAAATATCAAGTCTCAAATGAAGACTAAGTGATGTCAACTGTTCAAAAGAACTAAGTTATAGATAAAGATAAACTGATGTCACTAAACATTTGTTAGACTTCTCTATTTACACTTTCTGATGAAATATGCATATTAAAATGAAATGATGAAAATATAAATAAAAAATAATACAAACACAATTGAACGATACTTAAAGTACGTTTCATGGCTAATTTTAAAATATTAAAATCTTATTTTTATTTTCACAATTAAAGATTACTGAATTTCGATTACTTCTGAGGAGAAAAAATTTCCTTGACTCTTGGTCATGCATTAGGCAAATTCATGAAACAAATGCAGAGAATTTATCTGTATGTGAGTAAATGTGCAGATGACTGGGGCATGCTGCATTGTTTTTATACTAATTCAACAGTTCATGAAGTCAACAAATCAAAATGTAAAATACACATGCTTCAAATAAAATCAAATTACAAAAGAAAACTTTGTAACAAAAACATTTTTGTAAAATATGTAAAAATGAAATTACATGTATGAATGCTTACTCTTTATTACTTACTCAGTGATAAAAATACATTTCCCACAGGCATCAATTACTTAAGCATATAATCTTTATGGACCTTAAACAACACATCTGAAACAAAAGGAAGATTATCAAAGACTTTCAAAAATGCTTTCTAAAGAAGTAAACTTGTAAAGTCCCTTTGCCTTTGCCTTTAAAAAAAAAAGAATCCCGTGTTATAATATGTTACTCTAGTACTTATAATGGTTTTACAGAAAATTTCTAAACTAATTTAAGAAGCTAAATTTAGAAGGACACACAAGTATTGTACTGGATAAAAGACTTAATAAGAGCAATAACCACAATAAGCAATCATGCCAATTGTGCCAGGTTATTTTATTCAATGAATAACAGAAGACCATGCCTTATTTTTAGTATGGCATACTTGATCTGGTCAGAAAAAAAGTAAATTATAAATATTGTTCAGATATATGCTTGATATTATGATATGTAAAGAAGAAGAAGAGTCTTTCTAACTGTGCAAACATAAATTAAAAGTCATGGGGAAAAATCTCTGTCCTAAAACAGTTCATTTTAAAACTATTGGGGAAAAATACATTATTTCATATTCTGTGTCCTCAAAAGGAATGTCTCCTGCAATTTTCTCACTGCTACTATGAACAAGCACAGAACATTTTATAATAGCTTCAGCAGTATACATACATACACACACTCTATATATGTGTGTGTGTATATATATATTCAAGTCTTTTGAACATCTATAAAACATAAAAAACATTTTAATGCTGATATGATACAAGAACACCCATTCAGAAGAAAACCATCAAGATTTACTATGTGTGATAATACTTAGGAAATTGTCTAGGCTTAACATTTTCTAGCAAATTCTCTTACTGTTGTTTAACATAACTGCATGTTTTCAGGGAATGAAACTGTTTTGACCATAAACACAGACTTAAAACTATTTACTGGCAACATTAACTTCTGTGCACGCAAACAGCGAACGCTGCAATGCACTCCAATAAAAGTCAAAGCAGATTTTGCATTACTGAGTGTAAGAAAGTAACTAAGGCATATGGTTTTTATAACCACTTCATTCTATAGTAAAATATTTAGAATAACAATAAACTATTAGATTATACAACTTAAGATTGAACATTGACATGTATGATTATGTTTCTTTTTTATATATTGGATTTATCTTTGCTAAATTTTTTAACTATGAAAAATAAGTGCCAAAGATAATTCAACTGAGATACTTATATAAGATTTTTCAAATTGGCATCACATTTTGGTTTGAAAATGCAACTTCCGGCTTTTTGGAAACCCCCAACCTGAACTAAATAAACTACATAAAAATTATGCCGTTAGAGAAAATGGAAAAAAAATTTTTTAAAAATGTATGTAAGCCAAATAACATCTTTTCAATAAAATGAGTTTGGCAGAAGGCAAAGAAAAGCCCACCTATGGTTTATTTTGTTAACTGTATAAGTCACAACAATAAATTATATTCTATATAAATTACAAGCATAACAATGTCCCTTAATCTTCACATTTAAGTATGTGGAAATTTGCATTCTTGTATATTACTCTTCTCTTCCCTTTGATCCTCCTCGGTACTCAGATCACTGTTAACTATTCTGGGTGGTCTCCCATCAGGATTCAGTGATCAGTGTCTTTCTCTATTGGCTGCCTTCTAGGGATTCCTATCAGCTGTATTCTTACATGCATCTGACAACTTTATTAGCTCACTCAGATTGTGCTTCAGAACATCTCCACTGCACACATACCCTTTTTCAAACAATCACACTTTTGTAGTTGACTCAGAACAAATAATTATATGAACACTTCAGCTGTTAGACTCAATAATAAGGTCGAAATGAAGAGAAATTTCACATTATGTGTAAGTCAGGGCTTGGTTTTCATGTTCAGGCTCAAAAAATCAATTTCAGATTGATTTTTGTGTATATATCGTTATTGTCAGAGGATTAATTGATGAATTTTTCATTTGATGAGTCAGGTGGAATAGGCTCTAAGGCACTCAGTGAGCAGAATTCTAATTTATTATGGTTGCTTGTGCTATGCAGCAAAATCATCAATTGTGATATTTTATCATAATTTATTTGCTCCAAAAAATATTGAGTTTAAGGTCCCAAAGTAAAAAACAAAACAAAACAAAACATTCCATTAGTTATCCTTGTGTAACAACTATGTACGATTAAATCATGTTTCAAAAAAACTGATTTGAGCCTTTAAAAAGGCACAAATCTCCCTTTGATTCAACATGTCAGGAGTGTTTTTATATTTTGTTATGACCTAAATCTGGGATATAGCAGGCTGAATCTCAAATGACTAGCTATTTAAAAGGCAAACATATATGCAAACACATATATAACATCCAAAATTACCAAATTATGTACTGCAAACTATATAGTATACTGCAGTCAACATTGCAAACATTTCATAAATATGATTTTAACAACCTGCCAGAGTTCTGAAATGTATTTCTAAATTTAAGGATATTTTAATTCAGTTCAGAAGTAGTACAAAAATGCTTTTGGTGCTGAACATTCCAAATTAAAATGACACTTAAAGGAAAGATTATATGCATTTTATTTATTGAACACATTTTTCTAAAATAGCCATTTCAGGAGATATTGCCTCCTTAATTGAATGCAATAAACAAGTGTTAAGAACCTACTATGCATGAGGGACTATGATAAAAATTACTGGCATTTTCACCTAATTTTTAAAAAATGATTAAAAGACATATAAATAAATGTGTCAAGTTTTTCTTGACTATTCTAGCTCTCAAAATTTCCCTCCCTCCCTACTTGCCTCCCCCAACCATGCTTCTGAACTTGGAATAGCAGAGGATGTTTTCCAATGCATTTATATTTTCAAGAATTTAGCATCTACAATGACTATAGAATTTTTCATAAATCAATTTAATATGGTGACAAGAGACTCTCAAAGTAGAGATATATAGAGTACATGTACATGTATTTAGAAAGAAACAAGTTCATTTCCTTTGTCTAGATATCAAAAATATCATTATATCTTCATATTATAACCTTTTTAACATTCAATTCTTTTCTCATTACAAGTCCTGAACAAAGCTTTTTATCTTCAGCAGTTACACTGTGCTTTACTCTGAATCACCTTTCCCCTTCACCTTCTTTTTTGGTGGTTTCTCCTTTTTTCCAGGTTCACAGTTAGGGGGAAGAAGATGGTGTAGCCACTCTAATTCCCTCCAACTGGATCATCTTCCAAAGCTCCCATACACATGTAAAGAATCAGTTGTCTGAAGGCCAGGAGCTGAAGCTTTCTATACCAATCAACAATGTTTTAGGTCAGCTAGGGAACAAATCAGTTATGATATGTGTACTCCTCAAGTGCTATGAACTATCTACGCCGAACTATTAGCATCAAGGATATGGTGTAAGGGTCAGATTCAGCTCAGACTAATGTCACCCACTACCTCTCTCGATGCTTGCTTCCCTGGTGACCCCGCCACTTCCTTTTATTACTCTGTTCTCCTTAGAATCTATTGCCAGGAACCAAAGTGTCTACAAGAAGAAACTATCTAGGCTCATCAACAGACTGAAAATGACTCCAAGTCAGTTTTTGTTGGGCTTTTGCTACACTCTCTTAGAAAGTGATGAGAGGAGAGCAAGGCTCTGTGAACTTTATCTTTATTCTAAGTACAGAAATCTCTCTCCCAGGCCTAAGCTCTACGTGCTTTCAGGATGGAGGCGTAATGATGAAATGAGACAACCCAACTTTGTTCTTTACACAGTCTTGTTTTTTCCTCATTTATTAGCACAATTCTCTAAAGCCAATCTTTAAATCTTTCTAACACAGACATAAATTTACGTTTGCCGGTTCAGTGCTTGCTTCTTTACACTTCAAGCTAAAGCCTTTATTTAATGAAGTGTCCCATTTGCCAGATATGCACAGGTAAAGGGTGGTTTCTTAAAGGGCTCCTGTTCAAATGTCTGGGTACACACAAAAATCCCATATTCTTAGGATAATGACTCTCAGTAACTTGGCCAGGAGAGATGCAACAGTCTGCTGGTGGATCTTGGTACTATATTCTCTCCACCCCAATCTGTCCAATCATGTCACCCACTACTCAATAAACTCTAAGGGCTCCTTATTCCCCCTAGGATCAAATACATATTCTCTGTTTGGCACTCAAAGCCCTGCATAGCCTAGACCTTCCTTGAACCCTTCTAAACTTTTTAAACCTTACTCCCACCACAGACTGATCCAATGACATTGGCCTCATGGCCGTTCCATGAACAGGGCACACTGTGTCTGGGCATTTTCTCTGACTATACCCCATGCCTGGAATTCTCTCTGTCCTCTACTCTGCCTGATGACCTCTCTGGCTTCTTTCAAGTTCCAAATAAAATCTCATCTTTTAAAGGAAGTCTTTCTCAAACCCTCAGAATTCTAGTTCCTTCCATTAGTCATTTCCTAATTATCCTGCTTAGCTTGCTGTGCATACATTTGTTTGTACGTTGTCTCTCTCATTAGATTATAAGCCCCTTGAGTGCAGAGACTATTGTTTGCCTCTTTTTATATCGCCAGTGCTTAACAAGTGCCTGAAAAATAGTAGGTTCATGATAAATATTTAATATTTATATAATATTTAATAATTTGTCAACTGTATTGACAATGTACTTTCAGTATATTTCCAATATACTACATAAAGGTGCCCACCTTTCTATCTACCATCTAATTCCATTTTTACTATTCAAGGTGGAAAAAGGCAGAGAAAGGGAAAAGGAGAGAAATTTAAATAATATAAAATATGGCTTGTCAACAGCTCTTTTAAAGCTTCTAACTAATGGCTAAATCAGTATTTCAGGGAACATGTGAATTTTGCTTTATTAGACTTACAATCAATGGTATCATTACAATAACTTAAAATTACTTTATGAATTAACAATGAAACTAACATGATTTAAATACTTACAAGGGTTGGAAAATAGGTCTTTGAGAATATGTCCTTAAGTCATGGGAGTTTCTTCTTTCAATGAAACTAAAAAGTATTCTATTTTAAATCATCTTTGAGCATCCAAATATTTTATCATTTAATTATGTTAAATTATACTTAGTAATACTAGCAACTAGATCATTAACTTCCACACACCAAATAAATTGCTTTCATGATCCCTGTATCATACTGTGAATACATTGCTAAACTTGAAATCACTTAATTCAATGTTTGAAAATACATTTAGCTAAACTGATTAGTATACTTAAGTTATTAAAAATTAAATTAACACATAATATAATGAAAGACTGCAATTTTAGAGTCAAAGTAAAGTAGTTGTACTGTGATGGTGATGAAAAATGCTTGTTATCAAAAACCTTTGCAGATCTTTTCCATTTTTCTTCTGTTTGTTGGCCCCTTTCATTTTCATTCTTAATGCTTTCTGGATGATTTTGCTAAGTAGAGTCTCTCCAAGCTTACTTTATAATGGTTTCGCCCTGTATTCCTCCTCTCTGTTTTATGAAGCAAAACTACTCATATTCTTCCATCATCTTTTTTCATAATATTATTACAAATGATTTTATATTCTAAACTGGTACTGCCTTTGGCTGACATAATCTCTCCACTTGGCAAAGAAGTCAAGTATTTGCTGATTAAGGCAACTTTTAGTCTCTTTTGTCTCCCTGTTATGGCAAGTCATTTAGTCACAAATGTGTTTATAGAGGTAGAAATGGCACTAAAGAGAACAAAGAGGAAAAGCAACTGGATTGGTCCAAGTGTACATGCAGGACATCAGCAGTGGAGACTACAGAGTTGTGAGAGCACTGAGGAAGTGATTTCAAAGGTATGGGAAAGTATCAAAGTAACAGAAGAAAAACCTAAGACCTTGTTAATACTGAAAAAAGATTACTAAGAAATACTGACTGATATGTCTACATTTTCATCTTTATAAAATATTTATGATAATCATCTACACATATATTGAGGGAATTCTATTACAATAAGAGTAGGAACAGGTAGACTTCCAATCGATGCTCCAAAGCAGATCACATCTTTACCATCACTTGACATTCACTTGAGTATAGAGAATATAAGATCCTACCATGCTTATTGCTTATTCTAAAAAACCATTTGACTTGGTATGGCAAAATAATATCCTAAAGGTTCTCCTCCAACAAGATGTCCATACATCATCTGAGAGTCCTTGACATATGTAATACTGGAGGCAATCTTATTCAACAATCCTTTGGATAGCATACATCAGGGGAGGTTTAAAGCAGGGATCCATATGTTTGATCAATATACTATAGAGGTAAGCCAGCATAGAGTGTAAAATGATGAGGATTCCCAATGGATATAGAAGTTCTCCAGAGACTCCTCTATTTCTCACTGATATTATACATTTTGCATCAGATTTCAAAATACTGTAGAGCCTGATGGAAGACAGACATAAACTCAAAAGACTTTGAACTAACCATTCATGCAGGAAAAGTCAAGTGGATAAAAAAATGTGTCTATTATTCAGAATATGACATTAAAAGTTAAGCACAGGCAACCTAGGGAATAGGCAATCTATAGTACTTAGCCACAAGAGTGTGTGCGAACACACACACAGGACATACCTTCCAAATGGACAATAAATTGGGTCCAGAATTGAAGAAATAGCCTTTGGAACAATCCACAGCCCTAAACTATTCCATTAACAAAGGTTCATTTTTTTATATCAATACTGTACTTGCCCTGGTGCATGGCTGCAAATCACAGAACATTAACGTCTGCATGTATGAAACATAAGGATCACATACAAAGCAAAGGAGAGGTACATGACAGGTATACATCAGATTAATATATAATACAGGCTATAAAATAAAACAAATAAGAAACATATGAATCAGAATAAAGGCTATGAGGGAAATAATGACTGAAGAAGAAGGGCTTTTATGATGAAAATGAGACATAAGACAGAAAATATTCTCCTTTCATCCTTGAATTTCATGAATGAGGGAGGATACCCTATGACAGTCTTTAGGGAACACAGAGATCAGAGTCATGCAAACTTGGGTAGGCATGGATGGGTAATGAGCTAGACTGATGGCGGCAACATCCAAATAAAGGAGTTTCATGGATTTGGGAATGAAATAGAATAGCAGAAATGAGAGATCTATAGAATAATAAGTTATGACCTCAGTTAAGCTCTAAAATTCTATTTTAATTCGTATCCTAATTATCATTTAAGTGCATTTTATGTCTGATAAACCTTGCCTTAAAAATTTGAGTTACAATTCATGGTTATGGGAACACAGGAGCAAGTATCTATTAAGTATCTACTACGAGCCAAGCCCTGTGCTAAATCCTTCACACACATTACCTCATTTGATCCTCACAATAACTCTGTGAGGTAGGTCTATCATTATCTGTTTTATAGCAAACTGAGGCCCAAAGTCATACAGCTTCATCAGGTCTGACTCCAGGTCCAGCGCTCTGAGCACTACACCACCTAGCTGCCTGGGTTATTATGGAAAAGTACCCTTTTAAGAAGATAATTAAAACCTTTTACAAAAAAAAAATTGAAATCTTACTAAACTACATAAGATAATTCCCTGCCTTAGCTAAAGAAGTAAGCAAGGTATAATTTAACATTTTCTTCATGGCTTAGATTTTTATCACTTTTCATATTATTCCATATACATAAAGATGAGACACTAGGGTGAATTTATCATGATTCCAGAACATAACATAAGTCTCTCCCCTGATAATCAGATCACTCTTTTTCTTTGCTTTGATCTCTCAGAAGTAGAATACTGCTCATGTAGTAGCATAATAGTCTAGACAGCATAACATTGCTGCTCTTCCAAAAAATTAACCTGCTGAATCAGAAGTTAAAGCATCATTTATCTTTATGGTCTTTATTGACAACCTCTGACTTTTCTAGCAAGGTTCGAAACATATTTTTCAGCATTAGGCATTACTCAACTCCAGCACCAAGTCTCTGACTTACATGCATTATATTCATGGAGAAGTACTACCATCTTGTGGGCTTTGGAATATTATCACTAAAGACAATTAAAAAATAGGTTTAAGTTTTCTGGACTACATTGCGCAAATGAACAGAATTTGGGGGTTAATCAAGATTTAATTGGTCACATAACAGTTGTGGGTTTGCTACCTAGGCTAAAAGTCATGGTTGAAACAGGTGAGTGGATTAGTAGAAGAGGTAGCTGGTATGTAGTAATCAAAGTTAAATTACTACCCAATTCGTGTGCACCACTCAGTTAAAATGTTGATCAAGAAATAGAGACTACATCAGATGAATGAGAAAATGAAAAAGAATTTATGAAGCACTTTAACATTGTGCTGGGTTTTAGGAATTCATACCAAAAAAGGCAGTTCTGGTTCTCAAGGAGTTCATATTCAAAAGAGGGGAACAACACATCTAGGTTTCAGCTGCCAGTCAGATGGACAGACCTCATGGTTCACAGGGGGAAACAGCAAAGCAGATGATCATGTATTTTCTTTCATGGTTTTGCACTGATAGAATTCACATCTATTTCTGATGATGTACCATTTGACAATGCCAGGAACTTGGGTAATAAGAATTTTTTTTCCAGGTCTTCACTAGTTGCAGCTGCTAAGGAGAAAGGGGCATAGTGCCTGGGAAGCCTGGAAGGTGACTGTAATAGAGGGGCTGGAAACGGGGCTAGTGGACAGGAGCACTGTATTATCATGGTTCTTGGGCTGTGTCCAGGCTCTCTCTATCAGGATCCGAAGTTATTAGTGGTCAAGGTAGTTTAACTTGCCTGGCACATGGTGCCTCCTCTCTCTCTCTCAGGGTAATTTGTTAACTCAACTAAACTGTTGCCTCCCTTGTGAAATAGCATTTAGTCAAGAGTTGAAGAGGGTGGCTAAGTGGATGAGTTGCTGACCTAGAAGATGGCTATGGGAACTGGTCTAGAAGATGGTCTGGTAATGAAAGGAGTCACTGCTGTACCCACAGCTCTTTGGCTTACGGTCCTAACCCATCTCCACTGAAGTGAGAGAGGACATAGTAGAAGTGGTATCAGTGATTTGACAAGTATTTCTAAATTTTGTGAGTTACCATGAAAGAGTTCTTAAAAGAATATAGTTGGGAGAATAGCCCAATAATGAAAAAGTTAAGTTATATCATGACTAGACTAGATTTCTAGTTGACAATTACTGACATAACTTTGTAAGTTTATATATTTTTTAAAAATCCTATTAATAATTACTCAAGAGTTAGACCTATCCATGTAGGAACAACCAAGTAGATGAATATCTACTCTCCATACAATGATCTACAGTTAGAAAGGCAACCTTATAGAGCTCTTATCCATCATTATGCATTTTGCTTGGGCAGACACCGTAAGTAGACACTGACTTGGGCTCAGAACTAAACAAAGAGGAGGGTGAACTGAACAGTCTTCAGGAAACTGCAAGAGGCAAAACTTTTTAAATTACCAATATTCTAATCCATGCTATTAAATAGTCATGAAATAGTACAAGTCCTTAAGAACTTAAGTTGAGGAGCAATCAAAGGGCAACTGAAATAGGTGGTGAAGGTACAATTAAGCTACAAAACATTACAAACCAGGAAGTATGGATGCACAGTCATGGATGGCTCATGATCTGAATTGTTAAAAGTAACACAACTGGTAAGACCACAGATCAATGTAAGAATGAAGACCAGTCTTTGTGTTTACTAAGACCTCTGATAAAATTACATGAAGATATAGACTGTCTCTAAGTTGGAAGCAAGTGGAAAAATGTATTAGGTATGTTTCTTTCTCCTGGTTTGCAAGTTGAGAACACTCTACCTCAGTCTCCTCCAGTTTCAGACATCAACTAACCTGATGTTCTATGGTCTGCCTTCTGCGTGTCTGCTCCCACCAACTTTGTGGTGATAGACAAAACTAGTAAATCTATGTCTTTGTACTAAGTCCCTCAGGTTATCGATAACATCATTTTGAAGGAGATAACAACTGAAATATTTAAAATTTATCTTATTTCCTCTATTCTACTTTATAAAAAAAACTAAAGGTCAGGCAGTCAGCACAATGCTGATGTTTCCCAAACTCCTCACGTGGTTCTGTCTCTCCCTCCTTTGGCCTCCACCAAAATACTTTCCTTTCTGTTTTCCTACTTTCGTTCATGAACTTTATTACATGAATACAGCTCCTTAATATATGTTATCTACCCTCATCCCATGTACATTATTTCTATTGAATAAGGTATATCCCTCTGTGTAAGTCACAGGTTTTGTCTAACCAAGTGTTACTGATACTTCTGAATTTAAATCTGCCATCTTGAGTTGGGATTTCTAGTTTTTCTTCTTTGTTGCTTTAAGTCTGAACACTGGTTTACAGATATTTAAGGCCATGAGTTTTACTGTGAGTTCTTTCCTTGGGTTTTGTCTCCTATGAATTCTGGATGCCACAGTTACTTATGTACTCTCATTTCTCTGTGACTGTTCTCTCCAGTATCTAACTTGGGGAACATACATCTACAGTCTTCTCCCTACCTCACCTATTTTTTAATTTAAAATTCTTTTGATTAGATCTGCAAAAAAAGTGGCAAATATGTTCTTACTCATTTTTTATTAGGTATAATCCATCTTAAGTCAGGAATCTGACATCGCTCCATGGTAAATAGTTGTCCAGAAATCCAAATCTCATTTTCAAATGCCCCTTTCTTAGTCAGCTATTTACTTCTAAATGACTATTTCTCTTTAACATGCCTTTCATTTACTGGGCAATAGTGAGGAAAATAAACCTTGTATTTCCATGGTCACAAAATCATAAAAATTCATAGGTGAAATTAACTTCTAGAGCTGGAGTTCTTAATTTGGGGCTCATGAACTTGTTTCTAAAGTATTTTAATAAGTATATTTCAATAAGTGGTTTCCTTTAAAATCCAACATATTTTATTTTATGCATTTAAAAATAATATACTGAGAGGAGGTTCATAGGTTTCACCAGGCTGCCAAAGAAATTTTAAAGAATTTAAAGAATCTTTGCCCTCATAATACAAGAATGCCCTCTCCAATATCCCCAACAAATAAATATCTAGGCCTTCCTCTGAAGATCCACACTGATGGGGAATTCACAACCTTCTGAGAAAGTCTTTTCCACTGTTGAACAGCATTAACTGTTGGGAATTTTTGCTTGTATGAATTTAAAATCTTTTATCTCTCTAACTTCCAATCATTGCTCCTAGTTCCCTTTGGAATTAGACCAAAAAAAAACCCCTTACAAATTCTAAAATCTTATTATCCTGTGATCTTTGATTTCTCTCTCTTCTTTGTTCCCTACATCCAAATAAACAGGCCTATCAGCCTTCATAATTTATCTGAATTCTGCCCTGCTTCTCTACAAATACAGATATTACTATAATACGGCCCTGATTGGTTTTTTGATCCTTCTCAATATATCCTCCAGAGCCCTTCATAATCATTTTTCCTAAAGCACAGCTTTCCTAAAACATGCTCAAACACCAAAATGAGTTAACGGCATCAAATTCAAACCCTTCTCCCTGGTAATCAAGGATCTCAACCAAAGGTCTCCTCATCTCCCCTATCTAAACTTACTGCACAGAGTTGCCACTCTGGCTAGATTCAACTGTTCACCGCTCTTTCTGACATACTATGTCCATTTCTACCTCTAAGGACTTTTGTGTTCATGCCATATCCCTTTCCTTGAATGTTTTCCTTTCTAGAACAAGTTCGGGACTTCTTAAAGAAGTCTTCCTTTATTATGACTAAGCTCACTCATCTTTCTCAGGATTTTCATAGAACATAATAGTTATTATCTATCTCATAATATTTTGGAGTATTCTGTTGCCCCAGCACTTATCACAGTGCCTGGTTCATAATAGGCCCTTAGTATTTATTGACTGACTGTGGTAACAATTTCTCTTGTATTACGCCTTTTTCTACTTCACTTTCTTCTTGGGAGGAAAACATTTTATTAAGCATCAAATGCTTTTGAATTGTGAGCAGTAACAACTGGATCATGTCTTCTTCAAGGGTTGAGATCATATATACTTTGTCTCCACACATCATCTGAAAAGCTTCTAGACACACAGTGGATAGACAATGTAAACAAGATGATACAATGTCAATAAATGGAGGGGAGGGAAGGCTACTTTGTTTTTGTCTTCACAATGCCAGAACCTAAAATGATGCCTGGCACACTGTATCAGAGCTACCTGAACAACAGAATCTAACAAGCACTGCAGCAAGAAAGCACTAAAGCTAGTTTTAAAAAAAGCAGAGATGTAGGAAGCTACTAAGAAATTCTACAACAGTCTGAGAGTCAGAAAACTGAGTCCAGGCAAATGAGATTCAATAATTCAGTTTTCCCCCTACTGTTCTACTTTGTAAAAAGTCTAACATTGGGAGATTCAAAAGGTTTAAAATACTAATTAATTTTCTCTTTATACTTTAGTTTACTTTTTGATATTAAAAATGATAAATTACAAAAAGTGTAAAACGCAGATATGTCAATCATAAAATATGATATGCTCCTGGGTTTTGGTCTGGACTTGTCATTGCATTCATGTAGGGAATAACTAGTGTAGAAAATAAGTTAACACTTCATACTTTTTAAAGCACTTTGCACCTTCATGATTTAAAATGAGTCCATTTCATTCTTGACAGAGAAGACATAGAAAAAATGAGGGAGAAATAGGGCTGGTGCAACAGAAATAGGGCTGGACAGAGCGTCAAGGGGCCTGGGTTTGAATCTCAGATTTACCTCTTACTATTTCTGTGATACTGGGCAAGTCATATTTTCAATCATTCATCTGCAAAATGAGGGAGTAGACTGGATGAATGCAAAGAAAACTTCAAGTTTTAAATCAATAATTCTTTGAACCAAAGAAATGCGTAACTGGAAGAGTGTACTATTGACATAAGAATCAAAACCATCTTTATTATGGCCTTGCCTTTCAATATAATATATAAGGAATAAGGGGAAGGAGAAGTGATTAAAAGACGCTAGAATAAAATAATGATAGAAGCATATTATGTTGCTCCTTACGTTCAAAATAAATAAATCTCAGAAAGCAACCCCTGGAAATGCTCCTATTTTAACTATTTTCTCTCAAAGTAAAAACAAACAGAATACACTTTTTTTGATCCTTGCCCAAAACTATATAGTATCTATAAAATTTCTGAACCATTTTCAAACTTTTAGTAAAAATTTGATATATTTGTTTATTAGAAAGTCAGGCAGGGAGAGAAGACAGAGCAAGAATACTTATTTAAGGAAAGCAACTTAAAAATTGTCATTTTATGTTAAGAAATACAGGAGTTTTGTTAGGGCAGTCTGGGAAAGAATTACTTGCTTCTATGAATTAGTCTTGAAAAATACCTTGTAGGATATGTTCTGGGGGGGGGCGGGAGGGAAGAAGACTTTTCAATATGAAGCATGAGGAAAATGAGAATGGGGAGATATGGCAACAAAAAGTAAGAAAATGTCAGGCTTAAGAATCTGAAAATTTCAGTTTGAGATTCGGTCACACCACTTGCTAGCTTTCTGACTATAGCTAAGTCACTGACTCTCTCTGACAAATTTGTTCCTTCATCTCTCAATAGGGATAACAACCTAGAATGTGCTCTACTTATGTTACTTTGTAAATTAAAAATTAATACTGAAACATCAACTACTATCATAGCATTTTCTTCTATTTTAGAGACAGTACTATATAGTAAAAAGAACAGACGATAGAAACAAAAGGCTTAGGTTTAAATCCCAGCTCTGTTACCTGATATGTGACTATGGACAAGTAATATAATCTCTACTCAAACAATAAACATTTAAAGGTACTTGTTATGTAGCAAGCATTGTTCTAAATGCTAATGATACAAAAAAAGGCAAAAGATACTGCCCCTTTCCTCCAGGAGTTCACATTCTGATAGAGAACACAGCACATAAATTATTTTATGCATACAAAATTATATACAATGTAAAAAGACTATTATTAATAGTAGGTACAAAGGGAAAGCACTGGGAGAACAGAAAGAGAGAAGAGACCTGAAAAGGTTGCTTGCCCAAGTGGAATCAAACCTGAGTCTGGAAGGAAAGAAATCAGGGAAGCTAGGAGGCAAAGGTGAGCAGAGATGTAATTCCATGAATGGGGTACAGTCAATGAAAAGGAAGACTGAAAGGCCATAGAGAGACATGTGGGTTAGAAGCAGCAAGTAGGGTGGTGTGGATGGCTTGTGGAGTATGTCATGGGGAGTAAAAGGTAAGAGGACTAAAAAAGAAGAAAGAGGAAGGTACTGAAGAGCTTAAAAACAAGATTTTATATTTGATTTTGGAAGTAATTGGGAGTCACTATAGTTTATTGCACAGGAGAGTGATGTGATCAGACCTGAGCATGTGACAGTTGGATGAAGGATATTATAGAATGGGACAGGCAGAACCACTAGCAGGCTCAGGCAATAGCCATTTACGAAAGTAATGAGGACCTGCCCCAGGGTGGCAGCAGTGTGAGAAGATTTCTGTTAGAAATGAAAAGATATGGCAGCAGATAGGCATCAGGGTAACAGCAAAGTTAAGAACCTGGGTGAATAAGAGAAGGATAGTGATCTCAAGTGAGTGAGGTAAGGTATGAGGAAGGGAAAGTTTAGGGGAAAGATAAAGAGTCCTGTTTTAGATGCATGAATTTTGAGATGTTCAAAAGACAACTGGTGATGTGAATCTGGAGATCAGGAAAAAGGATATGGCTGGAAAAATATCTGAGAATTACTTACATAAAAAGAATGTTTGAGCCCATAGTAGCTGATGAGATCACCAAGTGAGTTGGATGATATTAGAAGTTTTTAACCTGGGATCCATGAACTCGTTTTTAAAAATATTCTGATAATTTCATTTCAATATAAGTGGTTTGCTTTTTAATCTAATTCAGACTATTTTATGCATTAAAAAAAGCACTCTGAAAATTAAGTCCATAACCTTCATTAGACTGCCAAATAAGAACATGTTGGTAAATGTTTAACAACTGGCTCTTTCAAAAAATAATAAGCATGATATAATTTTAATTTGATTATTAACATTTTCTCCATCTCTCTCTTAAGTCTGGACAACAAATAAAATGGCATATCAAGTCCTAATTTGCAGTATTTGCTGATTTCTGAGATATGTACATCGTCAAACTGAAAACATAATAACTGGGTCTTGGGAGCTAGCATGAACAAGCTTTGGCACTCCACTGCAAGTGCCCAAGGGCTCCATAATATTGAAAAAGCTTAAGAACCCTTGCCAGAGAGGAAGAAGAAAACTAAGAATGGACCCTTAAGGGGCTTTATGATGGGGGAGGGGATCAGCAGGAGTCAGGAACAGCCAAAAGACTTTGGATTCATCAGACAAGTGAGAACAGAAGCACGTAAGCGCAAAGAGAGGAGTGTCATGGAAACTAAGAAGAAGAGCAGGTGCTGGTGTCAGGAGCTAAGACGAGATCAAGTAAGATAAGGGATGAGAAATGGCCAACAGACCTGGCAGGTCATCACTGGCAACTGCATAGAGAGTAATTTCAGCTTAATGAAACATACGGCAGAGGACTTAGAAGAGAACAGAGGCAAAAGGAGAGGAGGCATCTGTTTTGGATGGCATTCTCAAGGAGTTGAAGCAGGAAAGAGAGATATACGAGCACTGGATCAAGTGAGGGCCGTGAGAAGACGTGAGCGTGTTTGTAGGCATCAAGGCAGAAACTGAAAAAGGAACGCCAGAGGAGACAGAATAGAAGAACAAAGGAGCACATAAAGGGGTTTTCCTTGGCAAGAAGGAAGGCCACCTTTTCATGTAAGACAGGGTTGAAGGAGGAGAGAGTAGAGAAAGACATTTGACTGACGTGAGATGGAAAAAAAAGGGAGAAGCTTCTTCATCTGTAGAGCCAGTATTTGAACCTGGGCACTCTGACCCCAAGCCATCACCACACCCCACTGTCTCCCTCACAGGAATGGCTGATGGGGGACAAAAGTATTTTGTAAAAAGTAAAGTAGTATATAAATATAAGGTGTTACTGGTATCTCTTAATTGCTTTTGAATTCTGCTACTAATGATTAGTTGTGGGAAGATCTATAAATCATTAAATGGGCCACCTATTGACTCAGAATTTGACTTTCTTAAAAAAAAAAAAAAGGTTTTTCATACAGGAAAGGAAGACCAAAGAGCCCAAGCATACGGCCATCAAAGAAGAACTAAAAGCCACATATAGGAGTGGTATTAACACTCACTGCTCTTTCCTAATTCACCTTAACTTTTCTTAAATTACCATTGCATATGCACAGAGATTAACTACTAACAAGATAGAACAAAAATAAACTTTTTGGGCAACCCAAGGCTGGAGACCAGCAAAGCCGAGTGAATGACAGCTGCCAAGCCCCAGTTATCAGCCTCAACCACTCCTGAGACTATCAGCCCACAGATTAAACATCTGTAAGTCACCTACTTGAACTTCTGGCAGCCAAAATGGCAGAGTGATCGGTAAATGCTATCTCCTCCTCCCTTTGTTGACCTTGAAAGAACCATAAAATATTGCCCTAGAAAAATCCTGGATCAGTGGAATATGCAGAAGGGGCAAACACTTTCTTAGCACCTGAGGCTAGGAATATTCCTCCTCAGCAAACCAACCAAGAGGAGATCCAGAGCCCAGAGGGGTGGAGTCTTGCTCTAGGACCCAGGTGTGCCTCAGTGCTCCAGGGGAAATGGGAAGGCAGCCAGGATCACCAAGCACTGAGCTTGCCTTTGCTCTAGCTCAGCTGAGGAGACTTCCTGTGACTAGACCACCCCTCCCCCACACTTAACAAGTTGCCCCCAGGCTAATCCATGGAAACACAGAACAAAAAGAAGAAAAGACACCTGCTCTTTGCTTTCTTGCACCAGCCAGCTCAGCATCAGGTTATTTAGCTTTTAGCTGGAAGAACCAGAGGCTGCAATACACAAAGCATCATAATCATGAGTAAGAAGAAGCAAAGCAAGAATGAAAAGACGACAGAATCTTTCTATGGGGACAAGTACCAAAACACGAATACCAAAGAGGTCAGTATTGAGCCTGTACTCCCTTTTGAAACTTCAGAAGGCAGTATGAACTGTTCACACACACAAAGAGCTCTAGAAGGAGCTGAAGAAAGAAATAGAATAGAAACTGGCCAATGATTTTAAAAGTATGAAAAAAGAATTCTATGATGAGAACAGCTCTTTAAAAAGGAAAATTGGAGAAATGGAAAAGGAAGTACAAAAACTAAATGAAGAAAATAATTCCTTAAAAGGAAGAACTGGACAGATGGAAAAGGAGATGCAAAAATTAACTTAAGAAAATAATTTGATAAAAATTAGAATTGGGCAAGTAAAAGCTAATAACTCCATGAGACACCGAGAATCAGTCAAACAAAATTTAAAGAATGAAAAGATAGAGAAAAATGTAAAATATCTAATTGGAAAAACAACTGACTTGGAAAATAGATCCAGGAGAGAAAATTTAAGAATTATTGGCCTACCAGAAAACCATGATAAAAAAAAACAAACGACTAGACAATATCTTCAAAGAAATCATCAAGGAAAACTGCCCAGAAGTGCTACGTTCAGAGGGCAAAATAGTCATCAAAAGAATCCGCCCTTCACCTCCCAAAAGGGATCCCAAACTTAAAACACCAAGAAATATATTGTTGCTAAATTCCAGAACTATCAAGTGAAGGAGAAAATATTACAGGCAGCCAGAAAGAAACCATTCAAATATTGAAGAGCTACAGTCAGGATCACATAGGACCTTGCAGCTTCTACATTAAAAGACTGAAGGAATTGGAAGATGATGTTCCATAAGGCAAAGGAGCTGGGACTACAACCACGGATCAATTACCAAGCAAAGTTCAGCATAACATTTCAGGCAAGGAGATGAGCATTCAACAAAACAAGCGATTCCCAGCCCTTCCAGACAAGAAGACCAGAACTCAATAGAAAATTCAATCTTCAAATGCAGGTCTCAAGAGAGGCATAAAAAGGTAAACAGGAGAAAAGAAAAACTTGTTACTTAATCTAAGCAAACTGTTTACCTCCCCATAAGGCAAGATACTTGTTAATCTCAAGAATTGTACATCAATTATGAAATATAAAAGGGATATACATACATAGAGGGAACAGGTATAAAGTAAATGATGTGATAATAAAAATGTGATTCAAGTACGCAAAGGGATTGTAACATGAGATGTGAAATGAAGGAAGCAGAAAATGGTAAATTACATCACAGAAAAAGTATAAAATTATATAATAATGGAGAGAAAGAGGGGAGGGAGATGAGCATTGTTTGAGAGGTACTCTCATCTGATTTGGTTCAAGGAGGGAACAATAAACTGAATTAAGTACATAAATCTAACTAGCTCTATAGGCAGTAGGGGGGGAATGGGAAAGAAAGGGGAAGGGAAGCTAAAAGGGAGGGAAGAAATAGTAAGGGTAAAGGTGAGTAAAAGGGAGGGTGGCTGAAAGAAGGAGGGGAAGACTGCGGAAGGTGGTGGAGTAGAACCAGGAGAACTTTGTGAACAGCAATGACCACAATGTGAGAGTTTTTTCTGGTACACTTGGAACTTCATTGCAATGCAAGGCCTTCCATATCCAGAGAAAGAGCTATGGAATTCAATCATAGAATGTAATAGATCGTTTTCTTTTGTATTACATTTTGGTTTCTTATATGATTTCTCTCATTCATTTTAATTTTTCTACACAGCATGACTATAGTGAAAATGTATTTAATAGGAATATATGTGTAGAACCTACATAAAACTGCATGCCATTTCAGGGAGGGAGGGGGAAAGTAGAGGCAGGGAAAGTAGAGGGGAGGAAAGGGAAAAAAATCTAAGTTATATGGTAGTGATTGTGGAACACTGAAAATAAATAAAATAAAACAAATTTAAAAAATAAATAAACATTTTATACAATTTGGAACTGGACAAGACCAAAGTTACATTTAAAATGGCTTGGAGATGGCAGAGAATCAGCAAAGAAAATAAAGAGAAAATTAATACCTATAAAAAATGTAGAAGTTCACAACATAAATCCACAAAAATCAACAGTGTTGCTATGCAACAATAATCAAATCCGGGGCAAATAAGAAGACACTCCATGCAAAATGACTTGAAAATACACATAAATATGTGGAGTCAAGACTTAGATAAATGCCATTATAAAATATTCTTTAGAGAAATAAAAATTACAAAACATTTGGATGCTCACTGTTCATGATACAGCCATATTAGTATAATAAAAGGAAGATATAACCTAAGTTAATTTACAAATTTCATGCAATATAAAAATATCACTGGTATACTTTAAGTAACTAGATAAATGATCAAAAAATTAATTTCAAGAAACAAAAAGTCTAGAATCTCAAGAAAAATAATGAAAAATGTAGGGGGAACCTATACTTTTAGACTTCAAATCAGATTATACAGTAGTAATCACAGAAAATTAGATATGTGGAATGGGTTAGATTAAATAACTAAAATAATCAAACTCAATGCTCAATAAACCAGAAAATATATATTATTTGAGGAAGAACTACCAAGATTTGCTTGGAAAACATGGTAGAAATTAGGCTGAGACCATAACCTTATATATATATACATATACATATAGAATACATATAGAAATGTATATGTATACACATACCTCAAATATAACAAGTTACACTTTTTTAAAAGATGAAAATGAATTATTTTACAACTCTAAGTTCTTTATATGAGAAACAGATCATGCAAAAATAAAATATATAACTTCACTCATATTAAACTGAAAAGTTTTTGCATTAATAAAATAAAGCAGAAAGAATAAGAAGGAAAAGAATTGATTAGGAAAATATCTTTGCATCCCTTTTTTCTGGTCAGGATCTTTATATCCATGATATATTTGGAAGTAAATCAAATAAAGAAGACCAAGAGCCTTCATCCAGGAGGTAAGTCAAAGAATATGAACAATTCTCCAAAGATTAACAATTGTATCAGTGACTACTCCAGATCACTACTAATACAGGAACTATACAACCTAGATAATTCTGAGGTTTCATGTAAGAATAATGGTAGATTACAAAAGATGGAAAAATCAAGGTCATGAGGAACTCTAAGGCACTGTTGCTGAAGTTGGTTGATAAATAAAAATATTAGAATTGGCTAAACCACTCAGGAAGGCAATTTGTAATTAATTTTTGAAAAGTGACTAAAATACCCACACAATTTCACCCAGAAATTTTACTGAAAGGCACATACCCTAAGAAGTTCATATATACACACAAAAAATGTCTAGGAGCATCTTTTGTGGCCACAAAAAACTAAAAAGTAAAGGTCTATGACAAGGGAATAACAAACAATACATTGAGGTAATGGGGGAAAAGAAATATGAAGAAAACTTAAAACATAAGAACTGGTAAAGAGTGAAGTAAATACTACAGAGTCAGGAAAACAATGTGAACAGAAAGAACAAGAGTGACAAAATGAACCTCCATGTTTTATACATGCAATGGCCCAAACAGGTGAGAAAATGCATGTCCTTCCCTTCCCTGAAGAAATGGGGAATGTGGAAATGGTATAGTCCACATACTTACCATCAGACACTACGTGTTGGTTAATTCTCTTGAATTGCCTGTTTTCCCATCTTAGTTTTTAACTATGTGATATAAGGGATGGTTCACTGTGTAGAGGAGGTAGGAAGAATATAACTGTAAACAAATGTCTTATGAACACAGACGACAAAAAAAAGATAAAATTTTAAAATGGCTTGACTACTTATATTGTCCTGTAATGACCTAAAAATTGTTAGTTACCATATGTTAACTAAGTTTAGGCAAAAAAAGTCCAGTTGCTTACTAATAACTAAGTAAGGCTTAGGGTTTCTCAAAAATGTAGCATATTTAAAGATACATCCCAAATAAAAGTTAATGCTAGCATACTATAAATCTCAATATTTTTCAAGTTCATAACAGCTTAGGATCACAGATCTAGAGGCAGAAGGAGCTTCAGAGACCGCCTCCTCTAATCCTTTCATTTTGATTAGAAAACCAAGGCTGAGGGAGGCTAGATTCACTCAAGATGACCAGCATGATTAGCACGAAGAGGATGTGAATCCAGGTCCTCTAATCTAAACTCTAGAGGAGCATTCTTTCTACCACTCAAGTTGTAATCTACTATTGAATCGTGTATTTAAATTACATTAAGCATCTTCAGACTGTGTTAATAATCATCTCATGTCATGTAAGTGCTCATGGGCAAACTGCACTGTATGTGGACACTATGGAGTTCGAAACTAAGGTTAACAGTTTTGCCTTTAAGGTAACAATATTCTTCAAATATATTTAAATAATTTTAACAACTTTGAAATGATAGTAATAATTTCATTATATTATAGATAAAATGAAGGCAGATAAAAATAAAATTTTATTTTTCCAAATAAAAATGTGAAGCTTCAGAAATATCACAGAAATTTTGAAGTTGTTCTCTTTATTAATATAGATTCCCAAAAGCTTAAAAGCAGAAGGGTTATTTCCAAGTATTGACTTTTCAACAATCCCCCTCACCCTACCTCCTTCTAGTTCTCTTAAGCTAACAGAGAAGATTTAGACATTAGAATAATGGATCTTTGGTTCTATAGGCTAAATAGGAGGGTCACTATGCCCATGTAAGTTACTGCCACAAACTGCTATTATACACTGGCTCAAAAAATATGAAGGAAAAATTGGAACCATCCCAGTAGTCCACAGCACTAAGGCAGATAAAGAGTCCACAGTACTATGGCAGAAAGAAAACAATGCATCTCAAGACTTGAAAAAAAAATCTTTTGTAGTAATTGTAGTATAAATTGTAGTAATAAACGTTTAAAAATTGTTTCTCAGTTGTGTATTTTAAAAAGAAAACTTATTATACATGAGGAATTATATGATTTTTTAAAATATCAATCTATATTTTCAATTAAATTTTATTCATAATAAAGACAAAACAATACAGCATGATTAATTTCAAAGTTAAAATACCAGAAGCACTTTAAATTACAGTAAGTGAGCTCAGAAACAAACCTTAAAATATTTTCTGACCATATATATATACCACAATCATCAAAAATGTCAACAGAAATCTGAGGTTAAGAGAACCCCGAGCAATATTTTTCCATACATTATCCCAAGAGCTATTAAAATTAAGTTCCCCTTATTTAATCTCGCTCGATATTCAGTTATCTCAGACTCCCAATCACTTATATCACATCAAAAGTAAAACAATTCTCAGAGTCTAAATATCAGAGTGCCACTCACTAAAGCTATCAATTTTCTAATAGTTAAACTCTACCTCTCAGGATAAGAGGAAAACAAAAATTTTAACTGAGCAAAACAAGCATGGCAGTTCTGGCTTATATTTAAATTGGGACTAATGAAAAGCTTTAATCCAAGGTACTCATTGAAAAAATGAGAAGTTATTCTCACATGTTGTTAGAAAAAGTAAACTCAAAATAAAAAAAAATAATCCTTGAAGTAAGAATCACTTTTAAACAAAGATGAGTTTTTACAATTAAATGCCACATAATAAATCAGTATTTCTGGTTTAACCTGAATCTTTATTATTTATAGTTCCATTTGTCCAATAAAGTAATATGCCTATTAAAATTGTTATGAAAAGAAATTTCTCAATAAACACCATCATATGCACTTTTTTCACCGAATCTTGGCTATAACTCATAGGCTTACAGAATTCTCTGGGGTCACTGAGAGATTCGGTGGTCTGCACAGTTAGCACTTGACATTCACTCTTCCACTCTCTAATATAGAACTTGAATCTTGCTAAGGAGCTTGCCAAATACAGAACTTGAATCCAGGACTGCCAGACTGAAAAGCCAATCCTTTCTATACACTTTACCATGATGGTTCTCTATGCAATGGGGAAAATGCAATAATAATTAAAAAAAAAAAAGACATGGTCCAAGCCTATATGTACATTAGGTAAGATAGTTATATTAGTTAAGTACCTGCTGACCCATCTCATAACCAATGTAAGATACCGCAATACACATACACACAATAAAGTTTCAAATGCCTAGTGAACAATAAGCACTGTTGACTAACAGTACAGAAATAATAAAGTGTTGAAATCAACACTTTAAAAATGTATTTGAATGCAGATCACTAGTGGTTTTAGGTAAAGGTGAAAACAGAAAGTTTAAAAAAGATGTGGTCCTTGCCCTTACAGGGCTTAAAGTCTGATAAGGGAATGTAACACATACACACAAAAAAGCAATGCAACGCGCATCAGAAAGGTAGACAAACAAAAAAAATCTCACTTGACTGAGTCAAGTTTTCTTACTCTCAAACTGTTGCAGAATTTCTTAGTAGCTTACTACATTTCTGCTTTTTTTAGAACCCAAGGCATAAAATGTGGCAACCAACTGAGAAGATAAGAAAAGGCTTGATGGAGCAGGTAAGATATGAGTTGGGTTTTAAGGCAGAATAAAAACTCAAGATGTGAAAAGGGAAAGTAGGCAATGACAACAGCATAAGCAAATATGTACATACACAGAAACAATGAAGAAGAATGGATCCCATATTTAATATACATTTGTTATAAACCCAAATTTCATCAAGAAATTCAGTATGTTACCCATCCCAATTCAACCAAGATTAGGAGGGAAGCAGAAAACTGGGTAAGAATTTTTGCAACTATTGTCTGTGATAAGGGCCTCATTTCTAAGAGTCAAATGTACAAGGATATAAGTTGTTCCCCAACTGATAAATAGTGAGAGGATATGCACAGGTAGTTTTCAGAGGAAGAAATTAAAGCTATTTATAGTCATATGAAGAAATGCTCTAAATCATTATGTATGCAATAGAGAGACGCAAACCAAACAGCTCTGAGGTACCACATCACCCCTATCAGGTTGGCTGTCGGGCAGAACAGGAAGATGGTAAATGCTGGAGAAGATGCGGGACAGCTGGAACACTAACTCACTGCTGGTAGAGCTGTGAGCTGACCCAACCATTCTGGAGACAGTTTGGAACTGCGCCCAAAGGGCTACAAAAATGTGCATACCCAGGGTCCCACATGTACAAAAGCATTTATAGCAGTTCTCTTTGTGGTGGTCAAGAACTGGAAATCAAGGGGATGCCCATCAATTAGGGAATGGCCGAATAAATTGTGGTATATGAATGTGATGGAAGACTACCATGCTATAAGAAATGATGAACAGGAAGACTTCAGAGAGGCCTGGAAAGACTTATATGAACTGATGCTGAGTGAAAGGAGCAGAACCAGGAGAACTTTGTACATAGCAACAATCACAGTGCATGAGGATTTTTTCTGGTAGACTTAGTGCTTCACTGAAATGCAAGGACTTAAATAATTCCCAATGGTCTCTCATGGCAAAATGCCTTCCACATCCAGAGAAAGAACTATGGAATTAGATCACGGAATGAAGCAGGTCATTTTCTTTTGCATTACGTTTTGGCTTCTTATATGATTTCTCCCATTCATTTTAATTTTTCTATGCAACACGACTAAGGTGAAAATGTATTTAATAGGAATGCATGTGTAGAATCTATATAAAACTGTATGCCGTCTCAGGGAGGGAGTGGGAAGGTAGGGGGCAGGGGAGGAGGGAGGAGAAAACATGTAAGATATGTGGCAATGAGAATTAACGATGAGACAACACACAAAAATTCATGAGACATAGCCACAGCAATACTTACAGAAAAGTTTATGTTTCTAAATGCTTACATCAATAAAATAAAGAGCAGATCAATTTTAAAAAAAAAGAAATGCAGCAGGGGAAATATATCGTCATTGTTTTTGCAAAGGCCCATTGAGACGGAAATCTAATTCTTCCTCGCCTCCTTCCTCTAACCCCTCCAAAAGTGGAGGGGGGAAGAACTCATAAAATCAATAATAACAACCCTCTATAATTTAAACAGGCAAGCATGTCTAGAATTTGTGATATAAGCATTAGGGTTGCTATCACATCTTCAAAAAACCATGTGTTCAGGCCCCCTGCTCTCTAGGCAATGATAACCGAATGAAGATGGGAAGGATAAGGCAAAGAAAAACAACGTACTCCTCAAAATTAGAAAGGGTAAATAGCCGAGGTGACATAAAATTTAAATAATGTATACCCCTATTTTTTTTTCTCCTTCAATGCTTCATTGAACTTGATGTTTTGGGTTTCTTTTTGGAAGGGAAGGGGACAATCAGGGTCAAATGACTTGTCCAGATCACACAGCTAGTGTCTGTGGCCAGATCTGCAGCTTGATTTTTCAAATATTCACTAGACCTTTAATACGTACATAACCCATAAGACCCATGAATACAAATCAATGAACAGAAAACATCTATCTTCTCTTTGTAATCCATAGAAAATACCTTTAAAATTCCATGAAAAATCAGCAATTTCTGCTAGGTAAGATATAACAAGTTTAAAGCATGAAACAGTACTTTAAATATGTCTCATGAATTTTACCTAACTTTTCCAATGGAATTTTTTAAAAGTTATTGATTCTTATGCTGAAATACTACATTTATTTAGATCCTTGATGCAGTCAGAAAGAAAAAAAATCTACAAAAGTTGTTGGGAATAAAGGATGTGTCTATAGACAGGATGAGACAGAATGGGTAGCTTTGAGAATACTAATCAACTTGTCTGGATATGCATCTCCCATCTTATCATTGTTAACGTGAATTTTTAAAATCCAATATCCTATATCCCTATTGAAGTTCATATTCAATTCATGCCAATGTTGTAGATTGTCAAGATTGTTTTATATTTTGACTGTCCCTCTGTGTTGAGGCCAGTGAAACTATGACTACCACAATTCATAATGTATGGTTGCTATTACTCATTTCATAACGTATTATGGGTATATTTGCTATTAAGAGTTTTTGTGCCATCCTTGTGGATATAAATGACTTCACATTGCTTGCTAAATTGGACAAATAGAGAGAGAGAGAGAGAGAGATGAAAATTATATAGAGACAGGAATATTAATTATCTGCTGGTCAACCCCATAGATGGAAGATACCTGAAACTATGAGATCCTGAATAAAACGTCTCAAGAGAATACTAACTTATTTACTGTAATTTTAGCACATGCTTAAAAAATAGGGGGCTTGGTTCAGGATAGTCAGGAAATAAGCTATAAATTTAGGCCAGAATCAGCCCAAATAATACTTTTATTCTTTATATTGCAATAAGGACTCATGAGCCATGAATGTGTGAAGGATGAGGTACTAGACTCAGGGCAAGTTTCTTGTAGTCTGGGAAAGGGCATAAGAACAAGGCCTTATTTCTCTGAGAATAGGCACAAAGTTAGGCATCAGATAAATTAGAAACATTTTCCCTTCAACATCTCCCTGCATATTCAACCAATCGCAATTTTCAAAAATATTCAAAGCATAAACATGGTAGCTGAAGGACCATCTTGCTTCCCAACCAATCACTAACTTGGACCCTCTGGAAAGCAAAGATACAAGGCACATCATAGATTGGAACTTCTATAAAAAAGGAGATCTGAGAAGCTATTTTGGCAGCTACCATCCCCACCCCACACTGAGATGACTTGACATCCTATTCACCTCATCATCAGACAACCAATGGAAGCTCTCTGAGAGGCAAACCAAAGAATTTGCAGCACTTCTTATATCTAGCTCTCCTGAGGACTCTATACATTCTATAAACAATATATTTAACTTTCATTTGGACACATATGTTTTTTGCATGGAGCTTTCCTTCTCCTCTACCTGGTATGGATGCTGATTTGCCCACAAAATTCATCCCTTTGGGGAGACATTTGCCTCCAAATATAAAAATTAAAGTGGGAGAAATTATTAAATTTTCCTTTTAATTTTAAGGGGCAAAAACCCTATGAACTTGGAGAAATTGTACGAATTCATTCTCAGTTTGTTTTCACCTTCAAATTTTATTTGATTTGGATGTTTTTAGATTTATTCTTTATCCAAGACTTTGACAAAAGTATTAAAAAACACAGGGCCATGCATAGATCTCCAAAGTTTTCAACGAAAGACTTCATTTCTCCGTGACATGGAAGTATTATCAATTACTATTTGGGGATTATCAGTCATTCAATTCCAGACCCATTTTAGCATCTAATCCATCTTTCTTCATTCCCATTCACCCACCAGGCCTACAAAAATAGCAAGAAAAGCTTTATAAAGTATTTTGTTATAGTATAACAAAATAGTACCTATAAGATTCCCTTGATTTACATTAATGTTTAATAAACCTGTCAAAAAATAAAATGCTAATCCTACATGATCTACTCTTCGTGGGCACATTTTACTATTTTGGAAATAGGATAAATTACTAAGAATCTACGTGGACCTAAAGGGTTAGACCTAGTAAAAAATAGGGAGTGGAAAAGTGAATGTCAAGTTGTAAAATGAGGGCTGGCCTGAGAGTTCAGAACAATTTGAGTTCATGTCCAGTCTCCTACATGGCTGTATGACCCTTGATACCTCTACTTCCTTTCCTTTTACTCTCCTCAGCCTCAATTCTGACTTCATCATCTAACAAAAACTGCTCTCTCCAAAGTTACCAATGATACATCATTTTCCAAATGATGGCCTTTCCTCAATCCTCATCCCTCCTGCCCTCTCTAAAGCCTCTGACATTTCTCGTCACCTTGTTGTCCTACTTATGAGGTTATCACAACCCTGCCCTCTCCTGGTTCTTCTCCTACCCATCTGACCACTCATCTACAGTCTCCTCTGCTAGAACTTCAACTAGATCATACCTATTGTTTATGGGTGTCCCACAGAACTCTCTCCTGGGCACTCTTTTCTTCTCATGTATATTATTTCACTTGGTGGCCTCCCATGGATTTAATTATCATTTCTATGAGGAAGATTCTTTTTGAAATACATAATTCATTAATTTTTCAGTTCTTAACATTCACTTACACAAGAATTTGAACTCAAAATTTTCTTCCAGCTCTCCCCACCTCCCACTCTAGGACAGCAGGCACCCCATATACCTCTTCCTTCAGTCTGTCCTCCTTTCTATTACCCACCCTTCCTCAATCCCCGTTCCCCTCTATTTTCCTGTAGGGCCAAACAGATTTCTATACTCTATTGCCTGTATACCTTAATTTCCAGTTGCATACTAAAACAATTTTTAACATTCATTCTTAAAGCTTTGAGTTCCATATTTTCTCAATCCCTCCCTACCCACCCTCACTGAGAAAATAAGCAATTCAATATAGGCCATACATGTATAACAATGCAAAGCACTTCCATAATACTTACATTGTAAAAAACTAACCACATTTCCCTCGGTCCTATCCTGCCCTTAATTTATTCCATTCTCTCCCTTGATCTGTCCTCCCACAATAGTGTTTGCTTCTGATTATCCCTTTTCCCAATTTGCTGTCCCTTCTATTATCTTCCCTCTCCCCCTTGCCTTCCTTCAGGATAAAATAGATTTCTATATCCAACTGAGTGTATTATTCCCTCCGTAAGCCAAATCTCATGACAGTAGGGCTCAATCATTTTCTTTCATCTCCCCCCACTTCCCCTCCATTGTAGAAACTCTTTCTTCCCTCTTGTATGTGAGATGATTTGCTACATTCTATCTCACCCTTTCTCTTATTCCTAGTACATTCCATTCAAGAGGAAATTTTATTTTTTTAGGTATTGTTCCTTCATATTCAACTCACCCTTCTCCCCTTGTCTATATGTATGTGTGTGCACACATACACACATGTACATGTACATACCTACACATATGTACATATACATATACATATATAAATATATTCCCTCTAACTACCTTAATACCGAAAAATGTCTCATGAGTTACAAATAACATCTTTCCATGTAGGAATGTAAACAGTTCAACTTTAATGAATTCCTTAAGGCTTCTCTTTCCTGTTTACCTTTTCATCTTTCTCTTGATTCTTGTATTTGAAAGTCAAATTTCCTATTCAGCTCTGGTCTTTTCAACAAGAAGACCACTATTTCACTGAAATTCCATTTTATCCCCTGAAGTATTATACTTAGTTTTGCTGGGTAGGTGATTCTTGGTTTTAATTCTATCTCCTTTGACCTCTGGAATATCATATTCTAAGCCCTTCAATCCCTTAGTGTAAAAGCTGCTAAATCCTGTGTTATCCTGATTGTATTTTCATAATACTTGAATTGTCTTTCTGTCTGCTCATATTTTCTTCTTCACCTGGGAAATCTGGAACTTGGCTACAATATTTCTAGGAGTTTTCCTTTTCAGATCTCTTTCAGGTGATCGGCAAATTCTTTCCATTTCTATATTACTCGGGTTCTACAATATCAACACAGCTTTCCTTGATAATTTCTTGGAAGATGATGTCTAGGCTCTTTGTTTCATCATAGTTTTTGGTAGACCAATAATTTTTAAATTATCTCTCCTGGATCTATTTTCCAGGTCAGTTGTTTTTCCAATGAGATATTTCCCATTGTCTTCTATTTCTTCATTCTTTTGGTTTTCTATTATATTTCTTGGTTTCTCATGAAGTCATTAGCTTCCATTTGCTCCACTCTAATTTTTAAAGAACTATTTTCTTGAGTGAACCTCCTTTTCCACTTGGCTAAATCTGCTTTTTAAAGCACTGGCTTTTTGCATCTCTTTTGCCATTTGGGTTAGTCTATTTTTAAAGGTGTTATTTTCTTCAGCATTTTTTGGGGTCTCCTTTAGCAAGCTGTCAACTTGCTTGTTTTTCATGATTTTCTTGCATCACTCTCATTTCTCTTCCCAATTTTTTCTCCACCTCTCTTACTTGATTTTCAAAATCCTTTTTGAGTTCTTCCCTGGCCTGAGACCACTGCATATTTATTTTGGAGGTTTTTGATGTAGAAGGCTTGATTTTGATGTCTTCCTCTGATGATACGCTTTATTCTTCCTCATCTAAAAGGATGGAAGGAAATATCTTTTCACTAAGAAAGTAACCTTCTATAGTCTTATTTTTTTCCCTTTTTGGGGCATTTCCCCAGCCAGTTACTTGACTTTTGAGTCCTTTGTCAAGAGGAGGGTATACTCTAGGGACCTATAAGTTCTCAGTTCCTCCAAGGTGGCACAATCAGGGGAGAGTAGTTTTTACTCCTCTCCTGACCTACGCGCTGGTCTGGGATCAACCACAAGCACTCTTTTTTGCCCAGAATTTGTGAGTCGGATTCCCTCTCCCAAGCCTCCACCAGCTCCACCACACACACCAGTGCTCCTCCTCACCCCAGGCCACCACTCAGGGCTGAGATCCAAATCAGCCATCTGATTCCCCCAAGATCTTTAGGCCCAGAGCTCCAAAAGTGGATGCTGCTGCCACAGTAGGTGCTGCTGCCCTGGGGCCAGGCTGCACACCCCTCTCATTCAAGCGAAAGAGCTTTCTCACTGACTTTTGAAGCTGTCTTGACATTTGTGGTTTGAGAAATATAGAAAACACAGGTGCTACCCAAGGTTCCATGCCCTGAAGCCTGCTCCAGTCCTGTCCATGCTGTGTAGCCCAGACTGGGCTGCACTGCACTCCAGTTTGACAGACCTTTCCTGTAGGCCTTCCAGTCTGTCTTGGGCTGGAAATCTCTTTCACTCTGTCGTTTTGTGGCTTCTGCTGCTCTAGAATTTGTTTGGAGTCATTTTTACAGGTATTTTATGGGCTATAAGGGAGATTTAGGGCAGGTTTGTCCTTCTAGTCCACCATCTTGGCTTGGCCCTATGAGGAACATTCTTAAATCTACTACTCTAGGCCTAAGCTCTCTGTAGCCCTCCAGTCTCTATCTCCATTTTTCTATTAGACATCTCAACCTAGATATCTCACTGATAATAAACTCAACACATCCAAAATGGAACTCATTATTTTTCCCCGAAAACCTTCTCCTCCCAGATACCCAAAGTCAAAACCTACATGTCATGTTTGACTCTTCTAACCCCTCATATCCAACCAGCTGCCTTCAAAAAAATCTTGTATACAACTCCTCACCTGTGACATTACTATCCAGATGGTCTTGATCACCTCCAGTCTAGACTATTGTTTAGTCTCCTTGACTCGTTTCTCCCCACTCCAGTTCATCTTCTACTCAGCTGTCAAAATGACCTTCCTAAAGCGTGGGTGTAATCATGTCAACCTCCTATTCAATAAATCCCAGTCTATTATTACTGTCCAGTTTAACTCCCTTTGGCTTTCAAAGTCCTTCATAACCTGCCCCCCTTTTCAACCTTTCCATTCCCCCTTCACCCCACATGCTTAGGTCTAGTGACACTGGTCCCTCTGCTATTCCTCACACAAGATTCTCCATCTCTTTCCTCCATGAACTTAAACTGGCTCTCTCCTATGCCTAGAATTTTTTTTCTTCTCTTCTCTGCCCCTGGCTTCCCTGGTTTTCTTCATGTCCTAGCTCAATTCTGACCTTCTACAGGAAATCTTTCCTCATATCTTTTAATTCTAATGCTTTCCCTATATAGTTGTACATAGTTAGACTGTGGGAGCCCCTTGAGAGGAAGGACCTTTTTTGCCTTTTTTTGTATCTTCAGATGTTAACATAGTGCATGACACATGATAGGTGCCTAATAAATATTTACTGACTGACTACTCTCTTCTAGAAAAAAATTCAAAATATATGTATAAAGCTTCCTAGAAATCTTAAATTTTTTTTATCACTTTCATTTCTCAAAACCTGAGCTGCATTTTCCAACATGGTTTCTGCCATTCTCCCTCTAGCCCTCCACCTCAGTCACAATGCCTGCCTTCTTAGTGAAGTCATTTAGTGAGATAGTAAATCAGTCTGAAAAATCTTGTCAAATTCTTAGAATTTCTCTACCTCTTCACCTTTTGTAATTGTGCAATTATTTTCATGATAGTCTTTTTGCTTATGCATAACATAAACACCAGGAGTGATCAAGTGACACATGAAGTTACGTTTCTTCTTGCCTTTGGGCACATGATGAAACCCACTTGACAAATTCACTTGCCTATCCAAAGGAGAATTTGGGAGCCATCTTTTCCATTTGACTGTAATTTCATTTGGTCTTCTGGATTAATTTAACATAAACATAGTTCAATTCTACCAACAGTATTCAGATAGATTAGTCAATAGAGAAAAATCCCCTTTTTTAGAGTAGCCTCAGTTACTATTCCTCTTATTCTGTCTCTTCTACTATCTTGACTACAAAAGCAAAAATGAGCCAAAAAAGACTGAGGGAATGTTCTTAATCTTTCTTTGTAATATGAATTGTAATGGTCAAAGACTTCATCACTAAGTTACCAGACTACTTAGGATGAACTTCTGATGGTTTAGACAGAGTAGTCCTTGAACAAGAGACTCAGAATGTCATAGGCCTGCATCAGAAGGCTTTCTAGTATGGGAGAACCTGCCAGAGTATAGATTCCCTATCTATTAGAATAACCCTGGGAATTCAAGATCTATGGAACACTGGCATGGCAACACTTTACAGGGTAGAAAACACTTAAAATTTTAAAAAGGGAATTAATAAGTAGGGAATAATCTAAGAAGGAGCTAGCTCCCTATCATCACACCACATAAACAAATACCCCTAACATGAAATAAATACAAAAATGACAAGTATGGAAAATTCAAAGAACTCAGCCCAAGTTACTTCATAAAGAGAAGTTCTGACACTCCCTGCTTCCCCATCACCCTAACTAAATAAGGAGTAGAGTGGTATTTAAAAATTCAACCTCCAGTCTGATGGGTATATAGACAAATAATCATCAAAGAACAAATAAGGTTCTATTAGACTTTAAAGTTTAAGGAAAAAGACTGATTATTTCCAAGTATAAATTAATAAACATTCATGGATACTAGGAAGGATGCTTGTGTAGAATTGGATACACATCCATAATCATCATACATTTACAGTTACAAAATACTTCTGAGGCCCCCTCTTCCAAATCCCTTACTTTAAAGATGAGGAAACTGAGGCCTAGGGAAGTGAACTGACTTGCCCCAGATCACATAAAGAGGAAGCATCAATACCAGGACATGAACCCAGATTATCTGATTCTGAGTCAGTGCTCTTTTCCCTGGGCCACATTTCCTTCCTTGGGGGTAGCTAGGTGGTGCAGTGGATAGAGCACCAGTGCAGGAGTCAGGAAGACCTGAGTTCCAATCTCACCTCAGACACTTGACACTCACTAGCTGTGTGACCTTGGGCAAATCACGTAACCCCAATTGCCTCATCCTGAGTTATCTCCATCCTGATGAATATCAGGTCACTAGATTCAGATGGCTCTGGAGGAGAAGTGAGGCTGGTGACCTGTACAACCCTCCCTCACTCAAAACAAAGTCAAGTGCAAGTCATGTCATCATTTCTCTGATGGTATGGTCTTCTTCAGCAACGAAGGATGAATACACATACTTCCTTCCTTGCTGAAATACTTTAGTTCTTCTCATAATAACCAGTTTCCTTTTTCACTACAACTAATTACTTTTACATAAATGACTTAGAGATGTCAAAATTTACTCTCAGGGAATGTTTAAAGAGATCCCAATTTCCTGAATTATAACCTAGAACATCTGCTTAACAATCTGGTAACAAATGTGAAGGCAAAATAGTGCATCTTGTAGACAATAGTTGTGATTGATCTCAAAAGTGTGACAGCTGGCAATTTGCCTACAACCTATAACACTATAAATATGTAAAAGTGATGAGTAAGAAAGAATATTTTTAAAAAAGGATTCCACCAACATCAATTATGTAAAGTATGAAATGGGAAAAAAAATTCATGCCTTACCTTGACACTAGATGAATTTTACCTACTCTATAAATATTTGCTTTAAAAACTCCAAAACTTATATTATTAACAAGGTGTCTACTACCAAAATACTTATATGTTTTAGCTTATGTATCATTCTATTTCAGAATAACAATATAAAACTATTACTTTCTAAGAAAGTACAAGAATGGAAAAATTAAAATGAGAAAATACACTCTTCTAGAATCTGAGAATGGGAACTTTTAAGATCCCAAAACACATTCCCTTGAACATAAAATCTTAATACCAAAGTTAAGGATTCATAAACCTAGAAATTAATTAATGAAATGAGAAATGATTTACTATCAAGTGAGAGAACCAACAAAGAAAATTTACCACCTCAAAACAGGGAAAAGAAACTTTCTTCTCTCCTAAAGGAAAGTGCCACAAAATGCAGAGCAGCTGGAAACGCAAAAAAAAAAAAAAAAAAAGTCACTACACCCTCTGAATTACTGTAGGTTAAATGATGGGCAATATGGGTAGATCATGAACCTGAGAAGTAACACTGCCCCCCAAAAAATATAAACATAACTGATGAGAGAGGAAAACTCTAGGGAAGGAGGAGAGAGAAGGGGAAAAAGGAAGAGAAGTATTAGGAGGAAGAGAAAAGAAAAGGAAGAGGAGGAGGAGAGTATAACAGACAAATAAGTCCAGGGGAAGTAAAACAAGAAGAGAATAGGAACAGAAAGAGAAGGAAAAAAGAAACAAGGGAAATAAATGAGAAAAGAAATAAGATTATAGACATCCTAGAATCGTTAAAAAACTACCCCCCAAAATATAAATCTATCTTGCCCTTCAAGAAAATAGGGGGAATGGGGATAAAAGAAGGGAGCGCAGATTGGAGGAAGGGATAATCAGAATGCATGCTATCTTGGGGTGGGTGGGGAGAGATGGAGAGAGAATTTGGAATTCAAAATCTTGTGGAAGTGGATGTTGAAAACTAAAAATAAATAAATAAATTTTAGAAAAAAAAAAGAGAGAGAGAAAGAAATGATGAGCAGACCAATTTCAGAAAAACCTGAAAAGACTTACATGAATTGAAGCTGAGTGAAGTAAGCAGAACCAGGAAGACACTGTACGCAGTAACAGCAACATGGTGTAATGACTGACTATTGAGCTTTTCTCAGCAATACAGTGATCCAAGAAAGTTCCAAAAGACTCAAGAGAGAAAATGCTATTCACCTCCGGAGAAAGAACTATGGAGTGTGAATGTGGATCAAAGCTCATTATTTTCACTTTTTTTTTTTTTGGTGGCTTATCCCTTTTGTTCTGTTTCTTCTTTCACAACTTGACTAATGTGTAAATAAGTTTACATGATTGCATAGGCATAACATATCAGATTACTTGCTGTATTTTTTGGGGGGGGACAAGGAGAGCAGAAAAAATATGAAACAAAAAATCTTACAAAAAATTAATTCTGAAAACTATCTTTACATGTAATTGGGAAAAATAAAATATTATTTACAAAAAAATTAAAACTACCCCCCCAAAAATATCCAAGGTTAAAATGCCTAGATAGAACATATGTAAGTAATAATGCAACAACTATAAGGGAAAATACTAGAAATACTACAGAAGTGCAGAAATTACTTAACAAATAGTAAGAAAATCACAGGAGATTCTGAAGGAATCCAGAAATCCAAGTATAAAACTAATAAGAAGGGGCCATAAGCATAAAATGGCCTATCCTCAAAAATCAGTTTGTTTGAAGTTATGAACAAGATATTTGAAAAGTGATCAGACTTTGCAAAATTTAAAAGCAAATCAAATTCAAGGATATTTTCAAACAAAAAGTAGGCCTCTAAATAAAAGAAAATAGTTTACAGAATCAAAGATTTCATAAAACTTTAAAATTACAAAGGACGTTGGTAGGCATCTAATCTACTCCTTATGTGAAAAACAATCTTCTTTACAACACAGCCAACAAGTCAAGTTGTCAAACACCTTTGTTTCAAGACTTCCAAAGCATAGAAAACCACTATATCCCAAGGCAGTCCTCTCCCCTATCGGATAGCTCCAATTGTATGAAATTTCTCCTTATATGAACGATCCTAATTTTAAAAGCCTAATTCTTCCAGTCTACAACTTCCATTCACTGCTTCTAGTTATGCCCTGTGACAGCCCTTCAAATACCTGAAGATAGAAATCAGTTCTGTCCTCTCCAACACAATCAAGGAAGGTACTTAATTCTTCTCTTCTTTATGTTAAAATTTCCAGTTCCTCCAACCAATCCTCAAATAGCATCCGGCCCTGGTCTTTCACCATTCTGCCTTTGGGTTGTCTTGAGTTAATGAATGTCTTTCCAAAAATCTGACAGAACTAAATACCATACTCCAGATGTGTAGAGGACATATTGTAAAGCACATTAACTTTCCTGGATGTCATATAACACTGTTAACAGTCCCCTAAAACCCTCAAAGCTTTTCCAGACAAAATGGTATTTGTAATCATATTTCCATCACCTTGTACTTATATGCCAGCTTAAAAAAAAAACAGATGCAATCAAAACATGAGAACTCTCAAAGTACAATTATCAACTTAATCAATAAAGGTTGCAAAATGGTAATCCAGAGAAAAAAGAAGAAAAAAGAGGAGGGAAAGCCAAGATGGGTATGGGATCAGGCCACAGCAGTCCCAAAGTAAAGATCCTATCTCCGATAAAGGGGAACTCTATTTTAAAGTAACTTACAGTTATTATTAGAAGGCAGGGGGATTTTGTTTAGAATATTTCCACTGAATATGAATTAATAGAAATAAGAGGGTATTTCTCTTTCAAAAAGTGCCTTAAAAAACAAACTAAGCACTATAACATTAATAAAGGTCACAGAAAGGATCCAACAATATGCTGCTTCCCAGAAACATTTCATCCAGAAAGATCTTAAGAGATTTGAAATGAAAGGTTGGTTTAAAATTTATAGTCTTATAATCAAATAACAAAAAAGCATCAGTAGAAATAATTCCATTGGAGAAAGTTGAATTTCTAATCACAAAATTTTCAAAGACATAAATGATGTTCAAAAAATTTACATGAAATCTAATGCTATCTCAAATATGTAATCTTGGAACTAAAATACATATAAGAACCTATTATGTCTGCAGCAAAATTAAAAAAGGAAATCACCATAGCTTTTGAACATGAAATAGTTTTTTTTTTTAAATAGCAGTAGATATCAATACCCTACCATTAGGATATGATGTCACACAAAACAAGAAACTGGAGCACCAAGCAGAATTAAGTTATCAGTTAATAGATACACTGACAATTTAATGAGAAAACTAAAGTGTACTTTAAAAAAAAAAATGTTAATGGAACCTAAGCAAAAATTAATTACATGCTGGGCCACAGAAAGGCCTAGAAGACCTGAGTTCTATATTACCCTTTAGTCTGTATTTATAGGTCACAATGTAATCATATAGTAATAAATTATGTAATAAATAAAAGCAACTTTTAAACTGAAACTTTAAAAATTACTAGTTAATGATTGAGTAAAACAGTATAAGCTACTTCTAGGAGAAAAAGAATTTATACTGCCTTAGTTCATCCAGCATGATGTCCGAAAGTTCAACAAAGAGAGCCTGTCTGCACATAACCAGGGAGATGTGGTGGCAGCATCAGAATGAAATGTTGAGTCAAGATATGCTGGAGTTCAAAAACCATCTATGCTTAATTCTCTGCGTGACCTTTAAACAAGTTATTTAATTTCCCTGGGACTCAGTTTCTAAATCAGCAGATAACTATTATTATATAATCTCTAAGATCCCTTCCAAATCTGTTAACCACAATCAGCATAGCTGCGCAATTGAGATTTAGAAAAAAGAAAGGCCAGAAAAGTGGTTACCAGTAGTTCTAATAAGGGTACCAGAATCTCTACCCTTTTGAGACTGTATGTAAGAACATTATTTAAAAAAAAAAAACCCACATTTCGGTGCTCATCTTCTAAACTGTGTTTTACAATATAGTTATGAGGATAGGAAGAAAACAAGAGACAAATGAGACCTTACCACGGTACAGCCATGTTGCTCTAGGGAATGTGCTTCTCTGAGTAGCTTTCCCTGTGTATTTGCAGTATCCTATTCTCTCTATGTCTCTGAGAAAGTACAATGAACTTGGATAGACTTTAAGGGCTCTTAGACATAGATTACGAGAAAGGGTTGGGTATAAATAACCCTGCCACAGGGTTAGATACAGCTACATCTTAGAAAATATCTCTGGGAACCCATCTCTATTTTCTAGGACATGACTGAGTGGCCAAAGAACCTAGACAGTCACATTCTATGGCTCTAAATTTGTCTTTTTAAAAAAGTTATTATTTTAGTTTTGTGTTTCAAGAGAGGAGAACTACTGTTAAATAACTCATTCAATGAAGATCAATTCTCCTTTGATGAAGACAAAAGAGATGTTACTCTAAAATGTTTATGATTGATAACAATGATGGTGGTAACAGGAAAGTCAGCCAGATCACTGCACTATATCTGCCTATTTTGTTATTAATTGGTAATTTTTACAGATATCAGATCATAAGCTTAATTAAACAGCAATTCAAGAATCAGAAAGGGTTTTTCTTAACAAGTCTTGTGCCATCAGCAATATAAATATTACACCCATTTCACCCATGAAGAAACTGGCCAAGAGAGTGTAAGTGCCAGAACTAAGACAGTAGCTCAGGTTTTCTGATTCAAAGACCACATGCTCTTTCAAATAACTCATACTGCTTCCCTAATCTTTCAAATAAATTTTACTACCCAGTCAAAGATGACAAATGATCACTGAATATACCTTCCTTCTTCCAAGAACACTATAATTGGTCAATTCAGTGAACGCGTGGGATTAAAGAACTGAAACCTCTCTAATTAAATTTTCACATTGGTAAATAAGGTTGGTTCCATTCTTAAACTCAATCAACCAACTCATAGGCATGACATGATTCAAATAATAGCAAATAAGAGTACAGATGAATTCACACAAATCAGTCATTAATAGAAAATTCAAATAACATATGCTCATTATGGTAAAAATGATTTTTATCACATACGTTAAAAAAACCTTTATACAGTCATCCATTGATAGCTAATAAATACCAACTGTGTTATTCATCTCGATTTTTAACAAAGCATACTGACAGGAATTTCTCACATTCATAATTTAAGCTCATCTCTTCTTATTCTAAAGAAGCAGATATATATCTAATAGTGGCACTAAGGTGAATTTTATGATCATAAAAGGTTTTCTTTTAATATTGCAAATATTCTTTAAGGGAATCGCCTGTCACAAATATCAAATGTTAAAGCTAAGAAGGGCTATACCACTGAAGAAGATTTAGCATTGCAAAAAAGGAGTCTTGTATACTTATTCAAAGAGACTCACATTCTAATTCTAGTTTCTCCATTGGATTATAAGTCACTTCGCCTCTTAGTTTCCTCACATGTAGTTTGAGGAGGTTGGGTTAGATGATCAAAGGTTCCTTCCAACGCCAACTTTCTATGACTGTAAGTTGATATAAAGAATCTGCCTGATGCTAAGGGGAACAGATGGGTGATCTCACCAAGCTTGCCAAAGTTAGTGCCAAATAAAAAGTCAACAAATAAAGCATCCAAAACAATTTAAGAACACTTCCACAAAAGACCCTTCAATCTGTACATTATATTTTAAATTTAGTCTTAGACAAGTAGTTATGTGTTTTTTAAAGTTTCTGAACATCTTTAATGTTGAAAATTTCCCTCTCTCAAATGATCTCTTTGCATTGGTGCTATCAAAGATGCTAACACTACTTTTATTTCTAGCCAGCAAAAGAAAATGGTGTCAAATTAGTCTCAATGTGTGATTTGTTATCAAAGCATTTCAAAATTTAATTTCTTAGACATTTGGGCCTTTATAATCTATACTTAGACCTGAGAATATGATTAAGAGTCTCTAAATAATGTTTCATACATTCTGAGCATAGCTGCAGCTCATGTTCTTCAGTGATGCAATTTTCATGGGAATATTGTTCAAAAGCATTAAAAGGTAGTAAGACCTTCTGAGCTGTGTACCAGCAAACAGTCTTCATGTGATGACATAAAAGTCTAGAAAAGAATAAAATTTGAAAGATGGAAAATGGGGAGGCATTTGGTAACTTTCTAAAAGTTACCAATAAGAAAAACAATTTTAGTAAATGAAAACTACCTTAGGAAATTATAATTTATACTGTGAAACAATCAATTGTTCCAGATTAATTTGGCAGGGAAAAGGGGAAAAAATGAGGTGGAATATCATCTTATATATATATGTAATACACACACACACACACATATATATATACATACATACATATACATTACACTAAATACACTAACAATGTTTGCCACAGTCATGGACAAGACTGAGTACAGAGTTCCAGTCAAAAAAAGAAATTTTATATATATTCTTTATATATAGTGCAAACCACCAAATACTCTTTGAAAATGAAATAGTGCTTATTGCAGGAATCTTGTAAGGAAGATCCATGATCATTCAAAAATACTTTGGCCTATCTATAGGGGCTATAGTCTAGATTATGACATGCTGTTGGAATAACAACCAGCAGAGCTCATTCATTAAATTAAGAAGGAGCAGGGCTCAGGGTTGAACTAAAAAAGTGGGCTAGATTGTCTTTGGAATACCGCAATGTACTTAACGATCCAAAACTTCCCCCTAAAACAAAGGCCGATAATTTCTTTTATTTTTAATATTCAGTTTTTTCCAATTACACATAAACATTTTAAACACTCATTCTTTAAAGTTCTGAGTTCCAAATTCTCTCCCTTTCTCCCTCACGGAGAAGGTAAGCAATGGGCAATCATACAAAACATATTTCTATATCAGACATGTTATGCTGTGAAAGAAAACACAGACCATAAAAAAATAAAGTTAGGGAAGTATGCTTCTATTTACATGTAGACTCCATCAGTTCTTTCTCTGGAGGTAGAAAGCATTTTTCATCATGAGTCCTTGGTAATTGTCTTGGATCAGTGTATTACTGAAAAGAGGAAAGCCACCCACAGATGATAATCACACAATATTGCTACTATTGTGTACAATGTTTTCCTGGTTCTGCTCACTTTCCCTTGCATTATATAAATCTTTCCAGATTTTTCTGAAAGCATCCTAGTCATCATCTTATAGCACAATAGGATTCCACAACAATCACATGCCATTACTAGTTCATTCCGCAATTAATGGGCATATTCTCAATTTCTAATTCTTTTCCACCACAAAAGCCATAAATATTTTTTGTTCAAACAGGTCCTTCCCCCACCTCAATTTTTTAAAATCTCTTTGGAGCACAGACTTATTAGAAGCATTGCTGCTAGGTCAAAGAGTATGCATAGTTTTACATATAGCCCTTTGGAGAGAGCTACAAATGCTCTTCAAAATAGTTGGCTAAGTTTGCAACTCCATCAAGAGTGTAACTTTATTTTTTTATGGTCTGTGTTTTCTTTCACAGCATAACATGTCTGATATAGAAATATGTTTTGTATGATTGCCCATTGCTTACCTTCTCAGTGAGGGAGAAAGGGAGAGAATTTGGAACTCAGAACTTTAAAGAATGAGTGTTTAAAATGTTTATGTGTAATTGGAAAGAGTGCAACTCCATCAAGTGTCCCAACTTTTCCACTTCCCCTCAAACATTGGTCATTTTCCTTTCCTGTCATATTAATCAATCTCATGGGTATTAGGTGGTACTTCAGAGTTGTTTTAAAATGCATTTCGCTAATCAATAGTGATTGAGCATTTTTTTAATTTCTTCATCTAAAAACTGCCTATTTTTTCCTTTGACCATTTGTCAATTGGGAAATGACTTGTATTCTTACAAATTTGACTCACTTCTCAATGGATCTGAGAAATGAGGAAGGGACCATGATTTCAATATCAATGTTCTTCTGACGATGTTGCATTACTTTGATTCTTGGAATAAAACTGTTACCTTCTACATGAAGTCTTTCTTAATTCTCAGAGCAGCTAGTTACTCTCACCCACTACCTTGTGAAAACTTAGCAAAATTATCATTTTTGATTTTTTGTACATATGTGTATGTTTGTAAAATCTATATGTAATTTGAAATACTAATAACTTTGGTTCTGTAAAAGAATCTATAAAGTGCAATAACAATAATTTCAAGTTTTTTATGAAGAAATCAATTTATTACAATTCATACTTTTTCCATATAAATGGCTTCAGTGGAAGACAAAATTAGTTGTGACCTCTGGTTAGCAGAGTTTGCAACTGGGAAGCAGTGAATGGAGTGCTGGACTCGGGGTCAGGGACATGAGCGTCATTGTTATGTAAATTGCAACTGTTATCACAGTCATCATCACCACCATTGTTCTTATCACTCATTGGGGGAACATGTTAAAACTAAAGGCAGTGTACTCATCCAAACCTAACTCCTTGAAGGAATTTATTGCTAGAATACATGATATGATCAAGGTCAAAGCTGAAACAAAACTTCAGAATATAATCAGAGAACTAGAAAATGGTGGTATCTTTTATGGGCAACTAAGTGCATAGGTAGATAGAGCACCAGAGCAGGAATTAGGAAGACCTGAGTTCAAATGTGGCCTAAGATACTTTCTAGGGGTGTGACCATAGGGCAAGTCACTTAATCTTGTCTGCCTCAGATTCATCTGTAAAATAAGCTGGAGCAGGAAAGGGTAAGCCACTCTGATATCCTTGCCAAGAAAACCCCAAATTGGGTCACCAAGATTTGGACATGACTGAAAAATGACTCAACAAAAATACCTGTTGTATACCTGACAATAGCAGACGTTCTGGAAGAACTACTTTAAGATGAAACTCTTTAAAATTTGAATAAATTACCATTCAATTTCATTTTTCAGACTGTTTTAATCTTCTACATAACTGAAGTTACAGTACTTTAGACTACACATAGACTTTAGGGGTACCCTGTATATTTGTTTCCTTCCCTAATAAAATATAAATTCCTTGAGAATGGGGACAGTTTCATTGTTGTATCCTCACCATCTAGGTCAATATCTGACAAAAAGTAGATGCTAAATAAATTTTGTGAATTGACAGAACTAGAAACAATGTTACACTGTATATTTCTAGATGTACATAGTTATACTGTACATTTCTATAAGTATATCGGAAAAGGATTGGATTGCAACACAATGAATGGTCCGCACAATTATAACCTACTTTTCTTCTTCCTTTCCTAAAACTGCAACACTATAGCAGACTTAAGTTAACTTAAGTTAAGCCTGTCATCCAATAGTGTCAAAAACTATAACAGGAGTTTAAATCCTATTAAGGAAGTTTAAGGAGCTAAAAACTTTTAATTATACATAGAAAGATAAAGTTTTACTTCTCTACAACGTTTTTGGAAGTTGAAATTAATCAGAATATCTGGATTTGAAGAGTGGTTCTATTATTTACTAGCTATAACACCCTGGGCAATCACTTTATCTCTTTAGCTCTCATTTTATTCATTTGTAAAATGATTGTGTGACATGGGAAAACTGGGGCAGGACCACTCAGCATGACATGCCCACACACAGAAGGTGCTGTACTCTATAATCAAAGTAGCACTGAAACAGCTCAAAGGAAATGTAGGATGCGCAAATTTGGAGTCTCCACCCCAAATGCTCACATGGACTCTTTGTGCCCAACCTGTGGTAGATCATTCCAAGCTCATATTGGTCTGATCAGCCAGTCAGACACATCGAACTCTAGCACAGTGATATCATTTCAGTCTTTTTTAAGAATGAAGAACAACAACCAAGCAACCAAAACAGAAATAAAGGATTTTTCAAATTGAAATGGATTAAGGATACTAACAAAACAGTATTTTGTTAAAAATTTTGCCTTTCCAATCCAGGTAACAATGGACAGCAACCCACCTAAGCTTTCTTGATCATAAAAGATTACAATATTCAATGTACATAAGGAGACCTTTTCAATTCTGGAGGAAAGTAATCAAGGAAGGAATTGAGTAGTTTACAAAGTGACTGTAGCTTTGTCTGTTAGAGTAGAATGTCAAAGTTGAACTGTATTTTAACATAGTGACATTTTTTTGTTCAAGATTTCAAGTGTTAGTGAAAATTGACATGTGGAGAAAGAATTCCAAGAGAGGATAGTCTCTTACTAGACTAGGAAAGTTTCAATTTACAATAATGTTAAATCAATTTAAATTAAGTTCATCATGCCTAAAATTCAGCATTAACATATTTTTCCTTTGACAAGTCCTTACTATCAATTCAGATTTGTCTACTCTGACTTCCCTCCCTCTCCCTGAAACACATTCAAAGGTTAGATCTTTTCCTTTCTAATAAAATTTCTCATTGGAATAACTTCTTATGTTTAATATAAGAAAGTTGTAGGTTATGAGTAATTTTGGAAGGGAGAAATTAAAGAAGCTGTTTTCTGTTGGGCACAAATATACACTCTGGCTACCTATGTGGTAAAAGACAAAACCTGGGTCTTCTTTCAGCTTTCTCAATAGATCGTTGGCCCTCCATTTTTCCTAAACACAAAGCTCTGACCCTCTGATGACACATCAGATCACATATCAGTCCTCCTAACTGATCAAATTGTCAAAACAAAACAAAAACCAAATCATAGATTTGGTCAACCTATCTCAACTGAAACACTACAATAGGTTCAAAGCACAAATCAGTAGCAAGAAAATGTAGGTAGCATTTCAGAAGAAACCATTACAGATATCATAATCTCTGGTATTTACTATTGCTTTCATGTGTCCATTAATCAGCAGAACTGGTCACTTCTTCTGTGAGACCCAACTTCCCTAAAGGGTAGAGAACAAGGAATAAACCAAAAACCCTAAACCAGGAATGCTCTAATGCACTGAAGGATGCTCTAATGTTATGGAAGGATCCTCAATTTACCCTCCAACTCATCCCTTCTTCATTTAATGAATAATATAAACCTGACTGCCTGAAGAGCTTGCTTTTTTAGGGAGATTTTTATTGTTACCGTAGCCCTTAGATGTCTAAGTCCTCAGAGACAGGCATTCCACAGCTCTGTGGTGTGAATCTTTATTGAGAGGAGTGAATTTTAATGAAGATAGTCTGATGGAGCAAACCAAAACTTACCAAGAATAAGAAGCAAAGCCTTATTTCAAGGACAGTATAATACTTGGAAGGCAGAGGATTTATAAACTGCCAAATGTGGTGGTTAGTTTTCCAAGAGTTAATATATTAGTTATTTAACAAAGTTAAAGAATTCTATTGAGTAATTTGACATTAAGGAAAAAAAAATTTCTTTTATAACTCCAGAAAATGATATTTCTACAACTTGCATTAACATTTCAAAATTTATCAGGTAATATAACATTCTATTGATACTTGTGTGCCTCTGTGTACAATGAAGACTGCTTCTACAATGGTATGTGAAAACAAAATGTTTGATAAGTACATAATTTACTTGTTAATCTTAATTTCAGAGATGTGTCATCTCCATTTATGGCTGATCTTCAATTGACAGTTATTTCTAATATTTAAGTCTTCTGTTTCTATCCTTTCACCCCTTTTCCCAAATACTGTACCTAAATATATGGGGGTTGGGGGAACAATATTTAAAGTGATTTTGGGGAAAATTCTTTGTAGAGAGGTAAGTATTTTGCTAATGGAAATAAATCATTCCCAAACTAATGTGAATTGTCTGACCAATATTAGGATTTGTCCAAATGAAACATACCAGAATTTGAACAACAAATGAAAAATCTCACTATCCATTCACAGAATTACAGAATTTTAAGAGCTAAATAATATTAAAGGAATTCATCAATCAATTCCAGCTCCATCAATGAGGAAATGAAAGCATCAAATTAATTATGAAAATGGGATGGGGTAAGCAATAGGGTATTTTTTCCAGGAATTATTGTAAGGAATAAGAACTTTTTTGTAGATAATTTACAAGAATATATAATTACTTAATATTTTTATTAGATTGTTCAAAACCTAATGTCAATAATGAGATCCTAAAATGCTACATTTGAATTTGGATAAGAATTTTAGGAAAAGTAAAATAGAAGAATTATTAATATTGAATGTCACTACAATAAATATTTGCTATTCTATTGCTATATTTGGTATATAACCATAGTAGACAGTTTTCATCAAATTAAAGACAAGGAAGAGTGATAATATTTTTTCACTCTCCATGTAGGTTTTATCAGATTATGTCAACTGCCACTTGTGATTTTCCCCTAGTCTCATCTAATAAATTCACTGCTTAGAAGCTTTTCAATAGTTGTATACAAAGAAAGTAAGTACAACAGTAACTTCAAGTAGAACCATAGCACAAGTTAACCCCTTATAGAATTTGAAATAATTATTTAATAGATCATTCACTCTTTTTCTTTCACAAAAGCAATGTCATGGGGATACAGATTCCTAATTGTCTTCATAAAAATCCTAGCAAAGGAGAAAGGCAATGCATATATCTTGGTCCTCTGTCCAAATTGTGCTCCTCCACTTACCACCTATGTAACTTTAGTAAAGTAGTCATTTTACTTTTCTGACCTCAGTTGCCCTCTGTCCTGGACTAGGTAACCTCAAAGGTCCCCTCTAATTATAAATTTTTGATCCAAACAAGAAGATAGGAAACAGAGGTAATACAGGGAACAAAAAGTCTAGCTCTAAACATGGCAGCTATGAAGGATCTGAATAACCTGGAAACAAATCAATCTAACAAATGTTCAGTTTGCATCCTTCTAGAATTTTGACAGATTCTGACCAAAAACCTAAGAATTAGCTTAGAACTGTCCCATAGTTCAGGTTATTCCATTACATTAGTAATGCTTAATCAGAAGACAGGCTGGTCTGGATTAGCTCAAAATAGTGTGACTACTCTGGTTGACTAAAGAGCTTTTCAATGCAGCAGGCTGTAGTGCGGTGGGTTTTTGCTGAAGGAGAGCCTTTTTTGGATGTTCATCAACTACCTCTTTAATGATCCATCCTAGAATTATCAAGGGAATTGAAATCAAGCTTACTGGAAGATTTGGCTCTCTTTCCATTTTTTGAAAATCAGGATATGTACCCTTTTCTAATCTTGTGGCAGCTCTCCTGATTTTAGAGATCTTAATGCACTGGATTAGGAATCACATCTCCCAGTAATTGTATGATGTGAATGAAGTACTTCATCTAAGATAGGTGATACCCTAATTAAGAGATTATATTCATCCTCCAGCAAGCATAACAGAGCAGGGAAGAGTTTATCACAGGGAAGGGAAGGAGAAATCTCATTTTTTTTTCCTACTGTAGGTATGAATTCAATGAGCATTTATAGCTGGCAAAAATGTTAAATTCAAAATAATTATTTGTATGCATCAGATTCTTTAATAAACAATAAGCATTATGAGGACAGGAAGAATATATGAAACTTTTTATGTTATACAAGCCTTCACACATTGCTCTGCCTAAAGAATACAGCTTAATAAATATTTGTTGAATGGTATTCCCAGGAATAAGTAGAAAAGTTCATTCTAAAGTAAAATAGAAATTACAGTAGTGTCTACATTTTTTATTATTCAGGTCATTGCTATCTTCCATTAATGCAGATCATCAGAGATGATATGAAAAGTAGCCATATGTTTTATCAACAAAGACATTTCAACAAGCTTATATCACTCCCAGTCAATAATGGCAACAGAAATCACTTACAAATGGTCAAACTTAATCATCAATAAGATCAAATATTGTTGTTGTTGCTCAGTCATGTCTGATACTTGGTGATCCCATTGGGCCCTTTTCTTCTCCAGCTCATTTTGCAGATGAGGAGACAGAGGTAAATAGGGTTACGTGACTTGCACAGGTTCATACAGCTGTTAAGTGTCTGAGGTTGGATTTGAACTGAGGAAGACGAGTTTCTCCAGGTCCAGCATTCTATCGACTCCACCACCTAGGAGCCCTGTGACAAAGTACTGTATAGGATAACAGTAATGGTGCACACATATGATTTTCTAAGATTTACAACCTACCTACTTTCATTCCACAAAAATTAATTGTGTGCCAATTATGTGCCAGGTACTGAGCTAGATGTTGTACATTAAAAAGGAATTAAAAAATCTATCTTTGTTCTCAAGGAGTTTATATTCTATTGAAAGGAGATGAAATAAGTAAATACAAAGTAATTTGGAGGGTGGAGGGCACTAACATCTAAGTGGATCAGAAAAGACAGGATATAATATTTGATCTAAGCTCAGATAAGAAGTAACTACTTCAATCATAGGGAGGAAGTCTGCAGAGGTACAGAGAAAGTATATGAAATGTCATTACGAAAAATAAGCAAATCAGTTTAGCTAGAACCTGGAGAAGAGTAAGGTGCAGCACACCTCTGAAAGACAGGATGTTTTCCAGACTATAAAGGGCCTTAAATGTCTAATAAAGAAGTTGGTATTTTATTCTAGAAGCAACAGGTCACTATTAGAGCTTCTTGAGAAAGGGAGTGGTCAGACCTTCTCCTTAAGAAAATCATCTTAGAAACTCTGTGGAGGATGAGATAGAATGGAGGTAGTGATACTTATTAGGAGGTGATTGCAACCATCCAGAGAATAAGCTGTAAAGGCCTAAAATAAAGATGGTAGATATGGGAAGAGAGACAAAGGGATGGATGCTAGAGATGGACAGAGAAATGAAAAGATTTGGCAACTGCTAGATATGGGTGAGAGGGGTTTCAAAGTTGCAAAACATGGCTTTCTAGGATGACAGCTGTGTTCTCAACAGAAATAGAGAACTGAGCAAGAGGTAACGTTTTGGAGGGAAAGATGATTTTTTTAAATGTGAATAAAGAGAAAGGGATGATGGATGCTAGATATGGTATGGAGACAGAAATGAAAAGATCTGGCCCAAAAAAATGGGGTAGGGGAGAGGGAGAGGAACTCCAAAGTTGCAGAACTTTGGTGACTAGGATGGTTGTGTTCTCAACATAAACACGTAAGACTAAAAGATTTAAGAGAGAAGATTATGATTTAAGAAATGCCCAGTAGGCAGTTGGTAGCCTGGGAACACAGTTCAGAAGAGAAAAAAGGGCTAGTCTTCTTCATAAAGATGATAGTTAAACACTATGGAGTTGATGAAATCACTGGTTGATAGTCATACAAAAAGGGTAGGACACAGGGGATGAATCAGCAAAGACTGAGAAGACAGATACAGCCATAATGGTAAATGGAGAACCAAGACAGTCATGAAAACTCATTATCCAGAGTTTTTAAGCCAGGAGGGTCAGGTTGAGTCAACAATAACAAATGTTCAAAAGAGGTCAAGAGGGATGAGGACTGAGAAAAAAAAACTGTAAGATTTGTCCATTTAAATATCAATGATGACTTTGAAAGAGTAGCTTAAACAGAGCAAAGATAATAGCAAAGAAAGCAAAACCAAAGTAGAAGTTAGGGTTCAGAATAATGAAGGAATGGGGTGACTGGAGTTCACCATGAGGACAAAGAACAGACTGAGGAGGACGGAGACAAAGGGAGAAACAAAATGATACAAGGTTGTCAGAAACGTTCCAGAGGTCTTGATCTTGGAATTAGAATACTTATAAACAATGATGAAATAAAAAGTACAACCATCACTCCCATATGACTCAGATAGAGGGAAAGTGAAAGTCATGGGCCTTGAGAAAGGTGACGAGCTAAAAAGTCAGAGTGTTTCAGGAAACATCAACACATATATTTGAAGTCCTCAAATGCAGAGACAAGAGTCACAGAGGAGAAGGAGAAGCTATCAACTAGAAACTGAAATCCTTGAGAAAAGAGAAAGAATGAGCTGGTAGATAGTTAATTGTCATCATGTCTATTGCAGATAGAAATGACAGATCTATATGGATGGACCTCTAGGGAAGGGGAGGCCACTGAGTGATGGTGGTAAAGGGCAGGCCTTCTGCAGCACACTGTGCAAGGGTTATTATTTCCCTAAGGATTTTTCATTTAAGCAAAATGTTACACCCCAAATTATCAGTTTTTCTTCTGTAATTTGGTTTTAAAAGACACTGCAAACATTAAGATTTTTTATAATTAGTTCAACCACTTTCAATGCCAAAAATAATTCTAATTTATTTAGATTTAAGGACAGACACAACCACTGCATGGGGCAATACAAAGTTCACAAAACTTCAGACTGATAGAAAAGCAATTAAAACTAATTACCCTACAAAAACTTAAATGTAGCTTTAAGTTGTTTTCCCTCATGGACCAGCAATTATTTATACCCAAGATTCATTATCCATTCTCTTCTCAAAAGCAATCTTAAATCTCATTGCTTATAGCACTATGCAGACGTGCACAATATAGCAGACTAACGCTATCCAGGCCAATTTTTATATCTAACTCTCTCTCTAAAATGTTACAACAAAATACGACTAAGAAAAAGGATTCACTGAGACTATAAAAACAAAATTTCTATGTTACCAACAAATAACTGATTCCTCACCTCTAATAATATCACAGAATGGGAGCTTGGTTTAGGGAAGTAACCAATATTTCAGACATCTAAAATGCAAGGAACTACAACCTTCATATTTTTTCATTTATAATATTAAGTTCTGATCATTTTGATGTTTTGTTTTTGATATGACTAAACCTTAAAGGAGAAAATATTGTGAAAAGAGAAAAGATTGTGATAAGATTGTGTCAAGAATTATTTGTTAATCATTTCTAGTCCATTTGCTATGACCAAAAACATTTTTTCCCTTAAAAAACAGCTTTCAATCTGTTAATTTGCTACTGAAAGTGCATTCTAAGCAACCCAATTTTTTTTCTAAAGGGAACATTGCAAATTACCTTAGATGGGCGATAATGAAAAAGCAACACCATTTATTAATTTTGTATAAGTTATTCTCCACCCCAGAGATTCCTTGGAGGGGAAGAACATGTTGGAATTTCACCATACAGTGCCACAGGCAGAAAGTGAAGCGAAACTAAACAAAAGCATCCTGGAGGGAGAGAAAATGCCTTGCAGCAGCAAATGACCTAATGCACACCTCACTAGTGAGGTTTTGATGTTGTCATTTGTTCATTTCAAGAAAAAAAAAAAAAGACAATTATCAACAGTTTTAGTTGATTCTGATAGATTTAACTTTTTAAAGTTTTTGATCAAAAACAACATATGATATTCAAAAGGCTACATATTTTCAAAAGATAATTCCAAGTAAATTTGCATGAAAAGCTCCATGAAAAACTTATTTTCTTACTATTACAAAAAATGCAAACTAAGAACTATGTTGAACTATTTAAAGAATTAGCAAAAATTCCTGACATGCATTTCTGTGCATGAATATTCTCTCAATTATTTTAAGTCCAATTCATAGTAAGCAAAAGATAATTTTATTCAAATATGCAGTTCTTGATATGAATAAGCAAGGACTCGTTTCCCTACTGAATTGGTAACTCTTTTAAGTAATGGTTCATTTAAAAAAAAATCAACACTGTGTTGGCAATTTGCAATCATAACATCCACGTGTATTTGCACATACACACATATTCATTCCAAAAGAGAGAAATGTTTTAATAAAATGCACCAAAAATTAATCAATTAATCCTCATTAGTCAATTGATGTTTATTACAAAGTGAATTTTTGTGAATGACATATATGCAAGCTGCACTATGGTAACTATATAGATATATAAATTATCAATATCGAAAATTACTTAACTGATCTTGAATATGTAAAATCTGTATTTACCAACTAAGATAACAGATCATTTAAAATTTATTCCACCAAAAAGGAATGTTTTTAAATGTTCCATCTTATATATGATCCCTTTAGAAAATTGCCTTAAAGTTACACTATATTCAAATACGCAGGAAGGTCACACTAAAGAAAACAGAAAACTTAAAATAACTTTAGCAAATATAATAGTTTTCTTCATGATGAGACTAAGTTGTCCTCATCCTAAAACTGAAAAAAGTACAGAACATAGGGTCATATGTGAAAATATAAGATCTCAGCTAAATTTCCTGAATATTACCATCTCATAACTCTGCAACTGTTTTCTCTCATTAAACAACAGATATTCAACTGAGATCCCATAAAATCACTATGACCTCATTTATACTGAGTAATTTTTTTCCTTAAAGGGGCCTGTAGGATATAAAAACTGGAAATCATGTTTTTATCCTTTCTGAAAATACTATACTTAACACAATATAACATTAAATATTAAAGTCTGATAATTAAATACATAGTCTAAAGCTCTAAATACAAATAAGACTATACTGTGTTTTGCCACAGCTCAGAACACATTCTCACTCAGCTGATGCAACAGGATGTATTTATGAGATTAATTTAAATAATGAGTGACTATGGGACATAAGGACTTCAGTATGGTCACCTTTATCAATAAATGCTATGTTTATTAATAATTAGCCCTATTATAAGGTGAAAGTATCTCCTTAGTGTGTACATGTTATATACTCCTTCTGATGGGTATCTCTTAAAAGATTTAGCTACTTTTGATTAAGACTTGCAAAGAAAATAAAACAAGCTTACATTCAAAGAGGTGATGAGGTATGAATATAAAAGCAGCAGTAAAGAGACTAGGGATTATAAGGGCACCTTCTGTTAACTTTGGGGGAGCAATCTGCCACATGGCTTCAGGTAAGCCTGCTCATGGCTCTGTTCTCAACTTTTCTTAGGTCATATCATTCAAATACCTAGGAAAAATATTAAATTATCTAAGAGACACAGGTGGGTATAGTGAAGAGAGTCCTGGTCTTGGAAGTCAGAAAAATATAACCCAGTGATTAAGGATCCCTCCTCTGACAGTTAATTGTTGCAACCATGGACAAGTCCCTTTGCCCCTCTGAGCTTCAGTTTCCTAATCTATAAAATGGGGATAACAATATGTGTTAAACATTTACATGAACAAAATACTTGGGAGGACAATAAATGAAACCCTGAAGTGAAAAAAAAAAGACCAAGCCAAATTTGCAATAAACATCACCAAAAAAAGTTGATATTGAAGTCATATAGAGAAATTACCCAAATATAAAATTCCAAAAGCAATTACCCAATTGATAATCAGTGAAATAATATGAACCATTTTCACAAGAATTGCTATATTTTGCTATAAATTACTTTGAAAACATGATACACTTAACTACTTGTAAGAGAAATATTAGCTAATCAAAACAATTAGCTTCACACCCTGGAAATTAACTGTAAAAGATGGATACCATTACTGGGCCTACATATCAAAGAAAGAGAAAAAGGAGCTACATGTAAAAAAAAAAAAGTGATGCCAAAGAATTGGAAACTAAGGGGATCCCTACCATTCAGAAAGTGGCTGAACAAATTCTGATCTAAAAATGGAATGGAATGCTACTGGATGATAATCAATGAAGAAAAAGTCAGTGTCAGAGGAACCTCGAGGACTGATATGAACTGATGGGAGAGTGAGCAGAAGCAGCACCTTCTTCACATCAATACCGTTCAAAGGGAAGACCAGCCCATCTCCTGGCAGAAGGTGACTACCTCAGGGCGCACACTGCAATGTTTCTCAAGCACAGCCAACATGGGGATGGTTTTGTCTGATTACGCATACTCAGCGGAAGCGTTTTTCTTTTTTCTCAAAGGGGGACAGGGAGACAAGAAAGAGAAAAAAGTGGATTCACTGTTAAGTACCAAAAAGAGCAGAACTACACACAATTTAAAAAAGAAACTGGAGGAGGAGGAGCCAAGATGGCAGAGTAGAAAGACACACATATGCTAGCTCCTAACACACAGCCCATAAAATACCTGTAAAAAAGAACTCCCAACAAATTCTGGAGCAGTGAAAGTCACAGAACAACAGAGTGGAGGATATTTCTGTTCCAGAGACCCCTGAAAAACCAACACCAAAGGTCCGTCATGCATCAGACCTGGAGCACAGCCCAGCCCTGCCCTGGCCGCGCAGCACTGAGAGGAGCAGATCCCAGCAGGCTTCAGGGACAGAATCTCCAGCAGCTGTGCAGGTCCCTCCACCCACAGGTGCAAAGGTCAGGGAGAGAGCCCTTTTGGCTGACCGAGAGAGGAGTGGGGTGTCTCCATAACTCAGGCCCCCTCAGGAGACAGCAGCAGAGGCAGCAGCCAAGGTTTCTGTATCCCAAACATCCAAAATAAATATTCAATGGGCTCAGGCCATGGAAAAGCTCAAAAGGGATTTTGAAAATCAAGTTAGAGAGGTAGAGGAAAAAACTGGGAAGAGGAATGAGAGAGATGCAAGAAAAGCATGAAAAGCAGGTCAACACCTTGCTAAAGGAGAACCAGAAAAATGTTGAAGAAAATAACACCTTGAAAAATAGGCTAATTCAATTGGCAAAAGAGGTTCAAAAAGCCAATGAGGAGAAGAATGCTTTCAAAAGCAGAATTAGCCAAGTGGAAAAAGAGGTTCAAAAGCTCACTGAAGAAAATAGTTCTCTCAAAATTAGAATGGAACAGACGGAGGCTAATGACTTTCTGAGAAACTAAGAAATCACAAAACAAAACCAAAAGAATGAAAAAATGGAAGATAATGTTATGAAATATCTCATTGGAAAAACAACTGACCTGGAAAATAGATCCAGGAG
>CM053769.1:679533450-679557346 GCA_028658325.1 Potorous gilbertii | reverse complement strand
CTTGGGGAGGGACAGGATCCAAAGAGAGAACAGAAGCAATGGGGGGCAGGATAGAATGGCAGGAAATATACTTAGTCTTACACAACATGACTATTATGGAAATCATTTGCAAAACTATACAGATATAGCCTATATTGAGTTGCCTGTCTTCCCAAAGAGAATGGGTGGGGAGGGAGGGATGGGGAGAAGTTGGAACTCAAAGTTTTAGGAACAACTGTCGAGTATTGCTCTTACTACTAGGAAATAAGAAATACAGGTAATGGGGAATAGAAAGTTATCTGGCCCTACAGGACAAAAGAGAAGATGGGGACAAGGAAAGGGAGGGATGAGAGAAGAGAGGGCAGATTGGTGATAGGGGAAATTAGAATGCTCAGTGTATTGGGGTTGGGGGAGGGGACAAATGAGGAGAAAATTTGGAACCCAAAATTTTGTGAAAATGAATATAAAAAGTTAAATAAATAAATTTATTAAAAATTTTAAAAAATTAAAAAAATAAACTGGCAAAGATGACCTAAAATGGGATCAGTCATTGCTGAAAAGGCTGTGGAAAAACAGGCGTGCGTTATTAGTGAAGCTGTGGGTTGGTCCCACTGCTTTGAACCTCTGTTTGGAATTACACAAGAGAAAAGTGAACAAACTGCTCACACCTTAAACCCAGCAGTCTCAATATTGGATAAGGACTTCAAGAAGGAGAGGGACAAAAACAAAGTTCCAATATATCCCACAACATTCAGAATACACTCTTTAGGGAAACAAACCAAAAAAAGCAATAAAATGGATGTGAATCAAATAGCAAATGACTGAAAAGAGCTTTGGCATTTGAATGTAATAGCGTATTACTCTGCAATAAGAAATGAAAAACACAAAAGGATGAAGAATTGCATGGTAGAAGGAACACAGCACTGGATTTGGAGTCTTTGGACCTGGGTTCAAATGCTGGCTTTGCTACTTACTAAGTGACCTTGGGCAAATCAGTTTTCTTATTTGTAAAATGAAGAGGCTGGAACAGAGGACTCTAAGATCCCTTTTAGCCCTAAATCTATGGTTCTATGAATTCAGAAAAGTATGAAAAAAATGTATCTAAACCAATACAAAGTAAAATAAAATTTCTACAGTTACAATATATAAAAGAAAGAATCACTAAAATTAAGTTGAACTCAGAAATTTAATACAAAAGGAGTGATCAAAGAAATGACCATGGTCCTAGAGAACATAAAATAAAACGCATGTCCCTCCTCCTGGCTGAGAGTTGAGAGACAATCAGAACAGAATGTTATGTTGTCAAATGCAATAACTATACCTGGTGTTTCTAATTACTTTTTTCTTTGTTAGAAAGAATGGTTCAATCCTGAAGTAGATGGGAAAGGGAGGGCATATTTCCAGAAATGTAATATAAAAACAGAACATAATTTAAAAACATAAGGTGCCAATAAAACATTTCATGTACGTATATATACACATATATAGATGTGTTGTAAGGTTCAAATAAAATAATGTGTGTAAAGCATTTTGAAAATCTTAAAGCATTGATATAAATGTCAGTTACACAATAGCTAACAAAGCAAAGAGGTGAATAACTATGTTAAAAAATTATATAAAACATAAATAAGTTTCAATGCATATTCTGCATTAACTTTAAAAATTCCCTATTAGATTTCCAAGGATCTCAGTTATCATAAATTACTGATGCTAAATAGATAATATTTCCTTAATCTAGACAGTCATGTGTTGTTTTTATACAGAATTACAACCTGGAAAGATTTTACTTAAAGAAAATGTAAGTTGCAAACCCTGCAAAAATTATAAAGCAGTACATTTATTTACAAAACAGAAATTTTTTTCAAACTAAAACCATTCGTGTATAATACTAGCAGTACCATTTATGCTCTGTATAGAAAATATTCTTTCAATTAGAATTTGTAATTAAAATATGCTTTTGACAAATAATACATACATATACATACACATGACTCACACAATCTAAAAGAACATACAAAGAAGGCAATGAATAACTTCCTTGGAATGCTACTATAATTTTGTGTTATAAATTCACTTTCTGTGACAACCACACTCTCTAAAATGCTACATATTTATTTTTAAACCTTATAAGAATAAAAGCTATTGGTCCTACAAAGACTACTGAGTTAGACTAAGTGTCTCAGTCTTCTATTATTAAAACAGCTATTTTCATAATTTGGTACATCTCTGATTTTTGTAAGTTTAGAGTCGACTAATTATTTCCTATTAGTTTTAAAAGAACCATCTCTTCTTCTTTATAGTTCTCCACAAATAAAAGTATTCATTTATGTAAATCAGATACTCAAAAATACTAGAAATAATTGAGTTTTAAGAGCTATATGAAATTTAAACAAAACCATAAAGGTTTTTTTTTAAAAAAAAAAAAGGAAAAGAAAAGCAAGGCTGTAAATGCAAACCTGACCTATTCTCTAATCTTTTCTTTATAAACCTAGGCTACCCAAGAATCTTCAACTAATTATTCCATTTTATTGATGGCATTTTTCCCTAGGGAAGTTATTTAAAAAGTTTAACCCCTGAGCAAGTCATGGCTTCTCTTGCCTTTGAAAGTGTCAAGTGCATTGATTATAACTGCAGGAAGTGTTACCTTCTACCCAGAGAATCTCACCCTGGACAATCTTAAACACTGTCTCTCTTCCAAAACAGCTTTGATTCAGCAATTCAGACCGCTTCAGTTGATATTAAAGGAAGCAACACCACAGAAAAGGGATCAGCAGTTAAAACGAAATACAAAGAAGAAAAACCCAGATCTTGGAGATAGTAGCACAAAGCTCAAGAGTAAAGCAGATTTGAAAAAGACATCAGAGTGACTAAAAAAAGAACAACATGACAGAAATTAAACAAGATTTTTTTGTTCACCATCTATGCATTTAAACTCATCTCAACCTCCATTGAAATTCTGATCATACTATGCAAACCCCAAGGCTTTTGACATACTTTCAAAAATCCACACCCCCTCTTTCTCTTTTCTAACTCTCCAGAGTCACTTCTAGGTATCCAATAAGTTAAAGGGGAAAATGTATAATTTGGATATGCACATAATAGAAAACTATAAAAAATATATAATAACTATAGGGCAACATTTTCATTTAAAAATTATCCCTAACTACTTCACTAGTTTAGCATGGCTGTCTCTCCTCTTCCTGTACTTGTTAGTAAAAAGAGCTTATTCTCCTCTTAAAATCCTCATTTCAAGCCATATACATAAGAAAATGCTTACATCAATATTTTAGTTAGGTCAGTGTAGGGGAACAATTTAACACATGGTGCTATATAAGCTGTTTTATAACCTACAATATACTTAAAAAAAAAAGATTAGAAACATAATTAGCTCAAAATTCATTGCAAAATTCATTCAAATCAATAGTACAGAACAATGATGGATAAGGAGAGGCCAATGGCTATCACAGAAAGGCTTATTCACCTCTGTCTTAGAAATGGTACCCCAAATTCCTGAAAGTAATTGGATTTTCAGAACTGCAAGTGGGTTTTTTCCAATTCGCTCATGACAGGGCCAGAAGGTAATGATACATCTGCCATGATGCAACAAGCAGACCTGTCTTCTGTCAAGAGTTGAAATCATAAAGGAATAAGCTGTCGTTAACAACCTCTCTCCAAACACAAGAGCTGTCATCTCATTGTTTTCCTTCACTGGCATAGGGGCTGATGTGGGTTTATATACCCTGTCAATTCAGTAATATGCTAAGCTTTTAACCTTTTCTAGGATTCATGTTTTGAACAATCTTCTATGAACTCTATTATGTAATAACTTCTATTTTCTTTAATCAACATTTTTGTGTTAAGATAATTTTTTTTATCTTGAATTGCTGAACTTTTTCAACCCACAGCTAAAATGATCAAGTTCTGAGATTTTATGTCTCCTATGTTTTAAGCAGAAATTTTTCATTATATTAAATATTTTCATAGGTTCCTTAAATTAGTTTAAATTCATTGTTCTAAAACACAGAATAAATCCAATTTTTAAAAATGTTGAGATGTCCACATTCATAAGTTTATATATACACATACAAACACACATACATATATGTGCATATAGACGTATATAGACATATGTATGGATCAATCTATTTATCTTTGGAAATGGTTAAGTCAATGCTAGACCATTACTAGAGAACCCTATGAATAAATTCTGATAGCTATTTTTAAAAATCACAATATTTTGAAACCTATTATTTATTTGAACGTGATTAAATTTAAAAGGATCTAAGGAACTATCCTGTTTTTATGACTCCTGATCATGAAACATGTCTTTGATATCACAGGCAACATATTTCTGGCACTATGTATGTGTAATTATTTAACTTTGACTTTAAATTATTATTTGGCTTTTCTTTGCACTATCACTGCAGTTAATAACAGCTAGGGAAATGTTCCTTACAGAAAAGAGTAAGTATTTCTATTTTCTTACTCAGTATTCATATTTGATCCCTAGAATGCCACTGAAATTTCCACATGTTCACCCTAGTTATAATCCTGGTTTTTTCATTATTTAGATGAAAATGACCTTGCATTCACTCTAGGAAGAACTTTGGATAAAGAGATTTATATTTAAGAGCTAGATGGCAAAAAGAATACACTGACTTAGAATAGTGTAAAAATCATACCCGATTCCTTTTTAACAACCTGTAATGACTCCAACACTTTTTTTGAAAGAAAGTGTCTATTATCCTGTAAATAACTCACTGAACTGAAAATCTTTGTGAAAAAAGGTAAAAAAGTATAACGAACTATAAAGCAAGTACATAAGCACTAATGCATAAAAGTTAACATTCATTTTGCTACAAAGGAATATATATATTTATATATTCCTACAAAGGAATATATAAAAGATAAAAAGCTAAACAGCTATAATAAATCAGTTTTGAAATCACCAAGATAGCTAAACCACAAGTCAATTCCCATTAAAATGATCGCCAAAAATTGAAGAAAAGTATTTATTCATCCAAATGCTCCAATAAATAGATCATCTCTTAAGATTTCAAATTTTACTATAAACTATACTGAAATTTGCTATATACCTTATAATAAGTTATGACATTTTATAACTTCTAGATTCAAATGGTTCCTTTTGTTAAAACAGGAAAAAGTGACTGAGTGATTTATTTAAAGATTTTATAAGTAGCCATGGCGATAACTCATTCTTTAACATATAGGAAAAAGAGCATTTTATTTTTCAGAAGTATAGGCTTCTTTTCTAGAAAATGTACTAAAATTAATAAAAGGTTAATACATTTAAGGATTCAGAGATAAAAATCAATATTTAAGAATGATATTAGTAAGTGTTTATTGGCTGAGTGACTGACAAATGGCTTGGGTTTCACCTGCCTCCTTGCTAGAGTTATAACCAGACAGTGAAAGGACCTCTAAGTAGTGGATGATTAGACTAGGAAAAAAATCAGTTTTGAATGATTCATAAACTGCTTCATTAAATAAGCCCTGAAAAATAAGCATTTTTTTAATACTCATAATTTATCATATGTAATAAACATTCTTATCGGAATGATTTTGCTAAGAAGGGCTATGGAACAAAAATATATGCTTGATCAAATTGTAATTCATTTAGGATGTCTGTTAACAAAGGTCTGTACTAGAGGATCTCAAAGAATCCTCCTTATTCTTGGATTACAAACCCTAATTTCAGCAACTCTCAATTCCACATGTCCCCCTCCATGAAAAAAAGAAAAAAATACAAGAAACTCTTCATTATAGAATTATATTATTATCAGTATCATGAAATGTAAATAACAATGACTAGGCCAAAGCAATGCCTATTTCAGAGCAATATCTATTTTACATATGAAACTTTATATACCGCTTATCATTTGTAGGGTACAGTAATGCAGTGAAACCAAGGTAAATATCCTAAGAACTCAAGCCTTCAAATAACTGTTTTTAAAGTTTTTTTTCAGGGAGAATCCTATAAACAACAACTTCTGATTTATAAAATGAAATTTTTTAACTCCGACCTTGCAGGACAAGTACCTAAGACAAAATAAACAAGCTTTTTAAACAAGAGCTCAGGGACCTAAACTTACAGACTAATGCCAGTATACATACATAGCTCTACCAAACAAAAACTAAAGGAAAACAAAAGTAGGGTAAACAACCTATGCAGTTTGTAAAAATGAAAAAGTACTAAACATTATTCTGATGGTTTGTTACTTTTGCCAAGGTATTGTGCATGAGCAGCTGCCAGGCCTTCCCTAGGACAAGGTAAGGATTGTCTAACAATGCACTACTATCACTCTAAGTCTATCATAAGTACCATTCTGAGTAAAAAGAACAGGTCTCATCCTTCAGTGACATTTTTTCCCTTCTATTTGGTATACTATTCAATAAGAAGAAAAGATAAGGTAAGGGGACAATTTGTTTACTTCCTCCCCCAAATCTCATCCTTATAACCCAGGTATATTAAAAAAATGACACACCTGAGTTCTGATGACAGGTCAATGACTGAAGTGAATTTAAGCATATAATGAAAATACTTTATTTTAGAAACATGAATTTTAAAAAGTGTTGCTAATCTAATTCATGGTAGAACCCAGGAACACAGATGATAAGACACAGTAAATAGGATATATAGAATGGTATACAGTAATAAAGTTACATGTGGAAATAAATAATGTCTATGGAAAGCAAATTCTTGGTTCTCTAGCAAATTTATTATTATTGAATCAAATGAGAGAAATTGCAAGTAGCAAGTACAGTATAGCCTTGGAGTCCTAAAGTCTCAAGTTTAAGCATTGCCACTCTCTCACCATGGCAAACAACCCTTGAAGAATAGAAGTTACAGACAAGCTGCTGATCTGAATAAAGGAAGGGGTTTCCCACTTTAGGAGTTTTCAAAATTAATGAAATCACCATTCAGGTGATTTCCCAAAAACCAGGTTAAAAAATACTTGATTTTCTTTACCAAATGAGGTTTCAAAATAGGTGCTACATTTTTTAAAAAGTCATACTTTACAAAAAAAAAAAAAAACAATTTTACTTAAATCCAAAGGAAGAATCTGTCTATAGTGGCATTCATTTCAAAACGTAAAAACGTGTAACAATAAAGCACTGAATGAAAAACAGTCTGATACAACTTGTATTTCTGTAAGCCCCTTCAATTTTAAGGGATATTTAGTCTCAAAACACTACTTGGTTTACCAACTTTTACTGGTAAAATCAAAAGCAAATTCATTCACCGATTTGTTGTATGTGATGAATAAAAAAGCTGCCAGACAAATCAAGATGTTGATGCAAACCCTAAAATCCTCAAATCAAAATTGTTCTTTTGAAAATGAATCCTGAACTTAACATTTTAGAGTAAATGTAAAGGACAATAATGTATTGCGTTAAACATATCTATTCAATTTTCATCAAGAAACACTGGTGCTATAGATTTCTCAATAAAATATAACCCATAGATGCATATGATATTCCTGAAATAAATGACTCTTGCTCTAGGAATAAACTTTTAAATAGGACATAATTTCACTTTATTCTATGAAAGTCTCTATTTTCACATACAAAAATAAACTCTTGTGATTCAAAAAAAAATTGACAGTTCACAGAATTTGTGAATGAATCAGTAAAACACAAGGAGACAAATAAAGAAACGAACAATTGCATGACAAGATAAAACAACAGAATCTTAAATGTAACACAAAAATAAATAATTGGATTTTACAATAAGTACCTTTTCTGTAAAGGTTGATTTCAGATGAGTAACTAGATAAACATGTAATTTACAATTTTATTTCCTTTGTCATTTCCTAAGGGCATTTTGAGACTTGTGCAAAAATAAATCAACATGCTGAAAGGATTTTTTTTTAAGTAAGGGCACAAATACAAAATTAGTTCTGCATTTTTCTTTCAAAGAACAAGAAATATTTAGTTTTTAACTCCAGTAAACAACACTTCATAAAAACTTATAGTGATTTTATTGCCAAACTTATTTTCAATTTTGTATTTATCTGCATAGATGCTATCTCCCTAGGAAGAGGTAAACTCTTTGAGGGCAGGAAATATCTCATTTTTCTCTTTATATTCCCAGCACTAAGCACAATGTCTGGCACTTAATATGTGCTTGCTGCATTTAAGTGAGTGATGTTCAAAAAAGGTACTCATTGACTGGTATTTCAAAGAGATGAATATGATGAAAACAATATGAGAAAAATTTAGAATGTCAAAACTTCATTGCAGAGGGAACTTTCTAAAGAAACTTCTTAGCTTCCGTTCCCTTATTTTTCTTTCTTTCTTTGACAACAAGATAACTCAATACAATGTTTCATGTAAGAAAACTAATTACAACTCAAAGATTAAAATATATTTCAGGACATGTTAAAAATCCTGAGCCCAAACATGTCATGAAATTGAATAAAACTAAAACTGTAATTTCTAATACATAATAAAACAGAACTAAAAATAACAAAAAAGAAATAATTTCACTTACATCCATAGCTCTCTTAATATAAGGTATCTGTGTGCCACTGTCCAGATCTTCATTTATAATAAGCCTTCTAGCCCATTGACCTGCCCTGACAACACCACTACCATGAATTAAAACCATCAGTTTGTCTGGATTAGTCATTGCATCCTCACTCATAAAGATAAAATTCCTTGGTTCACTCTCAGTAGCATCTACCTGTAATTAAAAAGAATTAAATAGTGAGTACAAAGGTTATATTTATATATAAATAAAAATGACTGGTATTATAAATTATAAAACAAAGATATCCACAGATCACATGACAGCACAAAGCTGTAAAATAGATTATAATGTAAAACATTCATCTGAAATTTAAATTACATTTTTAGACTGAGAAACAAGAAAGGCAGAATGAAGTTCTTCAACATAATGTTGTGAAGAAGGAAGTGAGACTTTAAATGTTGTTCTGTATTTAAACCTACAAGAAAAAAAGATGCAACTGGAAGCATATTTGTAGATGGAAAAACAAATCTTTTTTGCTATAAACAATAGCTAATGCCTAATGGAACAATAGAAAGTTATTGAAAACTTCCCAAAAGGTGACTGTCATCTAATACAGCTTCTATATTCTCTTCTATAATAGACAAATACATAAATTTTGTTCTCTGTTCCCTATATATGTAGTAATTACTTCATGAATCAAAATTATAAGCCCATGCTATTGTATGCATTTATTTATTGGTTATCTATGATTATATTAACCTATAATTTTATGATGTGCAATATTTTTTATAAAATGTCTGATATATCGTCCAGTCTTATCATTTCTGAAGGATAACTACTTTGTTGGAAGATAATTTTAAAAAGGAATTTCTCAGCCTCGTAAGAACTATATTGTGACATAAATCAACCCAAAAGAAAATACAATCTAAATTTTTCCATACAAAAATTGAGGCTTTGATATGTATTTAACATAAAAGTTGGGCCTAGAGTGTAGAGAAGTCCCCATTTACTAAATGTGTTATTAACACAAGCTCTCTAAATCTCACTTCCATTATCTGTAAAGTGGATATAATAGTTTATTTTCTACCTCACAAGACTGCTGTGAGAAATGATATAAAGCACTTCAAATACTTTGTAAATTATATTATGTATACTCTAACATATTATGTAAATGTCAACTGTTATTACGAAGAATATTACTTCTTTTCCTCATACCCTTTTTCTAACTAATGCCAGTTTCGGTGGATGGTCTGATCCAAAGACTACTAAACGGGAAGGCAGGGAATGAACCAACTTTGATGCTTCACCATCTATACCACCACCTCTCGCTCTGTGTTTTGGTGGAGTAGTGACAAGATAACCAACAAACTGAAGGACGTGAGGGTTATTTCTAAGTTCACTAGTTACTACTGCTTTGTAATAATAATAAGCTCAGATAAAAGTGGGCCTTAAGAGTCATGTATCAAGTATGCCCCACGCACAAAAAACCCTAATTTGATGGAAAGTTTCAACTCTAAAAGGTTGACTTATATGTTGCATAACATGGTGCTTTTTAAAACATTTCTTCAGTAATACTAATGAATTATTAGGAGAAATTTTCAGAAAAGTTTAACTGAAAAGGCCAAAAATGCTCTTCGTTTCCAAGCTTTTGTTGCTGTTACCACCACCACCATCTCACACACACACACACACGACAGGAAAAGAAAAGCAAAAGGTTGACAACAGTTACATTTCAAATTTCTCCACTTTTCAAATAATCTCATCAGTTCTCAGTGATAGCCTTATAGTACGGTGTCTACACAGATAAACGTTTTTAAAATACCAACTATTTACGTTGAGCTGTATTAAAATATTAAATATTTCTTAACATCATCTCACATGGGGAAATATCTAGAATCAAAATATAGCTAAGTAGTCTAAAAAGGCAACTAGTAGCAGATCCAGAACTCTAATCAAGCTTTGTCACTGACTTCTGAGGCAGGTTATTTTTTCAATCAGGTTAGATGATGTTCCTCTCACCAACGGAGACAATACTTTCCTACTTCAGAAAGTATATTAAGATGATTAATAAATGTATAATCACAAAGCAATTTGAAAGTAAAGGACTAACTATATGAGAAATATTAAGGGGGAATAATGATAGCCTCATTATTAGCAATTGTGCAGTAGTTAAGGCATGAAGCTTAGCAAAATTACATCAGTTTTTACATGCATTAAGTATCTACAACAAGCAAGAGCAGAGCAGACAAACATAAATATGACTGAAAATATGGAAAATAACAAAGAAAAAATAAAAACAAAGGACAAAAGAAAAAAAGATAAAATAAAAACAACTTCTACCGAAAAATACATTATACACTGAAAATAGAAGCATGAATTAGAAGGCAATGAGAAAACAAATGGTGAAAATAACATCAGTCAACATTTTAAAATGAGACATTTCTAGCCACTCCCTTATCAAACATGTAAAGATTATAGTATCAATATGCCTCTAGTGAAAGTCAGTGAGTCTTCTAATTAAATTAATTAATGAATTAATTTAATTCATTAATTAATTAAAATAAGAGAATTTACCAATACGGTTCTTTTCTCTGCTCCCTACTATCATTCACTTTTTCATTTCTTTTTTTGATTATAGTTGATCATTTTATTTTTGGCAGTAAAAGACTTTGAATCAATTTGTTAAACACTGATAATACTGAGTTCCTAAGTCCAGAGTAATAAGTTTAACATCAAAATACAGTTAACCTTCCTTACAATGCAAAATATGACTGTGCTTTATGTAAAATGTTATTTAAAAAAGATTTTTGAAGGTAACCAAGTCAAAATACACATATTAATTTTAGTTAAGTAAAGGAAAGCTGAAAGATGATAGACAACTAAAATATGTACTGAAGTTAAGACAATTAAAAGTAAACGAAAAATGACAAGCATGATTTAAGGAGAGGAAAATGATTTTGAAATAATGATAGCAGACATTTTCCCCCTCAGTTTAATACAGCACTCTGAGCTAATAAACTTGCTAAGAATTACTTATTATACAGTTTAATTGTGCTAATTTTAAAACATATGATATTACTACTTATGAAAATACATATTTTTTAAATTTCATTTCTTAACCTAATTAAATTTGGAAATCCTCTTCTCCTTACTTTTCCTTCCAAACCAATTTGTCTTCAAACGGTGGTAATTCATTAAACAAAGCTTTCATGAAGGAATGCACATAAAGGCTATTCTTTTGTACAACCTCATTTTATTGGCAAATCAACTTCAAATAATATTTAGTCTACTCACAGTGAGACTGAATAAAGCAATCTGCAGCTGTTAATGATTCAGTTTTGAATTATTCTGAATGGTATTAATTCTGATTTTTCATCAGAACATAATATAATGAAATGCTATAGTCATGTTATTTAGTTGCCTTATTTCAGTCAATAAATTATACAAACAGAAATTGAGTTGTTAATGAATTTAAAATTTCTAATATTTTAGCCAGTATTTCACTAATTTTCATTCAGCTGACATCAAATTTCCATAAAAAAAATTTAAATACATTTTTTAGTTTATTCATTGGTAACCACGGTGATTTTTAAATTTAGTTATGTGATATATTATGGAGGGGGAAAAACATTTCATGCAGTATTGTCATTTTTTTCCTTTGGAATTACCAAACTGTATGAAATCTCACAATGAATCAAAATGGATTTAACTCCAAAGGTAATATTCCCATAAGCAATACTACATTTACTGCATTCTTAAAAAACTTAGTTCAGCATCAAATCATACTAGAAAAGCATGCCAAGTGGCCCAGTGGCAATACTTTACACTACCTTTCAGGAGACCGGGTTCAATATCCAGCCCTGGTCTCTTATGATCCAAGCCATCAGGGCTTGAACATGGAGCAAAAGTGGTGAGATGGGGACGTTTGGCCTCGCTTTACTCAACTGTGATGTCTGGTTAATATCCAAGTATAAATGAGAGTTTAAAATGGCAACTGAGGACTTTCATTTAGCTAGAAACATGGTCATCATAGTACCAGGTGATGCAACAAAGGAAGAATATAATAGTAGGAATGGGAAATGGAGAAACAAATTGCTACCAATATAGCAGTAAATTCTTAAGGGAAAATTATTGGGGTCATTCTTATGCCATTTAATTTCAAATTCTATAAGTTTCTCAAAAAAAAGCTGTCTAGAGAAGAATTGATACATTTTCTAAGTTGTTTAAATCTTGTTTTAGAAAAAGGAATACTATTAAGACTCTCAGCCACCTGTTCTGCTTTTCTGAGAAAAAAAGCTCTAAATATCTAAGACAAAAGATACAAGCTATGCCAGAGATTCTGCTAACCATCATCAGTGTATACATACAAAACCTCATTCAAGATGAAGAAATCACCCACTACAGAAGCTCACCTCTTAGCTCAGAAGAAAAACAATGGATTTTTTTTTTAAGCCTGGAAGACTTATTTAAGACATCAGATTTTGGTGTCATTTCTAGTTCTGTTATGAGTACAACAAAATATATTATGACTTGAAGATAGGAAGGACCCTAGTTTTAGGTGCTATCTGAAATAAAGCACATTAACCTATTAATATTTGTATAATAATTTGAATAATATTTGTATTTAGCAAAAAATTTATGTCTATGAATTTGTCTTCAGATGTCATATCAGGTTCTCTTTTAAAACTACAAATACTAATTCGACTTTAATAATTGAGTGTATGTTCGTCCTTTATTGCCAAAGAGGATCATGCCATCAGAGAAATGATGACATGACTTGCACTTGACTTTGTTTTGAGTGAGGGAGGGCTGTGCAGGTCACCAACCTCACTTCTCCTCCAGAGCCATCTGAATCCAGTGACTAGATGACCCAGGATGTGGCAACTGGGGTTAAGTGACTTGCCCCAGGTCACACAGGTAGTGAGTGTCAAGGGTCCTCCTGCCTCCTGCACTGGCGTTCTACCCACTGTACTACCTACCAAAAATAACAATTAACGCACGTTAGAAATGTGCAGGAGTTCAGTGTGATCATCCCAGTCCTAACTGCGGAACAGTGACAATAAATATGAAGTCACTGAAGTAAATTATTTAACCTGGTGGAGGAAAATGTGAGATTCCTATATTATGGATATTGGTAACAGCCCAGCTAAAAACAATAGGCTTTATAATTTAAGGGAGGTAATCCTAGAGAAATCAGGAGTTGAAATCCTGGTAAGTTCTCAGCAAACCTCCAAGTTGAATACATACACACAGTTCAATAACGCAAAACTGAACACTGGAAGAGAGAGAGAAAAAGAGGGTACGCTGGTGATTTTTTCAAAGCCCTTTGAGAATAACAGACTGAACAGGAGGAAGAGTGGAGAAAGTGGCAGTATCTGGGAATTACCTTTGAGGAGAGTAGCTTTAATATCTAGCCCTACTCTCTTGTGATCAAAATCAAGAAAGCATATTAACTGAAGGGAGGAATGGGAACAAAGAGAAGACTTGAAGAGATTAGTTGGAAAACAAATGTGTTTTATGTGTACAAAGAATTTGGTTTTCATGTATTTCAGAAAGGAACAAAGTTATGAATTAAACTAAAACTTACAGTTATAAACATGACAAAAAGATCCTAGCAACTAGCTAAGGAGTAGTCTTTTGAGCTTTTTTGGGTCCTACAAAGAATAAAACTAAGTTCTTCCAAGGAATTTCTATAATGTACCATTAAATTTAGGGGTGAAAGGGCAGCAACTGTTATGAAATTCTCACATCCCTCAATTTTAAGAGGGTCCATGACAAGGCCTCTTTTTCCTGGTAGTATGCTAATAAAATGATCAATTTTGATACTTCACAAAAAAGTTACATTTCTATTAATTTCTATAAATAAAATTTAATGAAAACAAAATGATCCACAAGAGCACTAGGTTAGTGACACAGTATAATCATTTCTTAGTTTGGCATAACAGAAAGATCCTGAGTTCAGAACAGAAAGATTTGAGCCTCAGTTCTGTAACTTAGTAGCTGTATAATGTTGGCCAAGTCACTCTTGACTTTATTGGGACTAAATTTCTTCACCTGTAGTAGAGATTTAATATCTACCTGTCTTACAAGGTTATTGCGAAGACCAAATCAGATATACACAGAAGAGTGCTTTTTAAGTTGTAGAGCATTATACACATGTAACTAATTCTATTACTTTTGGGGCATTTATGTGTCACAGACCAAAATATTTATGAGAAAAGACATTAAAACACTATATAGGCCAACTTCCTCAATCGTACAAAAGAGGAAATATGCATAAAATCTGAGATTTTATACTTTGCTCTAGAAGATACATGAATTTTCTACAAAATAGAAGAGATTCTCAAACCTTTGCCTGAGCAGCACAACAATGGGCAATGATGTCATGAAAGTATTCAGTTCTCACAAAAGGTAAGAGCTGGTACTGCACATCAAATAAAAAATGGGAGAAAAGCTAGGGAATGAAGGTGGGAAAAGAAGAAGAAATAAAAAAATATAAAAGGAAGAGGAGAAATCACGAAATTATCTGAGAACGCAAAATTATTTTCATTCTAAAGGCAAAGAAGAATACAGAGAAGATTCTTAACTTAGGCAGCTCCTTCGAAAATATACAAATACTTGTCTCAATCAAATGAAAAGGACAAGGGCAAACTAGCCCAAATATTCACTGAGTGTCTATCATTCTTTTAAAAGGATGAGAATCTCTGGATTAAGGAATAATGAAAGAGAATAACCAGAACACCCCAGACACATTTTGCATCAATCCAAGAAAATATCCTATTATAATGTACATAGAATAAGTTTACCCTCACAGTGTACTATTTTTTCCAAAGATACAATGTAACATTATGTGGGAAGGTATCTATAAAAAAATCTATTCTGAATTAAGTGTTACCAATATGATAAAATTTTAAAATTAAAGTATGGAAAATTAAGATTTTTTAAAAGTTTTTCTTAAATAAAAGTCATATTTGGAAATATAAACAGGTATAACTTTTAAAAACTTACTGGAAGTGAGATTTTTTTCAAATTGCAATCCTTTTCCAAGAGCTCATACACATATTTAGTAATAATCTGTGGGAGGGAAAGGTAAAAAACACATTAAAACCTGATATATTCTCATCCATTAACAAAATTCATGTAATTAGCTGCTTAATAAAATATGCATTATGAATATATATAGATGGCTTTATTTTACCCTTAATAACTACGAGCTAGCATATCACTGTGGAAAGAGAACCAGTCTCAAGAGTCAAGAATACTTGAGAAAGCCCCCTTTGTGACTGAGCAACTCCAGGGACAAGAACAGAGCATGTTAGAGAGCTGCAGGTTTTCCTCACTCCCCCTCTTTCCCTATTCTTATTGCCACCCCAATGTTTCTCTGTGATCTAGGCCCCCAGCAATGGTCCAGAAATGGGAACTGAAAGGAAAAGCAGAAGCAATAGGGAACCATTGAAGCTTTATAGGAAGGGAATGACATTAGACCTGGGCTTTGGGAATATAAATTTGGCAACCATGTGAAGGTATGATTAGAAATGGAAACATTAGGGTGCTGCAGCAATCGTTCAGGCCACAAAGAAGAAAAGTATTCTCCCTGAGAACACTGAAGAAGCAAAGCTAAAGCTAACATTCCAGTCTAGTAAAAATGCCTGGGCCTCTAATTTCCACAGGAAGAGACCCCGGAAAGGGGAAAAAGACTTTGACTTAGGAGACAACACATAGCCAAAGTCAAGAGGAAGAGCGAGCAGTTGCTAAGTTGTAATGTTAAAGGAATCTGAAGATCTTCCCTGTCCCTTCATAAGCCATCTGACCCTCTTTGGGCTTTGGCTGAGCCCACAGCTTGAGGCACACGGAGCCCACTATGGAATAAGCTTGCTGAAGAGATGGAGAAGGAAGTGAGAGTGAGGCAGAGCTGAGACAGAGCAGCTAGTGTGAGTGGCAGAAGGAGGAATTTTGCCTAAGGGAATTTGTTCGTGGAAGGCCTAAAGCTTGGGGATGTCTGCTCCCTGAATTGGTGATGTGCATACACTTCTTTATTATTATGGTGGATTTGATTTTCTGGTACCCGAATAAATATCTTAGTTTCATCTTTGAGGAAGAGAGTTATGTACATTTTGTGAATTTACTCTGGAAATACACATGCATATTCATAGTAGCTGCTATAGGTATCACATAAATAAGTACAGGGTCATATAAGAACTTGGTGACAGAAGATCAAATCTCCATAACACAGGTTCTGACCCAGAGAAAGTGCTCACTCATCACCAATAAGCTTGAAGGTGAACAAGTTAAATGAAATTTCCTGGGGCCCTGGACAAACTGTAAGGGCCCCTCAGTCCTGTGAAGGCTCCTACTTCTTCCTGATTTTGTGGCTAAGAGGTTAGAAGGTTGTCCAGGTAACAAGCTAGAGAGGCAGAAACCTCTGGATGATGTGTGGCCTGCCACATGGAGTCTCTCAGGTTGAACACCAAGATCTTGAGGCATTTTTGTGCTTTATTTTTTTGAAACAGCTGCTGGGGAAAGAAAATTTTTATGAAATCCTGATGTGGGAGTTGAGAACATCAGGTTGGGTGGAGTATGAATTTAGACTCGGATGTAGACCTAGATTTTGCTGAATACCCTCTTGCTGAAGTCTGTAATTCTGATGACTGAGTTTTGGAAGTTACAGTATGGAAAAAAAAATCTCCTCTGATGGGATTGGTGTTAAGTGATTTAGTGTTATGTAAATGAGATTATCCATCCAGATCTAATTTCTACAAGCACTGTTCCCTGGTCTCTATAAAGCAGATTGGGAACTTAATGCTAATATAACCACTCTTGAGAGTTGCTGGCACTTTAAAGTAGAGCAACAGTACAGGAACTGAGGCTGTGAATTTAGTGGAATAGGGCCATAAATGTGGAGGAACCCCAAATAGTTTTGGGAACTTTTTCAGTATCTGAAAAATTTAATAAGACATAACCTCTCTCCTACAAAAAATACCCATGTTCAAGGTCTTGTTCCTGATTCATGCTGATTGTGTGGCTCTGGGCAAACCACAATCACTGAGAATCACACAATAGCATAATGAGTAAAATGAGAGTTGAAGAGTAGGGAAGTAGTAAGGAGGCTGAAGTCACTTCGCCCAAAACAAAAACACATTCCAGAATGAGGAAGGAGAAGTTAAAAAAAACAAAAAACTTTACACCAATGGTGTAGAATGTAAACAAGCGTATGAGGATCCCTATGTGTTGCGTACTTAGAAAAATCACATAATAACATGATCTTTATTCTATTGTATTTTTTATTTATTTAATATTTCCAAAATATATTTTCATCTAATTCAGCTGCACTTGAGAATTTCAGGAGCAATGCAGAGGGCTTGTACAGACTATTATTACCAATCATTGACTGGTCATTTTTTAAAGTACATAATAAAAGGGCCTATCAATAATGAGGAAAACATCTAAATCCTACATATTAAATACCTACAAAACAACAAAAAATGTACTGAGACGATTTAAAACACTGAGCTATGAATACTCTGTATCAACTTAAATGGATGCAAAACAGGTTTAATATTCAATAAATAAAATGCAGACATTTTCTAAAAGGAAAAACACTTGACATCTTGGCATTGACTCTTAAGAAGATCTATGTAACATTTTTTTACTTTTAACATATAGTACATATAACTACATCTTATACCTGAAAGTTAATTCGTTATATAAAATATTATGCTTTGCAGATCCTTACCAGCTGGTACCTTTTGTCCAGAGAGACAACTGTTTTTAAAATTTCCCTATCTCAGCATATTTCCAACTGTCAGTTCTAACTATTTGCAATCCCATTGTGATATAACACTTAAAGAGAAAAGGCTCATTAACTATAAATCTATGAAGTCCACTATCTTCAGTGAATTCAAATTAAACCCTTATACTCGCTTTCTCTTAACAAAATTCCTCACATATTTCTGTTTTGCAATCCAGACTCTGGGGAAAATTCTCAGGTTATGCATTATAAAATGTCAATCCTATAAATGCACTGAAGTGAAACACAGTAGTGAATATACTTTTAAACAAATTGTGGGCATAGGTATTCTTTTCCTCGTTGATAGTAAAGATTTCAAAACAAAGAAAAACTTTTGCCATATAACTGGCTCACAAAATTTATACCAGGTTAGGGCAGTAATGACCAAATGAAAGATGAACAATGAATCCTAACCAACTGCCTATAGTAATTCTCAACTGAAGATATTGACCTCAGACCTGTTTCTATAAATTTGGTTGAAGAAATTTTATTATGACCTTAAGGACAGAACTACAAAAAAGTAACAGAAATTCAAAAGAACATTTTGGTGTAGTGCTATTGGTCATACTCTCTAACCTCATGAGAGAAGGAAGGAGGAAGAGACAAGATGAAGCGAGTGGGGCAGGAAGAGAGAGAAAGAGAGAGAGAGAGAGAGAACATGGATTTTCTAAAGATTCTGCTCAGTCAAATCTTAAAAAAATAAAAAACATTTAAAAATGCAACTGCGTAAAAAGTTCTCACTTAGATTAGCAATGTAAAGGATGCATTTATTTAGGGGAAAATGTCAAACTCACTGAGAGATTCTCACTTTTAATAACAGAAGCAATCCAAAACCAGCTTTAAATTCCCAGATGACCTGCTGATAAAGAGGACTTCAAGATTTTTCAAGTTTTCATTTTCATTGGTTCAGAAGTTTGGAGAGGGAAGGAAGGAAAAGGAGGGCTTCCTCACTTGGTATTTTATGGTTCATCTATTTTGGTAAGTAGGGTTTGTCAATTCAACCTGAATTAATATGAACTGATCCAACTTTTACAGGATGATCTTTGCTGACAATTAATGACTGAATGATTAGTTTTCATACTACCTATATTAAAATGCCTTTAATTCACTACTTAAGGGACCATTGGCTTTTCCAATATAGAAAAAAAAATTCCATAGTCACAACTTAGAGTTATATAGATATTTTTTTTAAATCAGTAAATATTTAAAGAGCAGGAAATAGTATACCTTTAGGTAAAAAGACAAACCAAAGGGTCAATATATTGGGAGAGTAGTTTCTAAGCTGAATGCAGCACTAAGGTATATTAGAGAACAATCATCAAATGATTCCTCTTTCAAATACATACACTCCATAGCTTCCACTCTTCGTCTCCAGCCATCTTTTAAACATCAACATACTTCTGGAGATGCTACATGGCTATGAGCCACAGTATACCAACTTTAAAGAAGTAAAGTTGCAGGTTACCCAAAGGGCAATGGTGAGCCATAACTCCAATATACTAGGAACATAGAACAGCTTAGAAGAAGCAACCTAAAGGATATGGAAAATATATGAACAAAAAAGGACATGTGATGGTAGGGAGGGATAACCTATAAACAGCATGCACCACTGGTAGCCACACAAAGTCAAAGGATCTAGAAGACATGACATATAGTGTAACAGGATGAAAAGCAATGACGGGACACATGATATGGACTGCACAGATCCCATGAAATGCTGAAGGATCACTTTATCCATCACGCCACCAACTACACACATTTGAAAAATAACAGCAGATACATGGAGGGGGGAGGGGGTACCAAGTGCCTTTAGGGTCAGGGCCTACTCTGTGCCGAGGACTCTTTCCTGACCCTTACAACAACTCTCCAAGGCCTATGCTGTTATTATCCCCACTTTACAAGTTAAGGAAACTGAGGCAGAAGGACGTCAGGTGACTTGCCCAGTGTCTCACGCGGCTGAAAGTGTCTAAGATTTGAATTGAAAGAGTAGAGTTTTCCTGACTCCAGGCCCAGCGCTCCATCCACCGTCCCACCAGCTGGTGCTATAATATGCCTACTTATTTAGTACACTGAGTTCCGCTGCATTTGGGGAAAGGGGAGAGAGGAGCTAAATAAAGATCGCTACTCAGTACACAGAAGGGTTCTCAGGCCCCTTGCAAAAGTGAATCCTCAGTACCCAGGATGGAATTTCAGAATTTCATGAGTCAAATCTGCCATTCCTATATAAGCCGGTCTGGGGAGGATGGATTTGGGAATGACACCCAGAATTATACAAATGGCTCCATTAAATGATGCAGTGAATAAAATGGAATTTATTGAAATACTTGCCAGAATCCATATGACCTTGGTTGCAAACAGAAGTATATCAGACTACAGGCCACCTCGTTATCATTAAACATTTTACAATGAATGACTATGTCCAATAGTCAGCGTCAACATTTCAAAAGTTTCATCCACAAACACTGCAAAATTCTGAAGAGTTTTCCAGAAGACATTAAGGATTTAATTATTCTTCATAATAATGTATTAGTTCACTAGTGACAGGCACTACATTAGGACTCTTGACAACAAGGAATATTTAACAGATTAATTTTAGAGGGTCTTACATGAGGGTTTCTATATACTATTCCCCCCAAAATCACACCTTAAAGTGAGATTTCAGGAGACAGACAGTACTACAGCTGAGGTTTAGAACAGAATGATAGAATCATTGAGCATTTAAGCTGAAACAGATCTTAGCAATCATCCAATCCAAACCTTTCCTCTAACAGCTGAAAGGTAATGTAACTAGCCTAGCTTTACACAATGTGTCAGGACAAGAGCCAGTGTCAACCATCCAGACTCCCAGGCACACCATGGTCATTGATTTCATAACCCCCTTCCCAACTAACTATTGAATCAATAACAGCCCTCCTCCTCACAAGCTCTTAAAATTCTCCCTTAAATTTAAATCCTTTGTAAAATAGAACTATTTTGTACCTTAGATTTAACTACTTTTTTAAAATGTTACAGGTATAAACACATTAGCCAAAGTCTATCAGCTGTAAAAATATAGGATGGTGGAAATGTAACTGGATAATCATGAAAAAAACCTGGAGGTTTTAGCTGAATACAACATTATTATGAATCAGCAGTGTAATATAGCCTGAACACCTCTCCTCACCCCCCCCCAAAAAAAACAAGGTAACGTAATCTTAGATTGCATTAATAAAAGGTGCCATTTCACATGTAGTCTCTGTGTTATAACCTGTATACTCTGGGTTCTGACATGCTATGTTATGACATGTGGATTATCATGTTAAATTCTGGGTATCCCATTTGAAGGAGATAATGACAAGCTGGAATATGTTCAGAGGAAGTTGACAAGAATGTGAGAATGTGAAATTATATCAAGAACTGTTGAAGAAACTGGGGACAGTTAACCTGAGAAAGACTTGGGGTAGACATGGTAGTGGTCTTTAAATATTTAGAAGACTGTCATGTGGAAGAGGAATATTATTTATTCTGAACAGAAAGGCTAGAACTAGGACTAATAGGTAAAAGTTAACAGAAAGGTAGATTTTCTTTCATTAAAAAGAACTTTCTAATAAAAGCCATTTGAGCAAGTAATATGCTACGTCATAAGGCAGCTTGCTACATGCCACTGTGTATGTTTCAATAGAAACTATCTTTCATGGATGCTATAGAGATGCTATACTTGGGTTGAAGATTGGATTAGATGCCCCCTAAGATCCCTTAAAAGTCTAATATTTTATCTCCACCTACATGGGATGGATGAATCACTTGTTTAGAAACAGGAGAAAGGGCAATGGAGGGGCAGGGAGAGAGATAATACATCAATACAACAAGCCACCAACTGGAGTTCTCTAAGACACAGAATTGAACAGATGTCATCTCCCTAGCAGAGACAAACTGTTAAGGATATACTGGAATGGCATATTTATATGAAGACCACTCGGGTGGGGAAGGGGGACAGATTCAAATATGACTTAAGAATGATTATGGCAAACATCAAGGATGGTACCCAAAAATGGCCTATAGGGAAAAACCAATATTCAAAAGAAAGGGAGAAAAAATGGAACCAGACTATGAAAAACCTTAAAGATGAGAAAGAAGAGAAGACCAAGGAAGACAAGATAATCTTTATTAATAATTTCATACATATGCTATCTCAACTATTTCTTATAACAACTCTACAAGGTTAAGTGCTATGCTAATCCTCTTTTTACAGAAAGAAAAATTGAGGCTACAAAACGTTAAATGATTTTTCCAGGGTCACACAGCTATTCTCTAATGTGAGACTTGAACTCAAGTTCTCCTGACTACACCACTCAGTTGTGTTGAAAGGGAATATAATATAATGAAATCAGTGTTCTAATGAAGATCATCTCAAAGTATTATACACTATGAACTTGTCCAAGAAGAGAGGAGGGTCAGAGATCTACCCCTTCAGGCTGGGAGTGTCATCTCTCACCTCCGTGCTGCAGTTTTCGCCAAGTCTCAGCTGAAGGGCCACTTCTTATATGTGCCCTTTCGGATCCTCTAGTTGTTGGAGTTTTCCCCAAAACCACTTATCTTTGTATGAGAGGCAGTGTGACCTAGAGAACAGGGCTGGTCTTGAAGACAGGAAGACCTGGATTCCAGCTCTTCCTCTGATACATACTGGCTGCTAAATCTATAAATTGCAGAGGTAATTTCCTCATCCAGGACTTCCCCTATATACAAGAATGAAATCATAGGCCCAGTTCCTATCCATGTACAAGTTCTCTCCTCCACCCCACCCCACCCCAACTGTATCCCCACTCCCTGCAATAGTGCCTGTCTGGCATATGGCAAACTCTTAAGAAATATTTGCTTTTGTCTTTTTCTCATTTAATTCCAAACTCTAACACTAACTCTGGAGGATAGGAAGGGGGAAGGAAAACTACAAAAAAAAAGTCTATTCTATACTGAAAAATCTAGAATGAGATAGTGACTTCTTGATAGGCCATAGCTTTTTTTTGCCTAGAATGCTAACCAGTATGTTCCTGGAATGCTTCCTAGTCAATAAAATGAAGAACTAAAAACTGACATCATCCTAGTGAAAATATAAGTAAAAAGATAGTTGCTGTAAAATTAAACATTGAATATAATCCTAAATCAACAAATACCCTTGAATTATCTGCTAGTGTTGCATCTAGCCTCAACAAAAAAAAAATATAATTGAAATCAAGATCTTACTCCAATACTCCTAATAAGATTTATCCAATACTGTAAAAACTAAATCCCATAAGGCATAAATTAACAACTGTCAATCCTAATTTACAATCTTACTAAAATTTTTATTTTAATCTCTAGTACTACTTTTGTAACAATTTACTCTGTAGCTACTTTGTAAATTGAAGGGTAAGCAAGGCTTCCTCTACCATAATAAGCTCAATTTTCAATTAAGATTTATTAAGTACCTACAATGTACCTATCCTTGTGAATTTAACTAAAAAAGCTGACAATTTGGGGGCGGAGCCAAGATGGTGGAGTAGAAAGACTCACCTAAGCTAGGTCCGAACCCACAGCCCATAGATTTCCTGTAAAAAGAACTCCTGACAAATTCTGGAACAGTGGAAGCCGCACAGCAACACAGTGAAGGAGATTTCCGT
>CM053769.1:679494669-679532950 GCA_028658325.1 Potorous gilbertii | reverse complement strand
AATGGGGAGAAAATTTTGGAACCCAAAATCTTGTGAAAATGAATGTAAAAAGTTAAATAAATTTATTTTAAAAAATTAAAAAAAAAAAAAAAATTTAGGGACTATAAAAAAAAAAAAAAAAAAAGCTGACAATTTCTGTTGCCACTAAGTTATAGAGAGTATTTTATCTGTTATAGTCTGATTTCCAATATATTTAACAACAGCCTAGGAGACACTTTTATGCTGTAAGTAGGCAATTTGAAGATTCTCTGTGGTATCCAAACCATACCTTTTTTGTAATTCCAGGAAGAGGAAAAATAATGAGATTTTATATAGGTTCCAAATTACAACTGTCGCTCTATCCAGAAAAAAAAAAAAGGTTTCCTGCAGGCTTTTTATCTACAATTACTTCATATACATATATGTATATATGAGGATTTGCTAAGAGTAACGCAATAATGACTTCCTACCATTGCTAGACCCTCCAGCGTATATGAAATGACTCAAACATGCTTCACGATCTCCTTATAGAGTAATGATATCAATTTTAATGGATTATCAAACGTTCAAAAAGAATTCACCCAAACCAAAGGGTTAAAACAAGGTCTGTATGTTACTTAAGAGGCAGCTTAAGATTCAGAGCGCACATCAAAACATACCTATAACATCTATTTTGGTGCTACTGAATGGTGAATCAGTGTGCATATATAAGGTATCATCATTGGACTTATCAGTAATTATCATATTATAGATGCAAGCAGGTAAGAATTATAAAAACAATTTGTATTTGCAATACACTATGATATAACTTGAATTTTAAAATTTGAAATAATACAGTTCATTTTCCCTTCTGATAAATACAAATTCTCAGTCTTGACTGGCCTTCTACAATCTAGTGCTAGCCTACCTCTCCTGACTTAATTTAACTCTTATCCCACACATGTACTCTACATTCCAACCAAACTATCTACTACATTTAGGTATTATAATACTTACTCTCTTCTATCTCCTGTCTTCTACCTCTCCCCACTCTCTCTTGCCACTCTCCCACTTCCAAAAGTACGTTGTATTTACCTATCACAGTACAGGCTGTATCTCTCAAAACAGAACATAAGCTCTTTAAATCTGTTTAGTGGGATTTTTTTGCTCTGTTTCCCTTGTGCCTAGGTGCTTTAAAAGTGCTTCTTGAATTTTATTGCATTTGTATTTAGTGATGGTGCAGCTGCCAGAGGAAAAAAATGCAGTTGCAAAGCCTGCTACTTGACCAACTATCTTCTCCATCTTAGGTCCTTTCACAGTGATATCTGTCCTTCATAGGATATTCACCTCTATCTCTTCCCTTCACAAATGCACAAGTTCAGTATTTAAGACATTTTTTCAATTCTGTATGCCAAGTGAGTCCACGATTTTGTTTTCTTAGCTGTAGAGCTACATAGTGTACTTTATGGTTTCTTTGTAACATACTCACCCAACGTACAGCTATGATACAGAAGCTATGTTGTTAATTTGCTCCAAATCCCCAAAGTGACTAGCTTAGCAGACCTATAGTACCACGTGACTAGCTTTTTTCGGGCACTCTGATGAGGACCTATGTTTGAATTTTTCTATATAACATATTCTTAAGGAAATATTCTAAAAGCTAAATATGACATAGCATGCAGATTTCTACATATGTTCCCCCTCAAAACAAAATTCCTTTGTAATAACACAGGTGTGTCAAATTGTGGATGAAGCAGAGCTAAACATGGAGTTTTATACCTAATTCCCAATCAACCTTGGGTAGTCTAAGAAATAACATTCTTTTTTTAAAAGTTTTCCTGGGTGAAAAACACAAGAGAAATACTGAGCTTAAGCTGTAAGTGACAGCCATCTGAAGTACTGTAAAAATCTTCATAATGAATATACTTAGAATCTCCTCTCTACATTATGAAGTATTTTCAAGTAACTTAAAAGTCAGTGATTTATGCCTATTTTGTTTGGTCTTCCACACAACTGTGATTACGGTTACATGGACTTGAAATACTGATCCTGAATAAATTTAAAGCTTAAGAAGTCTTTTTGATTTCATTAAGCATGAACTAAAAATCTTTCTAGAGATACAGTTCAGAAAAGCCTAAAAAGAAATTCACAATAGTAAATGTTACAGGAGAAAATGGTTTGGAAAAGTAGCAACTTCCTCATTTTTCCCTTTAAAATTTTGAAAAAAAAAAAAAGATTCACAAATTCATAAAAAGACATAACACAAAGGGTATAACAAGCAGGCCCATCTGCCTATGACATAACAGCCAAACATGATTTTTAAGACTATTTTCCCTTATAATTATTTTAACAAAATGTTCTTGAAACTTAGAGAGTAGGACTGAGAGACTGGGCAGATAGGCGCAACAATGGCAGCAGGCCGGGGAGCAATCGAGAAGAAAGGGGATCATGGGAGCCCCCTGCATTTGGAGCATGCCCTAGGAATTGAGTGGCACATAGTAGGACAAGCATGAAGGGGCTGCTGTTGGCCATGAAACCCTGAAACATCATGATCAAATATCAGCAGCTTCAAGGCAGCTAAGAGTTTCACAGACCTGCTATCTCTATAGACCAAGCTGTACTACAGCTCACTATAAATGAGAAGACTCAGAAAGTCTTAAAGAAGTACATGAAGTTCTTTCAGAAGGTAGCATCGACAATATTGGATCGGATGTGGTTGCCATGCAACATATTCCAGAACCATGTAGCTGGTGCCTAGAACAGGTTAAGCTGCTGTTTTCAGGTGAAGGGAAAATGATGCCCAGATAGACTCAGGAATATCCTGGGATGAAGCACAGCTGGCAAATAGATAAGAACCATGCCCATCAAAGACATCTCATTAACAAAAAGAAAAAGGGACAAGCTCCAGCAAACATTTTGGTGAACAACAGAACAATCTCAGGCAAAACATGGCAAACAAAATCCTATAAAGCAGTTCAGTAGGAGCATCTTAGCTGGAAGTCAGTCAGATGAATGAATCCATGAACCCGGTGCTGAGATCTACAGCCAACAAGGCCCATCTTCATCAATCACTCATAATGCTTAAGCATACAGCTGAGCCCCAGGACAAGCACTGGCCAGGTGGAACACACCATCTGAGGGCCATAGGTGACAGAGTGACCTATTTCCTAACTTGGATGCCAATGATAACTACAGTGGCTAACTGGCCCCGATGGTAAACGAGCTTTGTCCCACCTCCTTGAATGACTGGGAAGATGATAAATACCTGGAAACACTGAGAACTGAGAATGAGCGGTACCCTATCAAGGGTCTCCTAAGACATAAGGGCTAGTCCCTGGGTTGTCACTGAAGGCTTCCTCCAGCATTCTTCTTCCCTCAGATAAGGCTAGAGGCCCAACTCCTCCCCACACATCACCTCCTATTCTTTCTGGAAGAAGCTGCACAGCTGCTACTCCTTAGTGTCTTCCCCAACAACATCTTTCACACAAGTGCCCAAATTGCTTCATCGTGAGGCACTGATCAGCAACCTTAAAGAAGAACATAATTTTGTTCTTTTGTGAATTTTTGGGCTGAAAAGTAATGGAATAATTTTTAATAAATACACATGATAGCAAACAAAATGCTAAAGAATAATGGGTTGATGGCAAATAAGGAGAAAATTCACTAACATTTTCAAAGAATCTCCAAATTTTATTTTTAACTGTTAGAGGAAAGAATCAGTTTAATTTTCATTTCTGTTTTTCCAAAATAAAACAGCAATTGATTTTGAAGGATCAGGGGAAAAAGGGAATGAAAAATACATAAGAGCAACATAGATTACATCTTTCTTCTGGCTCAAACAAGATGCAATCTTATGGATGAAAAGATTTTTATGTCCAAACAAACTGTATATTTACCACAAACTGTGAGATCATTTGCATAAAAGTTTACCTAGACAAGGCTAAAGTCTTTTTCTAGGCATCAGAGAAATAAAGATTTAATGCCAAAGGACACTGGCTCAAGTCAACACACCAGATGAACACAAAAAGGTAAATTTTAATAATCAAGTTCATAATTCATGTCATCTACTTTGGGAAATGTCACATTTAAGAAGACATTCCACTTAACATGAACTAATTCACCAATGATCAGTAATCGTGATGACAGCTAAATGATTCTGAATACAGTATGTTTGTATTTAATGATACCAACAGAAGTATAGGAAATTCACAATAGATTATGTGCTCAGTTCCTCTGGGGCTGACAAAATCAGCAAAGAGCTACAAAGCTTGATCCTCTCTTAGAAGAGGCCATGTTTTAGGAATGAAAACTTTAAAAAACATTATCTTTTCTTGGTGTAGGTATATTTAAGTGACAACATATTTTCAAGAATGATACACTTTTGTTTCTGGCATAGAAAAGCATCTCTAAGCATTATTCATATTATTTTTCTCCCTTAAAGTTAACATGCTTTAACACCATATGGGCACGAATTTACTTCTGTTCACTTAAACTAGCAATTAAACTTTATAACACAGAAAACTGCTAAAGTAAAATAATCCCATTCCACCGAAAAGCTTTTCTCCCCTCTAAAATAAGATCAATGGGCGAGCCAAATGGCTGGGGTGTTAGCTCATTATACCTACACAGAAGATCCAAGTTTGAGACTTATCTTAGGTTCTCATCCTTGTAGCCAGCACCTGAAAATGTTAACAAGGCCTAGAAAGGACACTTAAAATGCCTGAATCATACATGAGTCAATACCCAAAACTATTTTAAAATTATGCACATATAATGGAAATAGTGATAAAATATTTAAAGGTGGTTGATTCTACCTAAAGTTAAATACGTTTTCTGGTAGCTCTACTTATAGAATACCTATCATCCAAAAAAGTTCAAAGCAATTTACAGAAATAAGACCTAGTACTGCCTCAAAACGACTCACTTTTTAGAAGTGTATCAATTATTTCAGGCCACAGGCTACCATTTAAGTGAAAGAGGTAATTTGCTAAATGGTTCCCTAGTGGCCCAGAAAGTTAATACAACTTCAAAAAATAGTGAGCAATTTACCCTTCTTGCTCCTAGGATCAGGTCCACCATCTCATTAATCCTCAATACACCTTCATAAGGCACAGAGATGGAAAGGATGGGCACCACAAGGTGTAACAGGAAAAAAAAGGAAGACCACAAGATGACCTGTGGAAATCAGTCAGCATCAGGACGGTGACAAGGAGCAGAGATCAGAAACTCCCAAGCCTCTTTCTAGGGGTACACTAGTAAAAGTCTGCTCAATTTTACAGAGCTTATAAGATACTACAGAAGCACCAAGATCTAAAGGTATATACACGTCTCAGATTTTGACACCATGAAAAATACTATAATAGAATAAGGCAATTCCAAAAGCAAAATTTATTAAAAATAAATGCTATTAAAAATAAATTAAAAATAAAAATAAATAAATCCACACCCTTGCAGAATCATTATCCATTTACTCTTTCTAAAGCACAACAATATTTCACAATATTGTTTCCTCAGGCATTCAACCATCAATATTTAATGCCTACTATATACAGACTTGGGGGAATCTGTGAGGGAGAGGTAAGATACAAGGACAGATAAGTATAATATAATTACTGTATGCTTAAGGACCATATGCTGTGGGAGGTACAGAGGAGAAAGTGGTTACCAACAAGAGATATCTGAAGGGTCTTCCCAGAGAGAACAGGATTTGAGTTTGTTCTCAAAGAATGGACAGGAATGGAACAAGTGAAGAGGTGTAGATAGGACATAAGAACTGCAAAGAAAGAGATCCTTAAGCATCAGGCAGAAAAGCAGAAACTTTACTTAGTAAACTATAAGGGGTGCTTCTAGATTTGAAAGCAGAGTAAAGACTTGACAAGCATGAAAAAGATTATTTTGGCAGTGGGTATGAGGGATGAATTCTCAGCATGTCAGCCTCCCCAATTCCCTTGACCTGCACTAGATTCAGCCAAATTCTTGGTCCCATCATTGCCCACAAAGTTCCGTCTCATAATCCACGCTTGGAAATTCCACTAGCATAATTTTCTATGCTTCTGTCTCTTTTTGTGTCTCACTTCTCCTAAACTTAAGCTCTGTTCTCACCCCACCCTCTATTCATATCCATCCCAATTCATCACCTTTGCTCCAGATTGACTTTCCTTCCTCTAAAACCTTTATGGTTTAGTTTACAGATTAAACTTTACACTGTCGCCTTCCTTCCCCTTATCATCTCACAGTTCACCTCTTCTAGTCCTAAGCCTGGAATGTTCTCATATACCACCTTCTCCACTACTCTAGAGTTGCTTCATGAAACTGAAGGAACCATGGTAACTGAGTTCACTATTAATTTGTTATCTAATCTCAGTTGAGCCCTCATTCACAGCTGCACAAAGATTCTATTGCTCTTCCTATAAAACGCCCCTTGATGTGTGTTGCAAACATTCTCTTCTACCCAACGGTATCACCTCTTCCTCCCTCTCAAGATCATCCATCCTGAGCTTGTTCTTCCTAGTTCTACAGCTCCCACTTCCTCATCTTCATCTTGGTTCTCTCTCTGATCTCTCCCCACCCACTGGCTCCCTCACTTTTGCTTACAAACCTATCAACATTTACTTGACCCTCGTATTATCCCAAGCCATCACCTTGTTTCTCTTCTGCCATTTACATAATACTTTAAAAGGTCATCTGCTTTATTGCTTCTACTTTTTAACCTCCCAAAAGATTTTCAATACCTTGCAATCTAGCTTTCAATTCCACTACTCAACGGAAACTGTTCTCTCCAAAATTATCTTAATTTCTAAATTTCTTTATTTCTGTAACCAATGTCCTTTTTTTCAGTTCTCATCTTTCTCAATATTTCTGTAGCATCTGACACTAGAAACTACTCTACTTGTCTCATTACATATGTGTTTACAATTGTTTATCTGTGTTTATTTTCTTTCTGTCCAATAGAAAAGAAAGCTCCTTGAGGACAGGGATTACTTCATTTTTATCTTTCTATGTCCAGTGCCTAGAACCATGTCTTACAAATAGTAAGCACTTAATAAATGCTTGTTGAATGAATGGTCTCTCCTGCTTTGCTTCCTACTGTCAAGTATAGTTAAAGTAAAGTTTTCTGGTTATCATTAATGTTGGGGGTGAGGGGGAGGAATGACTATAACTCACAGATATTTTCTCCTTGACACTAGCTTCCCTGATATCACTTGCTTGATAAACTAACTCTTCATATGTCACTGAGTACTTATAGCTTCTTGATATCCTTTAATCTTCCTATATCACCCATCATGTCTCCTTGTCCTCTAAGGCTCTGTCCTCAGCTTCTTTGTCTCTTTTCTATGTTCTTTCTTCTCCTACCCTGTCTATTCTCAAGGCTTCAACAATAAGTTCTTTGTATGTGGTTGTCAACTCTATACTTCACGTCCCAATCTCTCAGCAGGAGTACCAATAGCACTATTTCAACAGGCTAAAGAACGCCACTTATATGATTCTCTAACACTTCCAACTCAGGATGTTCCAAATAGAATTTTTCATTTTCCCCACAAAATCTCCCTCCTTTCTCCCAAGTTCCCAATCTGGGGGTGGGCACCAACACTCTCCAGGCTTTTAGACTGGGAATCCTTTTTACTTTTTCTTCATACATTGCCCATCCACTTCTCTCTCTCACAAATGCACACACACACGCACGCACACACACATACATACCCTCACCGCATACACGTGCACACACGCATGATGCACATACACACTCACCACATACATGCACATGTGCACACACATACACACACATTCAATCATATGATATGTTCTGTTGATCATACTTCTATGCTATCTCTGACTACTCCTTTGTACTTACCATATAATATCTTATGTGAAAGTTCTTTGTGTACATCTTATCTTCCTTCCTAGATTTTATAGCCCTCAAAAACAGAAACTATCATTTGGTTATCTCTCTAGTCCCAAGACAGAGCAAACTGTCTTAAATACAGTAGGAATTCAAGGATCTGGTGAATTGAGGACTGCAGACTCAGACAGACATTTACTATGACTGACTTTTATTAGAGGTTTAACAGCTTTAACAGCTTAAAACTGTACCAAGAATTTGAGGACACCTTACATAAAGCCATAAACAAAAATATTTGGCATCATCTTGGCCTTCAAGATTATCTTAATTTTTTTCTTAATTATCTTTTGATATATGATCTAAATACTTAAGGAGTACCAGTTCCAAGTTCAACAAACTAATTTAGCTCACAATGTGCTCTTCCTGCTGCTAGTATTAAGAACAAACCTAAATATATAAAGAATTCTTTGGCAATTTTTAAAAGGTCTCTCAATAACATTTTAGCTATATATAAGTTTCTGTACAAGTTCATAGAATAAATACGTCATGAAATTACAAAAAACCTAAATTTCAAGGACAAAATAAATTTGGCATATTTTACTATATGCCAATGGCATGGATTAGCTCTAAGTCACTCAAAATCATATTCAATTTTATAAATACTAATGTGCAAGAAAGATCACTTAAAGTACTCTGAAGGACAAAAAATACCAAATTAATGTTTGCTTATGTTCATAAATTTTGAATCTGAACTTCAAATCATTAATAGTAGAGGGGAAACATGCTCATTAGGAAGTAGAGTGATTTTATAGTTTTGTCTTTTTGCCCAGCACAGTATCTTGAATATATTAAATTTATTTGCATGTTTGTGAATTATGAATGAACTTAATTCATAATTTGAATATTCAGAATATTTTCCATAGGCCCTAGAGGTGAAAGAGACCATAAAGGTTATCTAATCAAATGTCCACATTACAGATAAGTAAACTAAGATTAAATAACGTGTCCAAGATCACATAGGGTTTGTGGCACAGAGAATAACAAAATTTGTCACTTGCTTCCAAATCCAGTGTCCTTTTCCTACAATATCCTTTACTTACAAACTATGTAGTTTGAAAGTATATGCCAATAATTGGCCACCTAGAAAACAGTAAACATATATACATGTGTGAATATGTATGTACATATATATTTCAAGATAAAGATGACTTTATTTTTTATTGATATATTTTCTTTTTACATCATCTTCACTTCCCAATAATATATCCCCATCTTCTTTCCAACTGAGAGAGACATCCCTTATAGCAAAGGATTAAAAAAGAAGAAAATAAAGCAGTTAAGCAAATATAAAGCAACAAAACAATCATTCCAACCATACAGTGTTCTTTTTAGTCCAGTTACCCACGTCCAAGTCAATATAATTACACAGAATTCAGTTTTAATATTAATGTTTCTGCTTTTCTTTCCATTTATGTTATCATTACGTACATTTTTCCTGGTTCTACTTACTTCACTTTGCATAAATTTATATGTCTTCTCATGCCTCACTACTCTTCATATGTTTCTCAATGCATAGTAATACTCTATCACATTCATATACCACAATCTGTTGAGCCATTCTCCAATCAATGGGCATCTATCTACTTTGTTTCCAATTCTCTGCTACTACAAAAAGTATTGCTATAAATATTTTGGTATATATGGAACTTTTCTTTTATCTTTGATGAAAAGGAGTATATTCCTAGCAATGAGATCTCTAGATCAAATGATATGAACTATTCAATGAGTGTCTTAATATATGTAAGTCTTTCCACAATGGGTTAGCATTGTGCATAGTTACCAACAGCATATTAGAATGCCTACCTTCCCATGCATGACCTCTTTTACACTGACTATTCTCATTTTTTTTGCCTTCTTAGACAATTTACTGGACATGAAAAACAGCAATATTACTATGATTCCTTTTCATCTTATATTGAGTGATTTGAAGCTATATTTCATAGGGTTGGTAATGGCTTATAAGTCTTCTTTTTAAGGAGTTTATTTTTATTCTTTGACCACACCCACTGGGAAATGGTTCTGGGATTTATATGTTCTACTTAATACCTTCATGACCTTTGGCCTTAGTTTCCTCAACTCTAATTGAACTAATTCTAATTGAAAGGGGTTGGACTAAGATGATCTCAAAGGAACCAATTCCAAATATATATATGATGATCCTAGGAAAAATTCCTAGAATTCACATCTATTCTTCACATTCTATTTCCACCATCAATACCCTAATTCAAAATTATATTACTAAAACAGACACCTACCTATCTGTCTCTATTCTCTCCCCACTCTAATAAAACATCATATACAACTTGAACTACAAGATTAATATTGCTAATGCAGAGTTCTGGTCATATAATTACAAGAGACTTTTAAAACAGAGTAAGTACTTACTGTTTGTTGACCGAATGATTCCCAGAACCAATCTCCTTAGGAGGGAATTCATGGCCCTCTGCCAACATGGCTCCAATGTACAGACCCAAGACTATTGTACATTATCTTCTTTCATATAAGCTACAATCCAGTCAAATTCATCCAACTTGCCATCACCCAAAAATGCCTAGTGAGACCCTCTCTACCTTAGCTCATACTGTTCTCTATTCCAGTATTCCACTTACTGAAATGTTACACAACTTTCAAGTCTCACATTAAATTCTACATTCTCCATAAAACTCTCTGATTCTCCTAGCTAGAAAGTACTTCTCCTTAAATTCTTATAACATTTTGTTCATTTAACCCTCTATACTTACTGCATTTTATGGACGTAATATTTTCTCCTCTATGGATTATAATGCCAATCAGAACAGAGAATCTAACTTATTTTTATTTCTCAATACATGGTATTTGCCTATATAGTAAATATCAACAAATGTTTACCGAATTAAAGTATACTGAAAGAGTATTAATTAAACTCAAAATAATTCCCCTACTCTCGCAATATTCTGCATAACCAGTTCTCAAATTAAGTAACGAAATATTTTGGATTAGTTTCCATTGTCTATTCTATTGTCCACCTGTTCTTTCAATTTAAGTTGAGAACTTTTTCCAAATGTATAGCTTAAACTTTTTTTCTTTGCTTCAGGCGACTGCTGCTTTCCCACAATCTTCAGAGAATATGAATAATTCCCTTCCTTCATTTATACTGTTACCTTGAGGGGATCTACAGACTTTGATCAAAGTCCTCTTGAGTCTTCTTTTCTATTCTACATAAATGTAGCTCTTTAAGGAACACATCATGCCATACTCCTCAATCTCATTTTCTTTGGCTTTTGTACTGAATTTTTCCTACACTTTTACAGCTATTCCAGACTATAACTGAATTTATGCTACACTGCAATCAGCATCGTATCTTCCTCCACTTTACGAATGTTTCATTTGTATTTATGTATATCTCAAAATAAGAATACACAAAATAAGTAAATGTTTTCTGTCAAACCATATTATTTGGCAAGCAACATCTTTTTCTCCTTTTTTTATTCTCTCTCTCTCTCTCTCTCTCTCTCTCTCTCTCTCTCTCTCTCTCTCTCTCTCTCTCCCCTCCCCGCCCCGCCTCCACATTCATAGATCCATCCATTCATCCACAAGCATACACTAAGCACCTGTGCCAGACATTTCAACTAGGTGCTGAGGGAACAAGTTCACAGAGTGCCAAATAACCCCTATTTTCAAGGACATTGAATTGTCATGGAAGCACATATATAAGTACATATAGTAGAGTTTGGCTGGATCACACAGTTCAGAGTAATGTGTAGTAAGGTTCGAAAGATACCATGCTGTGAAGGACTTCCAAATCTAAAATGAGGGAGTTTACATTTTATCCTAAAAGCAACAGGAAGTCACTCCAGTTAACTAAATAGGTAAATGACACGGTCATATCTCCATACACTTAAAGAAACTATTTGGCACTAAGTCTGTAAAATAACCAAAGTGAGAAGGAAGGAAACAAAATGGGAAGCTATTGTAATCATCTGCACAAGAAATAAAAGTCAGCTAAGGGAGATGCTGTAGAGGTAGAAACTGTAAAATTTTAAAACTGACTGGTTAAGTGAGATTAGAGAGAGAGAGGAATTAATGACAATTCTAACACCAATGAGCCCAAACAGTGGGAAAGATGGTGTTTCAGATATATTGACTTTTGAGAGGTCCCATGAGAATTATATTAGTTGAAAGAAAATATGGCATTAACTCATGATTGTACAGATTATACCACACTTTCTCATCTTGCTAAATTCTTATTCAAGTCATTACAAGTGCCTCAGGTGTGTTAGTTGCATCTGTAAAATACAGGGACTGAAATAGATGATCTCAAAGGTCCCTTCCAGCTCTAATCTATGATCCTATCATCCCAAAACCTAGCCCTCCTTCTAACTTCCTTTTTTCTGTCAACTAACCTCATTTATCCATTTTCTTAGGTCTGACTGATTCTCCTCACTCCTCCTCTTCTCACATTCCCTTGGTTACCAAGTTCTATTAATGTTAAATTTAATCTTTTAACACATTTGCCACCTTTATTACCTTTATTCTATTCCTGTGGCTACCATCCTTCTATAAATCCTCATTAACACTGGCCTGAACTCTCTTTCCACCTCTAATCTATCCTTCACATTATTATGAGAAAATCATCTTTCTTATGGGTACATCCAGCCATATCATTTCTGTGCTTAAAATCCTTCAGTAACTCCCTCCTACATATCAAGGAAATTCAAACCCCTTAGTTTGACATTAAAGACCTCTGTATTTGACACCATTCCAACCAAACACCATTTTCTGAATAGTTCTACGTTTTCTTACTGTCACTTTTTCATTAAAGATATTCCTAATGCCTAGAATAAACTCTCATCTCCTTTCTGAATTCCCAGTCATCTTTTAAAGCTCAACTCTTCTTCTTGAAGTCTTTCCAAATTCCACAATTTACTTTTCCTTCCTTGGGCTTCAAACAGCCCTTTGTCTGAAGGTTTTCCTTATGCTTTTATCACTACTTCTTTTATATAATAATTACTTGTGTGTGTGCCATTTCTTGTTACTAGATTAAGCACCAAGAGGTCAGGAAACATATAAGCTAATCATATATCCTCTTCAGTGCCTAGGATAATCTTCACATTATTAAACACTAAATATTAAATAGTGCTTAATATTTCTGGAAATTATTTCCCAATCATATAGAGATGGAATATGAGGTTGAGAAAATGACTGTCTTAAGGGCAAGTCAGATAGTAAATATCAAAACAAATATCATATTCTGATTTCAAAATCAATACTACTTTCACTGCACCAATAATGCCCTTCTTCATATATCAAATGTTTCAATGATTTTTTTTTTAAAAGTAGAAATAGTCTATCTGATAAAAGCAAAATAATAGCATAGAAAGCCAGAAAAGTTTTAACTGTAAGGGATGGTGTAATGCCTAACAAATTAATTTGGTTCTTCAAAATTTTGCTATTCCAAATTTTATGTAAATTGAGTTTATTTGTAACTGTCATAAAACTCTTTATTTTTAACATCATCTCTTAAAATTCTTTGTGTGGAGGAGTGGACACCCACTCCAGCAGGTTGAAGACTTTTGTCTCCAGTCTGTTGCTCTATATGTGATTTACATATGGTCTATTGACAGTAGGGAGCAACCTGACTCATTAAAAATGGTCCACTAAAAGACGACATCTGTCAATTAGACAAGCCTGAAAGTACTCACCAAGTTGAGAGTTACAGCCCAGAGCAATAGCACTTTTATCTCTTCTGTCTAGGTATTAATTAATTGCTTTAGCTAGAAATGCTTTAAGATGGTTTAGAATATACTCAATTCTACCTGAAAGAAACAACTATTAAAGCATTTATTGGTTTGTTCTTAATTATTTTGTCATCATGTAGACAGATACTTGAATGTATTACAAATTCTCAATTTGCTTTTAACCAACTGTCAGTACTAATTCTTGCTTTGACTTATTTACCAAATAGCTTTCCCAATTTCTCAGTTCTTTATTTTCTTCCTGTTCCTATTACTACTATCATCTTTTCTGAGTATTATATTTAGATCTCTACAGAAAATATTAACACCACTCAATCAAGAGTATTTCTCTCTCTCTATTGTTATTATATGTATATAATGTATGTGCATATAACAAATTATATATAACATATATACATAGTATATGCATATATACTATATACATAACTTAATTTAGATTAACCAAAATTAATACTACTTATGAATAAGAAATCATTTTCAGAAAGATATCAATATTAAGGACTATTAAATCTTAAAGTCTATTAATCCTTACAATAAATTTTGAAAGATCTTTATTTGACTCCCTATAACATCTGCAGTATAAAAATTCCCTTCTATAAATCTCCTGTGGCTTACTCTAAAACTACAGTTATCTATATCCTGTATGACAATATAAGGGAATATACAATGGAAATTAATTTTGGAATATAATTATCACTTTTGTCGTTTCACGGAGCTAAAAAAATAAAATTTTTAATTCCTACCTGGTAGCCAGCCTTCAGGTGAAATGCCTCTGCAAAGGCTGATCCTCAAGACAATAGACAAAATCTGCCATTGATACTGGCCCATTGAGACTGGTTCTCTGAGAACCCAAAGTTACTGCCCATGTCATCAAGGAAGTTCTTCTGTTGTTGGTTTTTTTTTTTTTTATCATTAAGAACAGAAAAGGATAAAAGATTTTGTTAGAGAGACAATTACCTCAAAGCAGGGGAAATTCTATTAATTTTATTTTTTATTACTAGAAGTTACACGAAGTCAGAAAAACAGATGTGGTTTACTCTGAGAAAAAAATAGATGTTGATCTAGGTGGTGAAATGGACTAAAAATCATGAGTAATGAAAACCACTCATACAGCAATGATAACATTTAACTTGAAAATTGCCTGAGAGAGTGGAGAAGATAACTTGGTCTATGAAGTCACTACAATTCCTTTTCAAGAAAGGAAAGGGAGACAGAAGAATTGAATGAATGAGTAACTTAGGATTGGAAGGCCACAATGAATGTGGAACATAAAATTAATCTCTTGGTTCAAGAAATAAAATGATGGGAAAACAAAAGATGATGACAGAAAACTAATTGTGAAGTTTGTCTTCCAAGGTAAGAAACAAATACGTCAGCTTCTTTGTGGCTCTTGCGGGAAACTTCAAGGCAACCAAGCACAAGAAGACTAGAACTTAGCTGCAAAATAACATTTTGCAGGTTTCCAGGATGACACTGACATTACATTACAACAGAATTGATATACACTGTTATTTCTACTCTTGGTAAACTACATGTATAATTCTCAAATCAAAGAAAAACAAAAAGTGTTTAATGTATTTTCTATAATATAAACAAAAGGAGATATGTATTTTAATACAAGTCACTTTTTCCTTCTTAGAACAGTTGTTAGAATGTTACATCGCAATATAAAAGAAATAACTTATTTTTCTAAGTGCATTTTTAAAGTACAAAAGATTTTGTGGGATTTTTTATGGGAAGTGGCTGTTTTATTTTACAAATCCATTCTTAAAATGAATTTACAGATCTGTCTCTCTCTCTCTCTCTCTCTCTCTCTCTCTCACACACACACACACACACACACACACACACACACACACACACACGACAAGGTGGCAGCAGGGCACCTAGGTGGGAAAGTGAATAGAGCACTAGGTTTGGAATAAGGAAGATGCAAGTTCAAATCTGATTTCAGACACTCTAGCTGTGTGACTCTGGGCAAGTCACTTAACCTCTCTTGACTCAATTTCCTCAACTGTAAAATGAGGATAAGTGAAGCCATGACCTCAGAGTTGCTATGAAAATCAAATACAGTAAGTACAAAGTATCTAGCACAGTGCCTTGCACACTGTAGGAGTTAAGTAAGTACTTATTCCGTTCCCTTCCTTCATGGGAAGACAAGACATAATAACGATTTACGCTTATGCCCAAAATCTAAAATGAATATAAAGTTATTTACATGAAAAAAGAAAAGTTCTCATAAGAATAGTATTTCATGTATACATACACTAATTACAGTTGTTGAAATTATGTTGCCTTACAATTCAAATCATTGTCATCTTATGAATGTAACTCCCTATTTCACATACATTTATGGCAATCAATAAAATGCTACTGAAAACTACTGGTCCATAGTACTCAATACATTAATTTGAAGGAAATGTAGAGAGTACCTACAATGTATTTGAAACTCAATAATTCCCAATTTCTTTAAACTGTACCACTGTTCTATGTCCAGGAATGAAAATTATTTCAATATCTATAAATTAGTAGCAAACGTATTTCAACCTATTATTTGAGAAAAAGACTTATGAGCACACCCAATTACTGCAATTCTCTTGTTTAGGCAGATTAACAGTTTATTCATTCTTAAGATTCAAGTCAAGGTGAATAAGTAAAATATATGCAAGAGCACAGAAACTCAAATCTCTCTCTTGTAAGAATTCTATACTCATTATAAATTTTCCATTTAATAGTAATTCAGGGCTAGTATAAAGGAGACAGTTGTAAAAAATTCACAATTGCATGCTGAGTTTATATTGTCTTCCTTATTAGTTTGGAATGACCATCTCTAAATGTCTAGTCTTTCAGATAAATCTATATATCAGAAATCTGTTATATCCTAGTACTCAGCTCCAAAAGATATATACTGAAAATAGAGGCTTCTACTTTGGAATTCTCACCAAAAAAAAAAAAAACCAAAACAAAACAAAACCAAGTTAGCTTAAAAAATGTAGAACATAACTAAATTTAAGGAAAACTATAGTTTTATGTTTTTAAAAGTTAGATGTATACAGAACAAAACACATATGCATATTTACAAATGTACTTGTTTCTCTATAAAAGGAAACAATCTAAAAATGTAAATAGTATTCTTTTGTTTAGTTACAGCACCACATTCTACAGTACAAACTAAAATCACATAATTCTTCTTGTGTCTAATTTATATAAAAAATGGTAGTGCCTTTCTAAAGCAAATCTCAAAAATATCTATTTAGTCATCTCCAAAACAATCTTACATGAAAAAGGAAAGGCAAATAAACAGGTCTAAGTAGAAGAAAAGCAGCATGTGCTTGATGTATATGGAAGAAGCCACTAAATGGCAACCTCAATCCCTTGTAAAACATGAGGCAATCTGCCATTAAACAGTTGTTCTCTTTACATCACTAATTACAAGGCATCTTGCCACTTCTGTCCTAGATTGGTCTCCCAACTTCAAATCTCTCCCACACACACTCCAAGCCATCTTCTACATTGTTACCAAAGTGATTTCCTTTACACAAAGATATGACTGTGTCCACACAGACTCAAACAATTCCAGTGGCTCTCTATTGTATCTAAGAAAGTGGTATATACTCCTCTGTTTATCTTTTAAAGTCTATCCCAACCTATACAACCTTCTTATTCTTATACAACCTTCCTCATTCTGTGGTCAAGCCAAACTAGCCTTGTCTTTATTTCTCACACATAGTATCCTATCTCCATGCCTTTGCATTAGGCATCTCTATGCCCAGGATGCCCAACCTTCTCACCTCCACCTCACAGAATCAGTCCCTTCTTTCAAGATATAGTTCAAGCATCACCTTCTACATAAAACCTTTCCTGATTCCTTCCCAAAAGTGCCAGGGCTCTCCTTCCCAAACTACTTTGGATTTAACAATGTTTTCTATATTTGTATTTATTCTCTTTATATTTATGCTGTCTATATTTATATAGGAACCTTTTGTTTTCCCTAGTAGAATGTAATCTTCTTGCAAATGAAGATGATTCCATTCTTTCTGTTTGCTGAGTGATTACCATGAATCAGGTATTTAAGAAATGTTTGCTCAGTTTAAGATGGGAGAAATTGCATCCTTTAAAACAGATATAATGACAGAAATTTAAGAAATTGTGATTATCAAAATGAGGCAGAATATTATTCAACAAATACTTACCATGTACAAGAGACCAGGTCAGACCTAGCTGGTGATAAAAATATGTTCAAGCTATGGTATTACTACACTCGGGAAGGTAGGGCAGTCCATACGTAAAGAAGCAAAGCAGCAGTTATTACGTGTGCCTGAGGAGGGCACAGGCCACTAGGCATAAGACAAAGGCAGGGAGATGCCAAGCTGATGTTGTACTTAATTGTTACGTTACGATAACCGAACTGTCTGTTTGGAAGGAAAGTGAAAATAATCAGGTGAGGCAACTCAGGGGCAGGTTAGTGTAGATCTGGAAAGTTGAGTTACAGTCACAGAGTCAACAGCAGCTGCATCCTTAACAACATTTTCTCCATGCCTGTGTCAATAGTTGCAAATTATTAATATCCTATAAAAGAACGTTTCAAATCACTCATTGAGATATTCAAATCAAAACAACCCTGAAGTTTCACCTTATAATCAGCAAACTGTCAAAGATGACAAAAAGATGGAAATAGTCTTAGAGGAGTTATGGAAAGGTGGGCACATCAATACACCGTCAGTCAAGTTACAAGCAGGTATAACTATTCTGTGAAAAAATCTGTAATTATGCAAAGAAAGTAACTAAAATATTCTTATCCTTTTACCCATAAATTCCACTGTTGTGGTTGTGGTTTTTACTTCATTCTAGGAATACATCTGAAGAGGTCAATGACAAAGTGAAAAGTTCCAAAATATTTATAGCAGCACTTTTCGTAGCAGCAAAGAATGGGAAACAGCAGATGCTAATTGATTGGGGGATGGCTAAACAAATTTGCGATACATGAATGTAACAGAATAAGACTGTTAAGTAAGAAACAATAAACAAGATGAATACAAGGAAGCATGAAAGACACAGTCAAGTTCTGTTATAATGCTTGTTTGGAAAATGCAAATTTGTTCCAACTTGATTGATATATTAGGGAATGATCTGAGCTTAACTCAAATTTTGTGTTTGCTTACATGAAATTTGTTCCTTGAGAAAACCTCTAGAGAACACAGAAAATGGCATCACTTCACAGTAATTCACAAGCCGCAACCCTTATGACACCCACTTTCACAAGCAAAATTCAAGTCTTTTTCAAAACAAAGTGCCATGTTTATTTTTTATCTTCTGGTGCAGTAGGATCTGTGGCCTGGGGTAACTGTGTCACCAGTACCCTCTTCCACACCTCCTACCATCCTTGAGGTTCCCCAGAATCTGAGGCTGGAGTAGCAGCCTGAAGTCACAGACACCATCATAATTTGTTATAGTATTTGTTTTTTTAGCCATTTAACAAGCATAAAACTGTGTTACTGTTTTTGCTAGGTTCCTATTTTTTTTATGTCACAGATGAAATTTTTGAGTGTTAGGTCCCTAACTCAATTTTCTTCAAAGTCCTTTGGATTTGATTATATATTTTTTCAGCTACTTTTAGGAAACATATATAGTGTTATAGCAGAATTGATTGTATATGAACTGAAGCAAAGTGAATAAGCAAAACCAAAAATATATATATGATGACTACAACAATGTAAATGAAAAGAGCAAGCAGAAAACATTCAAAACTGATTTCTGTGAAACAATAATGACCAAGCTTAAATTAAAGACATAAAAATGACATTTACCATCATCTCCAGTTTCCCCCTATCCTACCTCTCCTTTGCAAAGGGAGAAGGGGAAGAGAATAAGTATTAATAAAGCACCTACTATGTATCAGGCACAGTGCTAAAAGCTTTAAAAATATTCCCATTTAATCCTCACAAAAGCACTTTCATGTTCATGGGGCTGTTCTTAATCCCATTTTACAACTGAGGAAACCGAAACAAACAGAAATTAGGTGATTTACACAGGGTATACTAAATATTGTATTGGCCTTTTTACGTGTAGTTTAGTTTTGTCATTTTTTTTCCTTTTCTTTCTTTCTTCATACTTTGTTATATGAGACAGCTCTCTGGAAAGAGGAACTATAATTCAATGGAAAAGATAGATAAGGTCAAATAAAAGATGTCAATAAAAATTCATTTAAAAAAAGAAAGTTCTGTTTCAAAAACAAAAGCTTCTTTAAGTGACTTATTAATTTGTAACAGCTTCATACTATCATTTATTAGCTAATATTCTGAAATAAAATATACACTCAAGGTGAGGTTTACTGTTAAATGACAGTGAATACTAAATCTATATTTCAAGTAATCTTGATAACATCTATCTTTTTTGGCCAACTTGTCATATATAATTAGGCTGTCAGTGTTTTTAATTTTGCTGACAAAGAACTATGTTAGATCTGGCACTTTTGTGTTTGTTTGTGCTTATTAAAATTATTAGTATGGTCTTCAGGCCAGTTTCTTTGTGGGACTCTTCATAAAATCACTTGCGTATTTTGTATGTTATAGGTCACTGAAAACTAGATAATAAAATCTGTAAATCCATTAAGCCAGGAAGAAGTACAGCGCAATGCACTACAACATGCTAAAAGCAAACAAATAAATCAGGGTGCCACTGTCAGTCCCTTGATATTGTAGAATTACTTTCCCTCACTATTCCATGTGACTAACTAATATATGAGGTACCAGTGCTATTCTATATATTTTATATTAATTTTGTTTCTATTTTGTTTTTGTTTCTAAAAGGAGAAACAAATTCTAATATTTGCTTGCCATCCTCCAAAGTACTATCTTGTACATTCCATACTGGAACCCGCCCCCAAATATCCGACTTTCTAAGAGGAAGCAGATTTTGCTCCAGGTCTTTGATCATGACACGAATACCACATGTGCCTGCTTCCTCAAAGGCAAAGGTCCCACTTAAGAGAAATCAAGGTGATGGCAATGTAGCTGAAAAAACTTACCTATGTGAGGGAGAAGCTGGAGAACAAGTGCCCATGTCTACTGTGTCCATGAGATACCTGACAACATGGGAATGACCAACAGCAAGGACCACAAAGGGGTCACTGACCCCACAAAACCCACTAAGGCCTGGTTAGTCAGACGAGCTATATCACCATTGCATCTAGATCAACAAAAAGACTGCCAAGACTGTCCAGGTCTGGAAGATGAAAGAAGATGGCAAACAATGGTGAAAAGAGCAAATTTTTTTATCATGCTGAAAAGCTGTTCCATCAGGTTAAGAAACATATTTTCACCCTATCAAAATCCTTCCTGATACAAACCAAACATCTCAGGCTAGAGAAGACAGACTTAAGGATTAGCAAGACCATTTTCAAGTCTGGTCATGACCACTCCCAAATCACAAAGGAAAAGCAAGCATTTATGGTACTACTGAGAAAAGACTGTGCTGCTAAAGAGGTGGTAGTTCAATGGTTCCAAGCCAAGTGGAGCTGATAAATTCTCAATAAAAATAATTTTTTTTTAACTACACAGGTAACAATGAAGCATTTAGGCTATATATCTATTATCATTCACCCTCACTACATGACCAGCATACCTCCTTTTCTAATCATACATACTATAAATGATGTTTTTTATATAAAATCTTACATGTAAGTCTTTATGGGCAACAAAGACTTACCCTATTTATGAATATGATGTTATGTGAAAATTTTACTTTCTGAATTTTGACTGATAAAGAGAGTGCAGTACTCTATACTTAATAATTTTACTAATCAGTCAAAAAATTTATTAAGCACCTACTATGTCAGGCAGTGTGTAAAACACTGGGGACATGATGAAAGGCAAAAGATAGTCCCTGCTTTCAAGGAGATCACAATCTGTTCGGTGAGAAAGCACACAAAAGCTATGTACAAGATGGAGATGGGGAAGGGTACAAAGATTTATTAAATGCCCGCTATGTGCCAAGCACTGTGCTAAGCAATTTACAATATCTCGTTTGATTCTCTCAAAAATGCTGTGAGGTAGATGCTATTGTTACCTCCCTTTTATAGGTAAAGAAACTGAAGCTGACCTGATTTGTCACAAGTACACAGTTAAGTAAATCTGATCTCCTATCTCGCTAACTCCAAGCACAGTATTCTGTCCACTGTGCCATCCTAGCTGCCTGACTTCAGTCTTGCATCTCCAAGCAGCTACAGGGCATCTTGAACTGGATGTCTTGCTGACATCTTAAGCTTTGTCTTTACCCTAGTTTTGCCTTCCCAGCTCTTTATTGGACATCGTGAACTTGGACATGCAAAACCCTAGGTAAAGAGAAAACTCAAGATGTCAGTAAGACTTCCAATTCAATAAGTCCTACAACTACTTAAAGATGCAAGACTAGAAGTCGGCTAAAAGGTAAGGGCTAGATAAGTAGCGTTGAGAATCACAGGCATAAAGATGATAAATGAATCCATGGCAGTAGATAAAAACCTGAAATAGTATAGAGGAAAAAGAGAGGAAAGTCCAGGACAGAGCCCTGTGAAACAGAGATAGAAAAGGAGTGATCAGTTACAGGAGGAAAAGGGTGAATCAAGACAAGAATGAACAACAGTATCAAAGGCTGCAGAGAAGTCCTGAAAGAAAAGGCCATCGCAGAACTTTAGTAACTTTGGAGAGAGCAATTTCAGTTGAATGGTAAGGTCAGAAACCAAACTATAGAGTTAAGAAGAGAGTGAGAGGAGATGAAGTGGACGTACCTATAGACATCCTTCTCTTGAAGTATATCCACAAAATGAAGCAGAGAGATATGGGATAATAGCTAATGGGGACAGATGGATTAAGTGACAGTTTCTTGAGGATGGAGAGACATGAGAATGTTTGTAGGCAGTAAGGAAGCAGACAAGGAAGGTTTGAAGATAAGTGAGAGACTGGGGTGTAAGGGAAAATCTGCTGAAGAAGACCAGACAAAATGAGATCATTTGAGAATGTGGGAGGGTCTTTGTTGGCAAGGAGAAGGGTCATATCTTTATATGAGACAAGGGTGAAGGACAAGAATAGGGTCAGAAGTTATCTAGGCAACGTGAGATGAAGAGAAGAGGACAAAAAAAAAATTCCTGGCAAATGGCCTCAATTTGTTTCAGTATAATATAAGGCAAGGTTCTCTGCTGAGTGAGACAGGAATCTTTGAGACGGAATGAAAAGGTTTGGAAAAAATGCTCTGGTGAGTGGGAAAGTGAGCTAATTAGGGAGACAGCATCACCAGAAGATGGGTACCAAAAAGACAAGGTTTTTTTAGAGGAAAAGCTTGAGGTCACTGAAATTACTGTATAATTTCCCAAAAGCAATCCAGTCCATACTCTTCCACTTATTCAATACTAAGTCCAGTTCTCTGGCAATCTGTAGTGTATGGAAGATACTAATAGACCAACTCAATCGGCTGTTCATCAAAATAAATTACATGCTCTTGTTTGTAAACAATGTTATATGCATAAATCAATTCCAACTCTTAAACAGTTACAGACCTCACTAAGGAAAATGCAGTAGTCCATGTACAGAAGCAATTAAGGCAGTGTTATTCACAAAGAAAACTATCAGGAGAACCTCACCATCTAAGTAAAGAAACTCCCTTTTCCAACTGAACTGAGAGCTACATATTCTTCATAACACTGGCAAATACCTTTAGCAAGTTTATTTATCCCTATTTTATGCTAAACTTGACATTAATAATCAGACAGTGAATAAACAAAATTATCTATGTTACAGCATGCACGCAATCTTATAACCCATCAATAAGTATTCATTAAGCCCTATCATGGGCCAGGCATTTTTCCTGGCACAGAGATAACTTATTTCAGAAGAACTATTAAGACTGAACTCTGCTCTATGTCAAATGACTTTTTATTATCAATAAACAATCAGCATTGTAGGATCTTGTGCTCTCTGCACCTTCCAGTCAATCGTGTGACTATAAAGGTGTGCGCTGCCTCAGTCATTTGTTGGAGCCTTTTTGTTCCATACTCAAATTTCCATCAAGTATACCCTTGATATGGGTGTAAATTACTCTCCTAAAGATTTTACAGGGATGAGAAAGGAGGTATACTAACTGTCATAACAGGAGCAACATCTATCCTACTCAAGTTAGATTAGTTTTTCCTTAAAATGTATTGAAACTGTCCTCAAGACATTGATTCAGATGGGCTAAGCTCAAACCACTGGACACAGTTTCCAGTCACCAAATACTCCTCCCTTGGCCTGAACACCTCCTCTGACTAGCACGCCACCAAGGTAAATGTGAAGGCAGGGAAGTTTCAAGCAGCTAAATCAATGCTGTATCTTTACTGAATGTCTTTTCCACGCTACTGCTAAGTTGCTAAAATAAACTTTCTTCCGTTAATTGTTAGATGGTCTCATTTCATTCTAATCCCAAATCTGAACCACTAGGCTATTGCCTTATCGAGTCATTTCCTAACTGCAAAATCTAACTTAAGCAGCACAACGCCTACAATGGCTTATGTGAGCCACTCCACAAGGGGAAGGTGTCCTCTCCCTCCAGATCTTAGTCTGTCTTTCCCCTTTATTATTAGCTTCCTTTGCTTTGTGTCATAGTTATTTGTGAATCTCTTTGCATGCCTCCCCACCCTTCCCACACACATGTATGCACACCACCACATACCTTGATAAACTTAAGAACGTTTTTGGTAGCTTATCTTTGTACACCCAGCACTTAGCATTAAGCCTTCTGTTAATAATATTTACTGAATCGAATCAATATAAATCATTATTTACTATAAACCAAGAAATATATGCAGCAATATTCATCACTTTTAAAACAAAGGTCTCAGATCATTTAAAATAACTAGACAGTATAAACTATCTGAGCAGATAACTGCCAAAACATAAACACTTTTTATACATAAATACTTTTTTATAAAAATAAACTCAGATCTAAATAACTGAAGTAACATTTATTGTTCAAGGGCAGGTAAAGCCAAAATAATTTTTAATGATAATTTTATCTAATTGATCTATTTATTCAATATCATCCCAATTAAACTGCTAAAAAATATTTTACTGAGTTAGAAAAAAGTTCATTTGGAAGAAGAAAAGGTCAAGATTTTCAAAGAAACGAGAGGAAAAAAAGCATAAAGAAGCAGACTCACTAGTATCAGACCTTAAAGTATATTATAAGGTGAGAGCACTGTTGAAGTGTAAAATGGACAATTTCAATTATTTTAAATTAAAATTTTCTGGTATAAATAAACTATGTAGCTAAGAACAGAAGGAATGCAGAAAATTAGGAAAAAACTTTCATACACAATCTTTCAGATAGGGTATGACTGGACCGGAATAGTGCTGTAGTATAGGAAACGATGGGCTAGCTGATTTAGAAAAACATGGAAGGACCTGGACTTACAAAGGAAAATGCAATCCATCTTCAGAAAAACTGATGACAGGTAGAAATAAGAATAGTATTGTCTTACACATATGTGTATGAGTGCATATGTATATATATGTGGATGTTTATAGATAGCTACATCGAAGTGTGTGTGTATATATGCATGCATGCATGCATGCATGTATGTGTATCTCCATACTTAGTTGCCCTTTTTTTGGGTAGGAAATCAAGGGAGGGAGGGAAAAAAATAAAGTAAAAAGTGTAGAGCACAGAACAAAAGAAAACCAACAAGGAAGAAAAGAAAAGCTGGACAGCTTTGAAAACAATGTATAGTACTTATTATATAGGTTTTCTTGAAATGGAAATTTATTGTTTTATATTGAATCCTCTCTTATGCTCTGCTGCATACATGGCAAATGTTTTTTTCTTTTCTCATTTTCTATTTAAATTTAAAATAAAAAGATGTTTAATTTTAAAAATAAAGCAAAGGTCTAAAAATAGACAACTTGATTTTAACAAAACAATCCCCTTTGCAAAATGAGTTCTATTTTAGTTATCCTAAGCTAGTCCTTAGGGAATATGTGGCTATGCTTATTGGAATCCTCTTACCCACAATGTTTTAATCCTATTGTGAGCCAAGGCAAGCAGAGCAACTATAAGTGAGTGCTCAGGTACCAATCTTTCCTAGGGAGGTAAGCACTCAAGGCAGGAGAGAGTGATAATTACTCCTGCTTTACGCAGAAGCCAACCTTTGGAAAGGAAAATATAATTGTTTCAAATCTGGCTTCAATGTTTCTCCCTCAGAAAAAGTAATGATCATAGAAAAAATTCTTTTGTGTCACATTCAAATGATATTTTTAATAGTAAATGTATCTCATGCATCAATATAACAATGAAAAGCTCTAAAACATTTAAAAATAACTTTTGGACAAAAATAAAATATGAACCATTTATGGGCTCTCATAATTTTACTCAGTGTAATTTGCCATCAGAAAAATAAAGCCTAAAAAGATTATTTTTCCGTATTAAAACACTTTCATAGAGATACCTCTCCAAGAGCCTCATAGCGCTTTTGGTTCCATCGGTGCAAGTCTTCTCGAGCATTAAAGACAAATGGCTCCCCTGTCCTAATGTGCCTCAGCTGCCCTTCTAAAAGAGAAACAAACAACAGTATTGTAATTTACTGTCGTTAGTAAGAGTATTCAAAATCTAACAATGATCGATAAAACTTTAAATCAGCTTCCCCCAGAATAACTTCAGTCTTCATAATAAGCCCTTTTCTTCGATCATCAACACTTCACTGATACACAGACAAAAGTAAAAACTTAAGGGCTAGCCCAAAAGAATCAAGGATTGATTCAGAATTCTTTACCTTTTTCCTCAAAATTAAGTCAACAAATATTTGAGAGTTATATGTCAGATATAATGGTGGATACAAAGAAGTATAAGACACAGACCCCGCCCTCAAATAACTGATGACTGAGATCCAATGCACAAAAGTTGGAAAAAAATTAAACAAGAATCACCACATAAAAGTCCAAAGTGTATCACAAATCAATTGTGATATTAATTGCCAAATTGGTAATAGGGGAATATGTGGTATGAGTTCTGCAAAAGGAATGACTGCTATTAGTAGAGTTACTATGTTACAGCAAGTTTTATGGTAGGGCATGACTAGGGTTTTAAGGGATGGGTAGGATGTCAGTAACTAGAGACATGGGGAGAAAGGAGAATGAACATGGAGTGGCACGAACAAGACACAGAGGGAACAAAATGTGAGACACTGTGGGGGCAAGAATGGATGACCCAACACAGCTATAACAAAGTAGCTGAAGAGAAGAGAAAGCAGTGGGAATAGGCAGGCTAGAGCTGAGATACATTGTCAAAATTCTTGAATACAGGTTAAAGTAATTAGACTTTACTAAGAAACTAATAGTTTCTACAATGGCACAAAATCTGTTGCTTTTTTTCTTTCTCCCAGGCTCTAAGACCTAAGTTGGAGAGACAGCATTGACCTACAAAGGGAGGAGGATTTCATTTGTATGGGAGTTCTCTATATCAATGGAATCACATGTCCAGTGCCCATCCTCTTCTTCCCCAAACTGTAAACTAGCAAAGTTGGTTTCAACCTCTGTTAACATTCTAGGATAAAAGATGATATGTAAAATTCTAGAGAAAAAAAATAACCACAAAGGGTCTTAAGGATTAATAGATCAAACTAATCTGTCTTTCTTGACAGGATTACTAGTCTGATAAATCATAGAAATAATAATCAATTTAGTTTAATTAAATTTTGAGAAGCATTATTGTAGACAAGATGCTGAGATTTGAACCAGACAATAATACAGATAAATTCAGAACTGCTTGAATGACCAGCCCCAAAGAACAGTCATCAACAATTCGATGTCAATAGAGAAGTCTTTAATAGAGTTTCTCTGGATGGTCTGTCCATAACCCTATTCCATCTAACGCTATAAATGACTTGGATAAAGACAAATGGTATATTTATCAACTTTTTGATGTCATAAAGCTGGAAGGAAGAACTATCACATTGATTCCACAGGTAGTACTTTAACAAGCTAACACATTAGGCCAAATCTAATAGAATTACAAAGTCTATGCCTGAAAAAGAGCAAACAGGACAAGTATCCATTTGTAGAAAAAATATTTATGGAAAGTCTATTTGTAATAGCAAAGAATCATAAACATAGAAAAAATGGTTTCAAAAATTATGGTATGTGAGTATAATGAAACAGTATTGCTCCATAAAGTGATGAAATTAAGAGCTCAATGGAACGCTTGGACGAGCAGTATGAACCGACAAGGGTGAAGTGAGCAAAACCAAGAAAATCATTTATACAATAACAACATTTAACAAAAAATAGCCTTGAAAGACTTGAGGACTCTACTCAATGCAATGACCAACAGTTCCAGAGGACTGGAAATGAAGCATGCTACCTAGCTCTTGAAAAAAAAATGACAAAACTGAAGAAGTAGAATAAGGCATACATTTTCAACATAGCCAATGTGGAGATTTATTTAATTTAAAATACCATAAATAACAGCAGCATCTCTCCATATAATTTGATTATGTCTTCAGAGGGGATGTATGAGAACTGAACAGCAAAGGCCGAAAAAAGTTGGATCAAATTCATGACTACCTCTTTAAAAGGCTTGACATTTATAGGAAATTATAACTTAGTACTTTTTAACTTTATTGAAAGGTCTAATATTGCAACGATAAACCATTTTTTCCAAAAAGAAATATACATGATATTCTTGTCATACATTAAAAGTAGCATCTAGTTGTTACTTGGCATATGAAAAGTTAAGATCAAGTGTAAGAGTAGCAAACAGTATCTGTGATTCTATTAGCATCCTTAAACAAACTCACATAATGTACATGACTTACTTTCATTAAAAGCATACTCAAATCCTTCAAGAGTATCAGGAAATTCAAGAGGTGGCTCATCTTTTTTCATCAGTTCATCCAAGTCTATTCTAGACAACAAATCTGGAGAAAAATAAAAGTTGCATGATTATAGACTGGTCATTTTCATGTTAAACAATAAAGGCAATATGTTATACAGTTGGCAATTAGAAAAAAACATACAAAAGAAAAATCTCTAATATTTACAAAATATCTATTGCTTCTGATCTATTTAGTTTTATATACGTTGAACATACTTACTGAGCTTTTCATAGTTCTAAATTTACAATGTAACATGTTGCAAAACAGTACTACATACACACAATATGAAAACAACAGTCATATTTAGCTCCCAGAGAAAATATCACTCAGACTAAATGTAGGTAATATCAATTTAAAGAATGTAGATTTTTTTCCTTTAGAGTCATTGTGTTATATTAGATAGAATCAGAAAACCTGGGTTCAAGCCCTACCTTTGACATATCCTACCTGTGTGACCATGCAAGTCACTAATATCTAGTGCTCTCATGCAACTTTTATAAAGATTTTAAGTTGCATATACAGTTGTAAATCTTCACTGATAAAAAACTTCCTCATACAAATACGTATTTGGATCACAAGTACTTTTCCCTCAAATTATGGCTACAAATGTATTGCTCAATTTCCTGTACAAAAACTGTCCTGTGGTGTCACAATGTGGTAAAGTTGATGCTGAGGTTTCAAAGGTTATACTAAAGTGAAAATTCTGACAGATTCTGTTAAACAGGAAAGGGCTCTGAATAAAATTCTAGCGAGAGACTGCTGTCTGAAGACCAGACTATCTAAGGGCAAAGAAACTCATGACAAGTACGCTCTGCAATCTTTTGGTTGGAGTGACCCATAAAATAAAAGTTCAAAATGTCCTTCAGTCATTTTCTTTCCTCTTTTATCAGGGTAGTGATGGCAGCAAAGTGATGAAGAAAGGGGAAATAAGAGCTAATAATCACACAGTTCTTGGATCACCTATAAATACAAGAAAATAAGTATGGTAACAAAACAAAAGAAACAATCAAACTTGGAGAAAAAAAGAGTTAAAATAAAACGTATTAGACATGGCAGACACATACTAACATTAAAAACAATTAAGCTAAGAAAAAGATGATTTTTGAAATCAGTTGATTGTAGTCAGTCTACTGAATTATTAGATCAAAATCAATAGCAAATTAAGATGCAATTGAGAATAAGATACAAAGAGTCATAAAAACTGCCCTACTGACCTATTTAAACAAGTTACTGGTGTTAAACAAAATGGAAAATGATTAAATCAACAGAAATTTACCTAGAATCATATAAAAGCAATCAACAAAATAAAGAGGCCGAAAAATTTAGGAACTACCTCAGCCGACCAATACTTCATCTTCTTTCCAAGCAGAGAGACATGGCAACCAAAGATAACACTAGTTTAGAAATGTAAATTAATTTGTAAAACTTTAAGGATGAGAATGGTAGAAGACAAGTAGCATCATCCTACAAAACAATGAGAAATATTCAAGAGATAAATAGTTTTGAAGAAAGCTTGGTTAGGGACCAATTTCATTCCAAAACTACATTTAAAAAAAAGCATTGAAATATGAAAGTAGAAGGACTACAGAGGAAAAATGGAAAACATCTGTCAGCATTTCTAAAATAAACTAATTCGTCCACTAGTGGCATTGGAGTTTCCACATTTGGACTCTAGCATCCTTGATGTGTTTCATGAGGAAATATAAATAGTACTAAAGAATAAAAACTGAAATATAATTCAACCAGGTCTAGTAAACAGAGGAAGTCTATGCTGAAAGCCACATAATTTTAAAGTTGTTGAAGGATCAATGCACAAGCTAGAAAGATATTGAAAAACTGAAAATAAAAATCACAGGTAGCATAACAACCAGGGAACATCAATAACCACTACTTTATATGATTACTTTCTCACCTCTAGAATCTTATAAGGACCACCTAAAAATGTGCACAAGGCACCTGTCCTCACCATACTGTGAAAAATGAACAGATACTATTTTCAGCATTTACCAAAGTAAGAAGGGAGACCCTTCCCATTTTTCAATTCTATACTTCCATGAAATGTGCTATAGTCCTCTTATTACAGAAATAAGAAAATAAACATATATTAAAGGTAGTCTTAGTTTACATTAATTAAATAACACATCAAGGATATATGAAATAGTGCATAGAGATAAGATATTACCAGTTCTCAATCCCACCTCAGTTCATTATTATTTCCCATCCTCCAATATTTTTGGTTCTGTACCAACTGCTTCACAGAAGGATGAAAAAAATTATAGACAAACTAATGAAAATGATGGCTCACATATTTATGCTTTTATACCTTAATGGTCCTGCATTTGTAGGTATTATCTTTTATTTCTCCCTTCATAATTAACATCTCAGGGCTTCTGATCACCACAAATGATTAAGGGGGCCCCACTTCTGAGAATTTAACTTCTATCTTTACCACTCTCCTATGCCTCAGAAGTTTTAAGAATTATAATTGATTAAGGAGGTAAAAAGGAGGACTGAACAAGTCCATAGCTGATTTTGGAATTAAAATATATAACTACACACACACACACACACACACACACACACACACATAACTATACCCATATAACTATACCCTTCCAAAGAGTATTAACTACTCACTTTCAAAGCCTTCCAAGTTGTTTTTATTTCTGTAAGGACTTTCAAAGCTCAAGAATACAAAAGGCAAGTCAAAAGTATGCAGAGTTTGAATGGATAGACAGATACAGACAAACAGATAGATAGATAGATAGACAGATAGATAGATATTATGAGGGAGAATCAACATGAGGTAATAAATAGAAAGTCAGCCTGTGAGTCAGGAAAACCTGGGTTTAGCACTCATCTGTCAAACACTGACTACAATCCTAGGCAGTGCCAAATTCAAACCTGAGTGCTGAAGTCAAACTGTTTAGTTTTTAAGATGTGTAACACTTACCAATCTGATTAGCAAGCAGAGTACCATCCTAGCTGTGTGAACATGCAAGTCACTAATAACTCAGTGCTCTCATACAAATTAAAATCACAGGTTCAAACTCCTCCCATAAAAATTTATGCACACATAAAGCTACCAACACCTTCACTCCAATGAAATTAGAATAGAATCCGAATCGGGTGATAAAATGGAAAGGCAGAGTATTGGAGAAGAAACAAAAATATAAAGTCTACATTTCACAGGCATACAAGCCAAGATTCTCCCAATATGACCAGAGATGCACCACAGACACATGTAGTCAGCCAGGCCCTCAAGAGACTAGAAGCCCTTCATGCGTACAAGGAGTGACAGCAACGAATGTGGGAAGGGCAACGCTAAGACAAGGACATTCGGAGACATTGAAGTTTTCTAGTACCGCTATTCTGAGACATCAAAGAGTACCTTAATGTGAGTTCTGAACATCAGCAAAAGCACAGGACCCACTGATAATCTCCTGAAAGAAACCCCAAAAGGACAAATTCCAATAACGTTAGAGCTAAAACTGAGTTTCCACATTGAAGAGAAAACAAAGCAAGCCATCTAGAAAGAAGTGCAAGTACAAAGGAATCACAATCAGGATCACACAAATAATTGCCCCCCCAAAAAAAGAGTACTTGGAATACTATATTCCAGACCGCTAGATACAGGCTTACGATCAAGAATAATTTATCCTGGATGGTGGAGTAGAAAGATGCACATATACTAGCTCTTCCCCCACAGCCCATAAAATACCCTGTAAAGAAAGACTCTCAACAAATTCTAGAGCAGCAGAAGCCACAGAACAACAGGGTGGAAGAGTTAGTCCGTCCAGAGTGACCTGACAGGCCCACGGAAATGTCTGTCTCACAAGACCTGGAACAGAGCCCAGCCCAGCCTTGGCCTCGGTACAGCTCTGGGAGGAGGACAAGAGCAGGCCTCGGGGCGGAATCTCCAGTCCCAGCAGCAGAGGTTCACAGATCCCTCAACCCACAGGTGCCAAAGGTCAGTGACAGGGTTTTTTTAGCTGGCCAAGAAGGGAGAAGGGTCTTCCCACCGGCCTCAGGTGGCAGCCACAGAGGACACATCTCAGCAGCTTCCACAGCAACCCCTACAGCAGCCCACATCCATGGTTGGATCATAAAACCCCTGGGGGCACTGAGCAGCTGATTCTTACCTCAGCCCTGTGTAGAGACCCTGCCTCCACCTAATACTCCTGAGGGATTTGAGCAGCTGATCTTTATCTCACACTGAATGGCGGTCCTGCCCCTGCAGTTTATCTGAATCTCAGCCCCTAGTGCTGGCTTGGCAGAACTGGAGGCCAGGTGGTTGTGAAGAGGAAACTCTATTACTCAGATTCTGGGCGCAAAAATTTCTGCTTGTTTCCAAACCAATGTACATACTTGATTGTACCACCCTGGAGGAATGGAGATCTTACAGACCCCCAGAGTATACCCTACTCTTGACAAAGGACCCAAACGTCATTGGGAAAATGCCCAAAAAAGGGGGAAAAAATAAGACTAAAGAAGGTTACTTTCAGATAAGGAAGAACAATGCTTACCATCAGGAAAAGATCTAAAAGTCAAGGCTTCTGGATCCCAAACATTCAAAATAAATACTCGATGGTCTCAGGCCATGGAAGAGCTCAAAAATGATTTTGAAAATCAAGTAAGAGAGGTGGAGGAAAAACTGGGAAGAGAAATGAGAGAGATGCAAGAAAACCATGAAAAGCAGGTCAACAACTTGCTAAAGGAGACCCCAAAAAAAAATGCTGAAGAAAATAACATCTTTAAAAATAGGCTAACTCAATAGGCAAGAGACGTTCAAAAAACCAATGAGGAGAAGAATGCTTTAAAAATGCAGAATTAGCTAAATGGAAAAGGAGGTTTCAAAAGGTCACTGAAGAAAATAATTCTTTAAAAATCAGAATGGAAGCTAATGACTTTATAAGAAACCAAGAAATTACAAAACAAAACCAAAAGAATGAAAAAATGGAAGATAATGTGAAATATCTCACTAGAAAAACAACTGACCTGGAAAATAAATCTAGGAGAGACAATTTAAAAATTATGGGACTACCTGAAAACCATGACCAAAAAAAGAACCTAGACATCATCTTCCATGAAATTGTCAAAGAAAACTTCCCTGATATTCTAGAACCAGGGGAAAAATAAATATTAAAAGAATCCACCAATCAGAGATCCAAAAAGAGAAACTCCTAACAACACTGTAGCCAAATTCCAGAGTTCCCAGGTCAAGGAGAAAATATTGCAAGCAGCTAGAAAGAAACAATTCCAGTATTGTGGAAATACAATAAGAATAACACAAGATCTAGCAGCTTCTACATTAAGGGATCGAAGGGCGTGGAACAGGATATTCCAGAAGTCAAAGGAACTAGAACTAAAACCAAGAATCACCTACCCAGTAAAACTAAGTATAATACTTCAGGGGGAAAAAATGGTCTTTAAATGAAATAGAGGACTTTCAAGCACTCTTTATGAAAAGACCAGAGTCTATTTGGAGGTTGGATTTGCACTCAGGTCTTAAGTCTAAGTCAACCACTCAATCCTGTCGTATTATTGGCCAACACAGTTTTTTTTTTTTGCAAGTACTGGAACTCAGTAATATTTCTTGGTAGATTAAGTGAAATAGATAAGAATTTGGCTGCAGCAGGGAAATAGGAGTTTATATTCAAATGGAAAGACCACACATAAAAGGGAAGCTGAAAATTACCTTGAATTGAGGAGGTAAAGAATTTCTGTAGAATAGTCATTTAATTTTTAGTACAATCTAGAGAATTACTTTCTTAAACCTATTCACTTTTAAAATTACTCTTTCCAGGGATTCTTCTTTAAAGCTGGTCAAAGGTGAATTCAACTCAGTTAAATAAAGAATTCTTCCTTCTCTTAGTCTGACCTTTACCCTAATCATTTTTTGGAGGCAGCTAGATAGAACATTGGCTAGAGAGCTGGGACTTGGAGTTAGGAAAATCCAAGTTCAAATGCAACCTCAGATACTTTATGTGACCCTGGGCAAGTTAGTTGACCTCTTTTTGCCTCAGTTTCCTCAACTGTAAAATATGAATAATAACAGTATTTACCTTGTAGGGTTATTATGAGAATCAGTGTATTTATGTACATATATACACATATATGTATATGTGTTTTGATAACCTTAAAATTACTACATTCATGTTTATTATCATTTTTATCCATGAATGTCTATCTTCTTTTAAAAGAATGAAATGAAAAAGATTTAAGTGTAGGACATAGTTTTAGAATTAATAACGAAAGAAAGACTGTTCTAATTCAGGTCAAACCAGGAACTTCATACTAAATTACTGTCCTAATGTTTTGTAATATGTAGTCTTAAAATAGAATAAAGGCACCTTGGTAAGCTTCCACATTTATAAGTGCCATTAAGTTTTTTGTTTTAATCCTATAAACATTTTTAAAAGTGCTTACTATTTGCAAGTATGCTAGTCCTTGCAGTAGAAAGACTCAACTTTTTAAAAAACATATTTTTATTTATTTGTTAAATATTTTTCAATTAAATTAAAAAAATTTTAACATTTGTTTTTTCAAAATTTGAGTTCCAAATTCTCTCCATCCCTCCTAGCCCTCCTTGATGAATCCTTGAAAAGGTAAGCAAAATGATATTGATTATCCAACATTTTCCACATTAGCCATGTTGTGAAAGAAAACACACAAAAGCCCCAAGAAAAATAAAGTGAAAAAAAAATGCTTCAGCTTGCATTCAGACTTGATCAGTTCCCTCCCTGGAGAGGGATAGCAATTTTCACCATGGGTCCTTTGCATGTAAGATCCTCCCTTTAAGGAGTTTGTATCCTATTGGAAATTTAGAAAATAAATCTAGACTTTTATACTATTTGAAATAGTGATGAATCAAGAAATGTCAGTACCTCAGTATTCAGATTTGTGGCGGTATTCATGTGGACATCCCTCTAGCAGTGCAGTTCGCTGCCTGAGTCTGAGTCTTCTCATCAACTCAATTCAACCAGTGTTTACTAAACACTTAAATATCATATAGTATTCTAGGTTCTCAGCATATACTGTCCAAATACAGTATGTATGCAGGCATGGAAAGAGAGAGAAAGAGAACTCATTAACTGAGGGCTATTAGGAAAGGACTCCTTCCACAATCAGAGGAGCCTAAATTTACACTGGAAAGAATCTGAGAGCTTATCAAGGCCAGCCCTCCTGAGACTGAGGTAACAGAATGGTTAGGCGACTTTCCTAGAGTTACAGGCTAGTAAGGATTGGAGGCGGGGTTTGAACCTAGGTCTTCTTGTTCCAGGTCCCATGTTTTGTCTATATTATGTTGCCTCTCTCCGCTAAATGTTGTTTTTGCTTGTATGAATATTCCAAGTGCTTATTAGTGCTTAATAAATGCTAGTTGACTTGTAGAATTTTATCTATGGGAATACTATAAACTGTAACTCCAAAATGGCTGTGACAGACTTTCAAAGGCAACATGGATATATGTGTCTTTTTAAATTTTCTGTCTAAACATAGATATTTAAAATTAGAATAACCTAATTAATAAATACGTATCTGGTAAGCTTGTGGACAAAATACAAATTTTTTTCTTCTACCAAAAAAAAAAGCATTTATTAAGTGACTACTATGTGTCAGGCATCATTGTGGATAAAAAGACCAAGGCAAAACAAACAGTCCTCACCCTCAAATAGATCATATTCTCTTTAAAGAGACAGCATATCCAAAAGGATATGAAATATTATACCCAAACCTATAGTACATTTCTCAAAGGATGGCTCTAAGATTCAAAACACAGAAGAGAATAAAAGAAAGGCCAGAATGAATGAGAGATAAGCAACATAGGCAGCTTTGAAAGCTACAAGTAGAATTTATTATATAAGCTTAAAAGAAAAAGCAAGTTCTGCATAATGGCAATCCAGAGCAATATGTGTAATCTTCTTTTTTCTGTTCTACTATGTATAAGGAAATGCCTATCTTATTCAATGTTTGCTATGTTCAAAATAAAAGGGAAATTTTAAAAAATACATATTTGTAAAGTTCTTTTCTTGAAGTAACCTTTTAAAGGGGTAAATAACCTGTTTCAAACCTGTGATAGTAATGACAACAGCTGACAATTTTATAGCCCTTTAAGGTTCACCAAGTATTTACCATTTTATCTATTCTTATCAACCAACCATATTCAAAACAACCCTCTAAGTGCTATTATTATATCTATTTTACAGAAGAAACATTGTATCATTTGAGCCTTAGAAAATCTTTTGAGATAAAGAAAGCATAAGTGTTTAATCCCTATATTAGAGAAAGCTAGGCAAATTATCCAAGGTCAAATAATTTATTAGTAGCAGATATGGGATTAAAACCAGAAATCTTCATCTGGCACATCACCAAACACTAAGAAATGGAAACTAGGGAGGACATCCACCCATCAATTGGAGAATGGCTAAACAAATTATAATACAGTATATGAATATAAATATTATGTCACAAAAATGATGAGATCATTGAGGAGAAACCTGGGAAGAACTGTATAAAACAATGCAAAAGGAAGTGAGTAAAACCAGGAAGAGAATTTATTAAAGAATGAAATGGACAGAGTTAATAAGTCACAGACAAAATTGACTGGGAATTTCGAGAGCGTCATTTATTAGCCAGGCTGGTGGCTGCCTCATGGAGAGACCCAGAGGAGACAGCCCTGAACTGAGGTGGGTGAGTGCATTTTAAGTATTTCAGAACTACTCGGTACAGCCTTGCGGTTTCCACAACAAACCGAGTTCTGACAGAGCAAGAGGGGGGCTTGCTGATAGGCAAGAACCCCCAAACAGAAGGTGGTTGTCAGGGTGCTACTAGGCAAAGGACCCCAACACAAAACAGGTGCCAGGAGAGGTACCCAATGAAAGACTGGTTGTCATTCAACATACAGTAGTTGTCAGAAAGGGGGGGTGCTCAGCAGAAGGTGGTTACCTGGCAATGGGGGTCTAACATTAGGTGGGGCACAGGTGGTTACCATGCAAATGGACCAAACAAAAAAATGACTGCTAACAATTCATCAGATATTTCACAACTCAAAGTGGAATAACATTTTGACAGGGGCCAACAAAAACCTGTTACTAGTCAGATTATCCAACCCTGCCCGGTAACCTAACAGTTATCTCTCAGCCTAGGGGCCAAGAGAGAATAATGTCCATTTTAAGAACAAAACTGTAAGGACAACTCTGAATGACTTAAGGATCAGTGCAATGAACAGCTATAGTTTCAGAAGATAATGATGAACGCTACCTACCTACCTCAATACACAGCGTGAGACAGGTTTCAGAGCATAGCCTATGTGGAAATTTATTTAGCTAGTCTACGTATATTTATTGGAAGAGATTTGTCCTTAAAAGGTGATATGATAAACAAATTAGGAGAGCAAGGAATAATTTACCTCTCAGTTCTATGGAGAAGGGAAGAATTTATGACCCAGCAAAGATAGAGAACATCATGAAATGCAAAATGGATAATTCTGATTACAATGCATTAAAAAATTTTTGCAAAAACAGAACCAATGCAACCAAGATTAGAAGAGAAGCAGAAAGCTGAAAAATTTTATAGTCAATGTCTCTGATAAACGCGTCATTTCTAAAATATAGAGAGAATATCTATAATCATATGAAAAAGTGCTCTAAATCACTACTGATTAGAGAGATGCAAATCAAAACAACGCTGAGGTACCACATCACACCTATAAGATTGGCAAACGTGTCAGAACAAGAAAATGATAAATGCTGGAGAGGATGTGGGAGAGTTGGAACACCAATTCATTGTTGGTGGAGCTGTGAGATCATC
>CM053769.1:679474412-679494169 GCA_028658325.1 Potorous gilbertii | reverse complement strand
GGGGGTATAAAATCTTAATTTTAAGGAAGTGATTGTAGAACATTTATAAATAAATAAAATAAAAATTAAAAAAAAATAAAATAAAATAAAATATAGAGAGAACTGACAAATATACAAGAATACAAGTCATTCCCCAATTGATAAAAGGCAGTTTTCAGATGAAGAAAGTAAAGCTATCTATAGTTATATGGGAAAAAAATGCTCTAAATCACTATGGATTAGTGAAATGAAAATTAAAACAACTCTGAGGTACCACCTCAAACTATCAGATTGGCTAACATGACAAAACAGAAAAATGATAAACGTTGGAGAAGATGTGGGAAAAAGAGAACACAAGCATTGTTAATGGAGTTGTAAATTAATCCAACCATTCTGGAGAGCAATTTGGAATTATGCCCAAAGGCTGTAAAACTGCATACCCTTTCATCCAGCAATACCACTTCCAAGCCTGTATTCCAAAGAGATCATTAAAATGAGAAAAGGACCAACATGTACAAAAATACTTATAGCAGCTCTTTTTGTGATAGCAAAGAATTGATAAGTGATGGGATACCCATCAACTGGGGAATGGCTGAACAAGTCATGGTATGTGAATGCAGTGAAATACTACTAGTCCATAAACAATGATGAGCAGGCAGATTTCAGAAGAACCTAGAAACGCTTGCCTGAACTGATGCAGTGAAGTGAGCAGAACCAGGAGAACACTGTGTACAGTAACAGCAACACCGTGTGAGGACCAACTTTGACATGCGGTGATCTGACACAATCAATTCCAGGAGCTCATGATGGCAAATGTGGAGAAAGAGTTATAGAGTCTGAATGCAGACCAGAGAATATTACTCTCTCTTTGTGAGTTTGTTTTTTTCTCTTTCCTGTGGTTTTTTTTCCCCCTTTGGTTCGGATTCTTCTTTATACTACGACTAATGTGGAAATATGTCAAAGATGACCGTACATAGATATCCTCTATCGGGTTACATGTCATCTGCCTGACTTTCTCTGATAAGGGTATGAAACAATTACGCTTTCTTTGTCCACCTCACAAGACTTTCTTGGGCTCAAATGACACAACGTTTTTTCTGTAAAACAGATACAATAACAGCCCTTACCTCAAAGGGTTCTTATGAAAAGGATTAGAAAAGAAAAAATGATAAATACTTTGTGAACGTTAAAGGGCTATAAAATTGTCAACAGTTGTCACTACTATCACAGGTCTGGAGCAGGTTACTTATACCGTTAAAAGGTTGTTTCAAGAAAAGAACTTTACAAATATTTTTTTAATTATCTTTTTATTTTGAACATAACATGTCACATTACATTACACGGAGTGGGGAAGAAAGGAAAGGAAATTTAGAACTCAAAATCTTATAAAAGTAAATGATGAAAACTAAAAGTTAATTAAAAAATTAAAAAGCAACTAAAAAAAGAAAGAGATTGGTCTTTTTTTTTCCAATGGAGAGAGGGAGGATGAGGAAAGAAAATAAGTGCTTGTAAATTGAAAAAAAAAATCTTATTTCCCTGCTGCAGCCAAATTCTTATCTATTTCACTTAATCTACCAAGAAATATTACTGAGTTCCAGTACTTGCAAAAAAAAAAAAAAACTGTGTTGGCCAATAATACGACAGGATTGAGTGGTTGACTTAGACTTAAGACCTGAGTGCAAATCCAACCTCCAAATAGATGTGTGACCGTAGTTATATCCATGAGTCTGAGTTTCTTCATCTGAAAAATAGGAAATATTATCTACTCTACTTCCCCTCAAATGGATATTGTAATGTTCAAGTGAAATAATGCAGACAAAGTCTGTGGCAAACTCAAACGATTATACAAATGTCTGTGATTATTAGGCATTGTGTGGAATTCAATTCAACTAATACTTTATTAAGCACCATTTATGTGCACAGCATAATGCTAGGCACTGAAAACATGCAAATTGAGATAAGGCATTATCTTTGTCCTGGCAGATCTTATAGTTTAATGAGAGTATACAATATATACAAAAATACAAAATAATGTGATAATAGTACTACTACTATTTGAAGAACTCAGAAGGAAAATACAATATGAACTAAAGGACCAGAGAAGGTGTGTAAGAAACAGCTTTACATATAATCAAATGAATAGAAAATCACAGACCTAGAGAGAGAAGAATCACCAAGGGCCATTATTTTAGAGATGAGGCAATTGAGGCTTAGGGAGGATAAGTGATTTACCCTTGGTTACACAAGGAGTAAGTATCAAAGCTAGATTTGAACCTACTGACTCCTCACCCAGTGATCTTCCACTACTCCACTTACCTACCACTTTGGTCTTTAAAAGATGAGGAAAAGGATGTATTCAGTACAGAAAGAAGATGACAGAAGACATTCCAGGGATAAGGAATATCATAAGCAACAGTACAGACATGATGAAGCCCAAGGCTTCTTTGGGGGAAAGAATTTATCTAAACCAAAGAGTACACACAGCAAGTAGTGATCATATGAATGCCAATCAGCTGGAACTGAAAACCAGCACCAGATAGGGGGAAGCAGAAGGAACTTGAATGCTCAGCAAAAAATGCTGAACTTCACTCAGAAGATAGAGACACAGAGACACAGAAAGACATAGATACTAATATCTTACTTATCTATTATTTATGGAAGTAGTATGAAGGATATACCAGGGAAAGGCTTGGTAACTGACTGTAAATGAGAGATGACAAGGCAAATAAGAATGATTATACCATGATTATCACATTTGAGAGACTTGGGGGCACCCAGAGAAATGTGAAGTCAAGGGAAAGGTATAAAAGGAAAGTAACAAGCTTGGTCTTGAAAACTGAATTTAAGATTCCTATAGAATATGTAGGTTAAAATTTCCTATAGGCAACTATAACACAGGGGAATCTGCTCCCTACTTTCAGAAAGAATAAAGCGCTGAGGGTTGGAACATCAATAATACTCCCATCTGAGGCTGCAGGAAGAAGAGGAGCCAATGAAAGAGAAAAAACACATGGTCAAAGAGGTAGTAGGAAAACTAAGACGATGCAATGTCAGGAAGGCAAGGATGGAAAGGGTTAATCAACATTGCCAGCAGACAAGGATAATCAAAATTTTCATTCTTAGGTCATTAGACTTCTTGGAGAGAGCAGTTTCAGCAGAATGGTTGGAGCAGAAAGGAAAGTGCAAAAGTAAAGAAGAAAACAAATGGTAAGAAAATTAATCTCATTAGCACATACAGATAAGTGCTAACCATGTAATCAAAAGCATTCATTCACACTATAAGGTACTATTGGTCAAAAAGTGATCACTGATTAGTTAAAAAAAATAATATTCAGCCAACAAATGTCTCAGTAGCATGGCTGGGGAAAAGTCAATGGCATATTCAAAATGGAAATGACATAATAATCAAACAATTAAAGAAAACTGAAGTGAAAATGTAATCTATCCAACAGTTGGAGAGTTGCAGGAATTGGCAGAAAAACCAAGTGAGAACATATTAATGTTTCTATATTAATACAAGGATTTTTAAAAAAAGATGGATGACTTGGAATGCCTGACAAAATGAGAAATCAAGTTAGAACTTTGACAGGATAATAGCCAGTAAGTCAGGACTGACTAAGGACAAGCCGACTGCAACAGAAGGTTCAACACAAGGCCGTAAGAGAATTTTTAAAAAATCAATCCATAAGCATTCATTAACCACCTATCGTGTGTCAGGAACCGTACTAAGCTCTGAAAACACAAATGATAAAGAGCTCCTTTCCTCAATTAGCCATGTTTTATTGAGATAGACACTATGTGCATATGTAGGCAGATATAAAGATGATATGGTGAGAAAGGTATCAGAAGTCTGGGAAATCAGGAAAAGTCTCAAGTGAAAGGTAGTACTTGAGGTGAGTCTAGAAGGAAACTAGGGATTCTAAAAGGAGGAAATGAGGGAGTTAAAAGACCGACACTGCAAAGTCATGGAAGCAGTCGATGAAATGCCATGTATGTGGAACAGTAAGGCCAGCTGGCTGGACTATAGATTGTACGGCAGAAACTGACGGATAATACGGCTGAAAAGGTAAGTGGGAGTTTGGTTATGAAAGAATGCCAAATATGAACTTTACTAAAGATAAGAGGGAATCACTGAAGTTTATTGAAAAGAGGCATGGCATGGTCAGATCCTGACTTTAGGAAAATCATTTTAGAAGCATAAAGGATAGACTGGATTGGATCAGGGAGGCCAATAAAAAGATTTCTGCAATAGTCCAGGTCAGAAATGATGAAGGCCTGAAATAGGGTGGTGGCTATGTGAGTGGAGAGACAAGAGCAGACAGCAAAAATATGTGGAGAATTCCAAACTTATATAAGTAAAGTCTCAAAATTAAACAATTAAAATTGGTAGAACTAGAAAGCATCAGACAAAAAAGCCTTTTATATTTTGGACTAGATGAACTCAGAATATCCTTTCAATCCTGAAATTATGTGATTCTTAGAAGAATAAATGGAAACTAAACTATTCTTATTATCTTACTGAATCAGTGAAACAAAACTTTATTAACATAAGAAATTCTATAGTTTCTAGCCAAGATGACTGCTATGCTACCTTTTACCTTATTCCAATAAAAATCTTAAAAATGATGCTACACCAAACAATTATGAAGAATCCAACAAGACCCTGTGGTACATGATTTCTTTCAATGCAGAAGTGCACAGAAGGTCAGCCACAAGACCATAAACAACTGGAAAGAGGAACTGTCAACAAAGAAAAAGTCCCCACTAAAGCAAACCAGATAGTGGCCTCACAGTAAAAGTAGAGTCATCTATGATCTGCAAGAGGTGAGCTGGTAAATTTTTAACAAGTGACTGAAAAAAAAAATACAGTCTAAATAGTAAATAAAACAATAAATCAAGCCCTGATTTGTAGTGTTTGCCAATTCCTGAGGTATAAACGCTCACATCGACAATTTTCTCCGAGCTGGTTTGAGCTGACTCCAGCACAAACCTGCCTACAAGAATCTCTATCTTGACACGGCAAAGTAGAGAGCTTGCCCAAAGATAGGACAAGAGTGAGTAGAAAATGACTAGAAATCTCGGAAGCCGGCAGGAGCAGAATAAGTAATTAAGTGTATCAACACTAGGAACAGAATGCCCCAAGTTCCCAAGGTTCTCTGAGTTTACTTTTTCTTTGCATTCTCTGAGACACCATACAGGACTCAGAACATCTAGTTCTCTGAAACACAAAAGTAGGTGAGGGGGATAGGGCTTTATGAAGAATAAAAAGAGAGGACAGGACATGACATCTGCTGATACAGAAGTTCAAGGCACACAGGACAAAACCAAGGATAGATTATCCAACCTAAAAGGAGGGCAGGAGGAGGGACTGGCCCTGGCACAATGTCTCCAGTTCAAGAACTAAGACTGGAAAGATGATCAAACCAAAGAAAACAATTGCCACTCTAAGGAATTATAGATCCAGAGATGGCCCAAAAGTCCATTCTAGGTTGTATTGCTGTAACAACTGCAAACAGAGATTCAAAGAGGGAAAAATGAATTTTCTGCAAGGACTACATGAATACCTAGGAAAAATGAAGCAAGATTTTTTTTTAATAAAACAAAAGTTCTAGAGGAAAGAACTGAAATGAGGATAAACAACTTAAAACAGAAAGTGGGAAATCTTACACAAGTAACAAACTACCTAAAAATGAGGGAAAAAAACAGAAATCAGTGGTTCCATGACATAGCATAAAATATTAAAACAAAATCAAGAAGAAGGCAGACAAGGGAGGAGGGAAAATGAAATGTATATGCTATTCAAACCAACTGATCAAGGAGAAATAATCATCAGACTCTCTGAAATCCTAGGCACTATATTTCAAGAAAATATAAATGAAAATTACCCAAATCTATTTTAATAAGAAGTAAAAGTAAAGATAGAAAAAATTTTCCAATAACCAGATCAGAAATGTTACATCAAACATCCAGAGCTTCTCTGTAAAATAAAAAATATTGCAAGAAGTTAGGGGAAAAAAAGAGTTCAAGTACCAAATGAAGATCACCCAAGACCTAGCAGCTTCAACTTTGCATAAAGAGAAAGCTTGGAATACAATATTCCAAAAGGCAAACTATATGGACCGACCACCAAGAAAAACCTAGACTGCAAAGCTTAGTACAACCTATAGGATGAAAAATGAAGTTTCAATAGAATATAGAATGTTCAAGCACTCCTGATAAAAAGGTCAGAACTGAGTAGGAACTTAGAAATGCAAATACAGAAAAGGAGAAAAAAATTTACAAAAGTAAACTTATTTGAGCAACTAAAAAGGGCTATGTGGTGATGAAGGGCTAACATTCTAATAAGGGAGAAGAAAAGAGCAACCCCTTCTGAACATTAATGTCTTCATAGGCAGCTAAGTGGCAGTGCACCACACTAAACCCAGAGTCAGGAAAATCTGGGTTCAAATCCTGCCTCAGAAACTTACTAGCTATATGACTTGGGCAAGTCATTTAACTGTCTACCTCAGTTTCATCATCTATAAAGGGAATAAAAAATAGTACCTACCTCCCAGGATTGCTACGAGGACAAAATCTGATAACATTTTTAACGCCTCACAAACCTCAGAGCCCTATATAAATGCTCCATTATTATAATAATTTTAGTATCATTATTCAAAAGATAATGAGAGTTAAACAGGAAAAGCCAAGAGCACAAGAGCTGGTTGATTCTAAGAGTTTTAACAGGGAAGAGAAAGGATGGTAAAAAGAATACATTAAAAGAGAAAGGAGAAAGATGGCTCTTACTATTTCTCATAATTGAGGTACATGAAAATATTATAAAAATACTGAGATTAGAAGGATGTGGCAACAGATGAACCTCACTCTTATCTGAACTGGACCAGAAAAACAAATGTATACAATGACTACAACAATATAAATAGAAAAAAATAGCAAAACGAAATTGAACACCATATAATCAGAATAATTAATACTGACCCCAGAGAAGATATGAGATCTGAACTACCTTCTTTTGGGTAGAAAGGTGGAAGATAATGGGTGTGAAATGTTCTTTATGCTGTCACACCTGGTTGCAGTCTGCTGGTATACCTGAAATGTTTATTGTTTTTTTTAACCTGCCTTTATTAAAAGGTCCTAAGTAGGGAAAAGGGAAATACTACATTTGAAAATCAATGTGATATAAATGAAAAGGTATCATTAAAACTATTAAAATATTAAAAGAGTTTATGAGAAATTAAAAGAATTTATGAGAAAACTTTTATAGAAATAAAAGGATTTCTTCTAGTCCCTGTCCACATGACTATTTCCTTAAAGGAAAGTAATATAGATGAGAGGCATTAGGCTCCCCACCCCAAAAATAAGACGGTACACAAAATCTCTAACCCAACATTGATTAGCTCAGGCCGTGATTCTTAAGTTCTACCGTGCCAACTCCCTTGCTTAGACTAAGACTGGGATATTCAAAAGCAACTGAGGTTGGCTGGTTGGTTTGTTTATTTACCCTAGAATGAAATTCTCAGATCTGTTTATTTAAATATAAAACCCTACAACTCCTTAATATCTATGAGCTATCCAGCATGAGTGGCTGGGATTCCACTCACTTCCAGCTTCACTATCCCAAATAAAGCTGACGTGGGAATTTTACTTGGCAGGAAGAAGGGGCACACACGTCATCCTGTACTCTTCTGATATAAATGAGTATGTCCAAAAGATCTGCATGGTAATCAGAAAATCATGCAGCAAGAATGATTCAGTTCAAGGCTTTGTCCGTGCTCTCTGAAACCCAATACCTAACAAAAAGAGACTGATCATGTGTTATTTGCCTCATAGGCATAAGAGTAATGACCATACTAAACAGCTAACATTACAGTACAGAGCTTGCTGTGCTCATAAGCATTTCACAATTAGCATCCCCTGTGATCCTCACAAACCTAGGAGGTGCTGTTATTGTCCCCATTTTGCAGATGAGGAAACTGAGGTAAACAGTCCTGACTCCAGGCCCAGGCTCAGCACACAAGAACTGCCAACTGGCAAAAGAACAGAACAAGTACCTTTCAACAGCTTCCAATCCTTAAACCCTCGTTGGCTCCACCCACTTATGTACTTGAATAATCATTAAAATAGAACACACACTCAGAAATTCACGCAGATCTGAGTAGGAGAAAAAATTCTAGACAGGAAAACAAAAACCTAAATTAAAGCCCCAACTTTGTCCCAAATTAGCTGGGCAACTACAGAGCAAATTACTTAACCTCTCTGGGGACTCAGTTTCCTCGTCCTCAAAATTAAGGAAACTAGACTAGATGGCATCTAATTTCTTTCCAGCTGTATGATATATGAAACTATAAGCAAAAGGTGGAAAGATGGAGAAGAAAGTGTGTGTGTGTGTGTGTGTGTGTGTGTGTGTGTGAAGAAAGTGACATAGATATGTGTGTGCACATGTATATGTGTGTACATATATACATATATACACACATGTAATACCTTTCCCTTTTTGATTTTAAGACATTTCATCACTAAAAGTATTTATTACTGTGGAAAGAGATCCAGAACAGAGTTCCTATGAATGGTTTATTCCTCCTGATAATTCTGTTTTCAAATACCATTGCAATGATCACCTCAAACCCCACAATACTGCATACCTCCTGAAGGGGATGTGTATGCACTCAAAGGAGTTTGGCCATGAACTAAGAAGGTCCATTGCTCTGATTAGATCATGCATTTGAGCCTGACCACCGGTATACATACAGTTTGTCCAGCTCTAGAATCTGTATGCGTACGGTGAGAGACAGACAGAGAGAAACAGATAAAGAGAACATGTGGTACCTCTGGACTAGGAGTTGAGTCTAGAAGTGAATAAGAGAAGGAAGGCAGGAAGACCTCTCACACCAAGCTTCCCATGTAAGGAAATACTCATCTTTTTAATGCAATATGCTATGAAAACATGTAATACCACATTCTCTGAAGAATTAACAATGAACATCACAGAGAGCAATGGAGAGTATGCGTGGCAGGCCAACATAACACACAACCAATGAGGAGGTTCATTAGTGAAGAAAAGAAATAAAGATGTCATCAAAAATAATACATGAGGAAGAGAAGACCTGACAGCAGGATCAGAATGTGCTAAGTAAACTGAAGATGTCAGAAAAAGGAGTTACGTTGCAATCTGCATCATTAAAGAAAACTTCTCAACTGATATGATATTAGATATATTTCAGTATTTTCATTTCCAACAAAAATTTCATTACCACAAAACAATCTGGAAATTAAACAGCACTAAGACCTAATTACACCACTCATTGCTCAAAAATTTGCCCTCTGTATAAGTCCGAACATCTTACTGGCTCTCCGCAATCTAAATATAGTTTACTTCCCCAGTTCTCCTAACATACACTATACGTTAATCAAACAAGACTAATTACTATCACGTAAATACATCTAGTTGACCTCTGAGTGTTTTCCTCTCCATCTCTACCTATTAACATCTTGTACATCCTCCTTTACGGTTTTCAGTTCAAACAACACAACTTCTGTAAGCTTTTCAGATGCAAATGCTCCCTCCTTCCCCTGATCTCAGAATATTTTGTACTCCCTCTTCTGTGCTGTAATTTTTTATTGGATTTACCTATGGTACATGAGAGCTCAGTGTAACAGAAATACTGCTTGATCTAATGTCAGATGCTATTATATATCATTCTAATAATACAGGGGCAGAAAGCGCAAATACGAGTTTGAAATCATGCTCTGGTTATAACCTGTGAAACTCTGTATAAATTCTTGACCAGTTTTCTAATACACGAAACAACTGACTTGCACTAAGTGATCTCTAAGGTCCAACTTTAAATCTATTATCCTATGATTTTTTTATCTTATTGCCCCTGTCTTTCCCTTCCCTTCCTCTGCTCTTCCCATACTGGAAAGACCAGAATCCATCCAGGCTATCTGAAGGCTCAACCAGCTTAGATGACATGCAAATCAACAACTCTATTCCTTCTAGTGAGACTTAAGACCACCAGACCTTACCATGACCCTGCCTGTACTCCGTTCCAGACTCCTATAAATTTGACCTCCTAAGAAAAACCAAAGACAGGCCTTATTATCTATCCTGTGGAACCCTGAGCACTCCTGGATCTTCTGATCCACACTGTACTTGAACTTTCTTTTATATGTTGTTTCTCCAATTAAAGTATTTTCCCTGAGAACAGAGATTATCTTTCTCTATGTGTATCCCAGCATTTAACACACAGAACTTAGTGAATGCTTTTTCATTCATTGATTCAACCATCAGCCCCACTAGACAGTAAGTTCCTTTGGGGTAAAATACAATGTCATGTTAATATCTGTAACTCCCTCAGATCATAGCACAGAGCACTGCACATAGGAAAAGATTAATAAATGTTTGTTGATGAACGAGTGTTGTTAACCATAAAGAAATTTTATCTACAGTATGACTATTGAACAAAATACCTCATCCCAATAATCAAACTAAACTGAAAACATTAAACATGATTAGTTATGATACACTGATTTCCAAAGCTAAAATGCACATGACTGTTTATTTCCTCTTAAGTAAAATGACTACAGCTCAGGTAAGCTGACATCCATCAAATATCTGGCCTACAGTCTCATGGGGAAATTATATATTTTTCTGTCATAAATAAGTCACACACAGGGCAGGCAAGCCAGCCTACATGAAGCAGTAAGGTATCTTTGAGGTAGATGTAACAGGCAACTTGTGCCAGGCAACTCAACCCAAGATGACAATATTGACCTCCATCTCCCTTCAGACCCTAAAGGAAACATCCCAGGATCCTGAACCCAAAAGGATTTGCTAACTTTCTTTTTAAATGGACCTGAGCACCTAGTTATCAAAATTAATTAGTTACTTCTTCTTACTTGGCATCCTAGAAGCCTGACTCTTGGAAGAAAGCAAAAAGATATAGTAATAACCTTTAAAAAAAAAAAGATACATGACTTGGGAAAAAGGGAATACAGCCAATTCCCATGCTACTCAAACCCAAACTATCTAAGTAGCATAATAACGCAGTACGGGAACAGCTACTCCCAAAGAGGAAACTGAGACCCCAAAGAGGGGCCTCCCAAGGTCACATAAAAAGGCTCATTCAATTCAATTTCACAGTCTCAACAGAATGTCAAAGCTGGTCAGATCCTTAGAGATCATCTTGCTCAACACCCTCATTTTACTCAGGAAGAAAATGAGATCCAGAGTAAGAGAAAGAATTAAAACCCTGTTCTCTTGATTTCCAGGACACTGCTCTTTCAGTCAGGTTGTTCACATTTGGCTTTCCTTTACGAGTCAACCCAGTATGGCAAATCCTTAATAACCTTTGTTTCTCTTTGGCATTAAGAAGGCCTGTGTCAAATCCATTCGAGCAGGACTCAATATGTTGGTATTCTGGGGTCCCTAACACCCCAGACCTCAACAGTCTCACACTCATTAAGTGAATAAAATACTCACTAAGTGCTACTGTATGTAAAGCACTGTGCTTCAAACTGACATTCAACTGACAAAAAAACATTTAATGTTGACTGTGATACAGAAAAACATGCACACTAATTCAATCATGCTGAAGTAGTTCAGGAAACAATGGGGACCTGTGTAAGAAAAGTCACAAAATTGTTCATCACCCGGTGACCCAACTACTAGATTTATACCCCAAGCAGGTTGCTAACGTAAGATCTATCTATATATGAAAATATTCATAGCAGCACTACTTGTAAAATAAAAAGTCTGAAACAAATCAAAATATCCAAAGATTGGGAAATGATAAATGAACATAAGTGCAAATTACTGCACAATACAAAAGGACAAATATATAAAATGATGAAGAAAGGACAAAGTTAGGACAAAAGAAAAATCACTGCAACTATATAAATGGCAACCACTTCAAATGACAAAAAAAAATCTCAGATCAAAAACCTAAGACAACATCACTAACATATAACAAAACATGTACCTATTCTTTTAAAAGTAAAGAAAACTCAGGACATATAAAGTTGCATACAAAATCAGTCAAAATTAATTTTTATGTTGTTTTCTTTGGGGGAATATACACTGAAGTGGATTCACTTGCATATTGGTGGGAACAATAAATATCCTAAGGCTTGGCCTGAAGTAAGTTAGGCTAGTTTTTCCTAAAAAGGTAATGAAACTGTAGTTTAGATTTAATTGGCTCAAGGAAATAAGGCTTCTTAGCTTCCTGGGCACAAGAAACAAAAAGGGCTTCCCCTTCAGGCTCTGATTCTCTAATTGTAGACAACTTTGAAGCAGGGTTGGGGGGTAGGGGGAGGAGTTATACTCAGGTAAATCAACATGGGGTCCTGGATGACTATCCTTCTTCAGCTTTGACTAAGTAAATCTCCTTTTCTTAATTGTCAGTTTCTGGAAGTGTTTTATTTCATTCTAGTATCAAACCAACCTGATCCAGCCTGGTCTGGCAACATAGTCTTAGGTGATGGATAAAAACACAATTCTCAATTTAAAAAAATTGTGGCTACAAAATTTTATGAGGAAATTAGAGCAAAATCCAGTCATTAGGCAGAAAGACCCAGAAAAACCAATAACCCACAGCAAGTCTTGAGCCTGATTAAAAATATACCTAATTAAGAAACCCAGATCAAAAAGACCAAGACTTAACTGCCAGAGTAAAAGAGGCTATAATTCAATTTAACTTACTAAGAATTTGAGTTGCCAAGAACCATGACAGGTGATTTTTACTTCTAGGGGATGGGGTGGGTGGAGTGGGTGACTTGTTGTGTTGTGTTTGTCTTCGTTGCCTAAGAAGACCATGCCATCAGAGAAATGATGACATGACTTGCACTTGATTTTGTTTTGAGTGAGAGAGGGCTGTGCAAGGTCACCAGCCTCACTTCTCCTCCTGAATCCAGTGACCAAATATTCATCAGGATGACTGGAGATGACCCAGGATACAATGTGAGACCTTGGTCCCTTTAAGTCAAGGTCTATGCAGTTACTCCCTTAGGGTGAGGTAACACCCATTCAGTGAATAGGCCTGTTTAAGAAGTAACCAGTCCCATCATGGAAATCAGGGCAGGACTCGGACTCATGCACCAGGTGACACTTAAGCTGAACCCTGAATTGCCAGAGAGATGAGAAGAGGAGGAGGTGAGGAAGAACAGTGTTTTCAGAATGAAAGGCAGTATGTCCAAGGTTAAAAAAAAAGCAGGAAATAGAAAAAGATTGTTTACATAAGGAACACATTAAAAGCCAAAAAAGCATGTGGACAAGAAAGGGAACAAAAACTTGATTAAATGAAAACTTTCAGCATGCTTTTGACAAAATTTTACATGGGGCTCTTTCTATTTTTTTAAGATGAGTCTCCAAGGGACTGAAATGTTGATTCTGAACTGATATACAATGTATCTTCCTCACTTGGGTAGTTCAAGTATTCTACATTCCCCTCCACTTTACGGATGAGGAAACTGAAGCATAAAGAGGTCCAAGTGACTTCTCTAAGATTAAGCAGACCTAAGTCCAGCCCTCCTCTCGCTTTACACAGTCCAATGTTCCATGTGATATAATACAGTTTCTCAATTTAGAGAACATAAGACAAAGAAATGCTACTATTTTTCCAAAGAGAGGACTATACTAAGTCCTTCAGCAGTTAGAACTAAATCAGTCTTATCAAGTATTTTTCAAATGATTTAAAAGAGAAACTACATGGCAAAATCTCCATATCTGTAAATGACACTTGACTATTATGGATATAGAAATGCTAAGTTAATGTGATAAATGGCAGTTAAATGGCAGTAAGATCTCACAAGGCTATATAGAGAAAAATGTAACAAAATAAAGCATTTCAGGGAAACAATATAAGATAAAAATATCTAATCAATAATTTCACTTTGGCCTTTGTTTCCGTAGAGAACTTATGATTAAAAAGTTCCTGGAACATGGTAGGAGCTTAATAAATATTTGCTGTGAAGATGGAGGAGAAAAGTCAGGGAGTTACCTGAGCTCCCCCTAGTTTCCCTCAGAAACAACTTTAAATCAAGCCTCTAAACAGATTCTGGAGCAAGAGAACCTATAAAAAGACAGAGTGAAACAATTTTCCAGCTTAAAATAACTTAAAAAGACTTCAGGAAAGGTCTATCCCACTTGGGTAAAAAGGGGAGGGGAAGCAAAGCCAATCAGAGACAGTATCCGGGCAAGCCAGAAGGAAACGCTTAGCCACCGCATAAATCAGCATGTCCTAGCGTGTCAGCTGTGAGACTTCCAGGCCCAGTAGAGAAGGCAAACTGCCAGCCCTGGACCCCTAGCACAACAGGTATGACTAAGCTGGGCCTCCTCAGCTCAGTGGGCAAGCCACCAGAGCCTGAGGCCCCAGAACAGAAAGCCAGTGACCATGCCACTTGGAACAGTGCCCCCCTGTACCTCAGAAGCAGAGTTTAACTTTAGAAGTCACAAAATATAACACTACTAATTCACTGTTGTTGGAATTGTGAACTGATCCAACCTTCTGGAGAACAATTTGGAACTGCCCAAAGGGATATAAAACTGTGCATACTCTTTGACCCAGCAATACCACTTCTAGGGTCATATCCCAAAGAGATCATAAAAATGGGAAAAGGACCCACATGTACAAAAATATTTATAGCAGCTCTTTTAGTGGTGGCCAAGAGCTGGAAATCGAAGGGATGCCCATCAATTGGGGAATGGCTGAACAAGTTGTGGTACAACAATGTAATGAAATATTATTGTGCTATAAGAAGTAATGAGCAGGAGGACTTCAGAAAAACCTGGAAAGACTTATATGAACTGATACTGAGTGAAGTGAGCAGAACCAGGGGAATACTGTACACTGTAACAGTCACTCTGTGCAATGTCTGACTTTGACAGACTTAACTCTCTTAGCAATGCAAGGACCTAAAACTCCCAAAGGCTCATGATGGAAAATGCCATCCACATCCAGAGAAAGAAATATAGAGTCTGAATGCAGATCAAAGTATACTATTTACTCTCTTCTTTTATTTAGTTTTATTTTTTCCTTTCTCATAGTTCCTCCCATTCATTCTAATTTTTCTATACAACATGACTAATGTGAAAATATGTTCAATAAGAATGTATGTAGAAGTTATACTGGATTGCACACCATCTTGGGGAGGAAGAACAGAGAGAGGCAGAGAAAATTTAAAACTTGTGGAAGTGAATGGTGAAAACTAAAAATAAATATTTAACCAAAAAAAGTCACAAAATAGACAAAAATGAGCAAAACCAGAAAAGATCTCTGACCATAAAAAGCTACTATGATGACATGGAAAATCAAAACACAAACTTAGAAGAGGACAACAATGTTAAAATGCCTACATGCAAAGCCTCAAAGAGGAATATGAATTGGTCTCAAATGTAAAGAATCTTCTTAGAAGAGTTCAAAAAAGATTTTAAAAATCACAGAAAAGAAGAAGAGAAGAAATGAGAGTTATGCAAGAGAAAGTCAAGAGCTTAGAAAAAGGACAAAAGTTGACAGAAGAAAACAATTCCTTAAAACATACAACTGGACAAATGAAGAAAACAACTCCTTAAAAAGCAGAATTGCCCAAATGGAAAATGAGGTACAAAAGCTAACTGAAGAAAATAATTCCTTAAAAATTAGGATTAGGCAAGTGGAAGCTAATGACTCTATGAAACATGAAACATCAAACGCAAAATATCTCATTGCAAAAACAATTGACCTGGGATAGATACAGGAGAAATAATTAAGAAGTATTGGACTATCTGAGAGCCATGACCAAAAAAAAGAGCCTGGACAGCATCTTTCAAGACATTATTACCAAGGAAAACTGTCCTGATATCCTAGAACCAGAAGGTAAAATAATAATTGAAAAAATCCACTTATCACTTCCTGAAAGCATTCCTAAAAGGAAAACTCCAAAGAATATTGAAACCAAATTCCAAATTTAGCAGATCAAGAAGAAAATATTGTAAATTGACAGAAAGAAACAATTCAAATATCAAGGAGGCATAGTCAGGACTGCAGGACTTAGCAGCCTCTACATTAAAAGAGAGAAGGGCTTGGAATCCAATATTTTGGAAGGCAAAGGAGCACAGATTACAACCAAGAATCAAATTCCCAGCAAAAGTGAGCATAATCTCTCAAGGGAAAAGATATATATTCAATGTAATAGGGAATTTTCAAATTTTCTTGATGAAAAGACTAGAGCTAAACAGAACATTCAATCGGCACATTCAAGATTCAATCAAAGTATAAAAAGGTAAACAGGAAAGAAAACAACATGCTAGTCAATAATATCCAATAATGTTAAATTACTACAAACCTAAATAGGAAGATAACTCTTGTTAACTCTTGAGAACTGTATGTCTTATTAGGGCAGTTAGGAGGAGTATACATAGACAAAGAATGGGAAAAAGGATGTACTGGGAGAAGAGGAAAGGGAAAGGCAGAATAGGGTAAATTAAGAGGTACAAAAGACCTATTACTAGAGGGAAAGAAGGGAGGGAATAAGAACTATTTGAACTTTACTTTCATCAGATTTAGCTCAAAAATTTATCTTGCCCTATAGGGAAACAGGAGGGGAAAGGGGAAAGAAAAGGGGGAAGGGGAGCACAATGATAGAAGGGAAGGCATATTGAGGGAGGGATGATCAGAAGCAAAACACTGGTGAGGAGGGACAGGATGAAAGAAGAGAGAAAAGTATAAAAAGGGGGGGAAATAGGACAGAGAGAAATATATAATTAGTAATCATAACTATGAATACAAATGGGATGAACTCTCTCATAAAATGTAAGCAGATAGCAGAATGGATTAAAAATCAGAATCCTACAATATGTTGTTTACAAGAATCACATCTGAAGCAAAGAGACACACACAGAGTAAAGGTAGAAGGCTGGAAAAGAATATATTATGCTTTAGGTGAAGTAAAGAAAAAAAAAGCTAGAGTAGCAATTCTGATAACAGACAAAGCAAAAGCAAAAAATGGATCTAACTTTAAAAGCTAAGGAAGGAAACTACATCTTGCTAAAAGGTACCACAGACAACAAAGTAATATTAAGACCAAACATATAGGAGTCAGGTGGTATAGCATTCAAATTCTTAGAGAAGTTAAGTAAATTACAGGAAGAAATAGAAAGCAAACTGTACTAGTGGGGAATTCCAACCTCCCCCTCTCAGAACTAGATAAACCTAAATGCAAAATAAACAAGAAAAAAGTCAAGGAAGGGAATAGAATTTTAGAAAAGTTAGATATGATAAAGCTCTAGAGAAAACTGAATGGGAATACAAAAGAATATACTTTTTTCTCAAAGGTAGATGGCACTACACAAAAAAAGAGAACACATATTAGGGCACAAAAACTTCACAATCAAATGTAGAAAGGCAGAAATACTAAATGCATTCTTTTCAGATCCTAATGAAATAAAATTTGTGCGTAATAAAGAGTCATGGAAAAACAGATTAAAAAATTAATTGTATTTAAATAATCTAATCCTAAAGAATGAAAGTCAAACAATGATCAATCAATAATTTCATCAAAGAGAATGACAATAATGAGACAACATATCAAAATTTATGGGGTGCAGCTAAAATAGCTGTTAAGAGAAATTTTCTACTATAAATGCTTACATGAATACAACTGAGAAGATCAATGAATTGGGCATGCAACTAAAACAGAAAAAGAACAAAATAAAAATCCCGAATTAAAATACCAAATTATGAATTCTAAAAAATCAAGGGAGAGATTAACAAAACAAAGTAATAGCTCTTTTCAACAACGCAATGATCCAAGACAATTCCAAAAGAGTCATAATGGAAAACGTTATACACATACAGAAAAAGAACTACAGAGTCTGAATGCAGATTGAAATATACTGTTTCCACTTTGTTTTCCTTTCTCATGGCTTTTGCTCAGATTCTTTCACAACATGATTAATGTTGAAATATGTTTAATATGATTGTACATGTATAACCTATATCAGATCATTTGCCATCTTTGGGAGGGGAGAGAGAAAGGGAGAAAAAAACTTGGAACACAAAAGTGCATGTTGAAAACTATCTTTACATGTAATTGGAAAAAATAAAATACTATTAAGTGGGAAAAATAAAATAAAATTGAAAGTAAAAAATCTATTGAATTAATAAATAAAAGAGCTGGTTTTATGAAAAACTCATTAGAAAAGATAAGCTTCTAGTTGGTATGTTTAGAAAAAAGAAAGAAAACGAAATTACCACTATCAAAATGAAAAATGTGAATTCACCACCAGTGAAGAGGAAATTAAAGTAGTAATTTAGAGCTATTTTGCCCAACTGTACAACAATAACTCTGGCAATCTAAGTGAAATGGTTGAATACATGTAAAAATAAAAATTATCCAGACTAACTGAAGAAATAAAATACTTAACCCCATTTCAGAAAAAGAAATTGAACAAGCCATCAATGAATTCCCTAAGAAAAAATCTCCAAGGCCAGGTGGATTTACAAGTGAATTAAAACATTTAAACAGTTAAAGAACAATTAATTCCAATATAAACTATCTGGAAAAACAGGCAAAGAAGGAGTCCTACCAAATTCCTTTTACAACACAAATATAGTGCTGATACATACATAAACCAGGAAGAGCCAAAACAGAGAAAAAAAATTACAGATCAATTTCCCTAATGAATATTGATGCAAATGCTTCAAACAAAATATTAGAAAAGAGATCACAACAATTTATCATGACCAGGAGGGATTTATGTCTGGAATTCAGGGCTAATTCAATATTAGGAAAGCCATCAGCATAATCAACTACATCAACAACAAAATTAACAGAAATCATATGATTATCTCAATAGATGCAGAAAAAGTTTTTGTAAAATACTGTACCCATTCCTATTAAAAATAGTAGAATGTAGAAATAAATGGAGTTTTCCTTAAAATGATGAGCAGTACTTATCTAGAACCATCACCAATCATTACATGAAAAGTGGACAGGCCACAGGGGGAAACAAGAATCCACATTATCATCACAATTATTCAATATTGTATTAGAAATGTTAACATCGGGGGGCGGAGCCAAGATGACGGAGTAGAAAGACTCACATTTGCTAGCTCTGAACCCACAGCCCATGGATTCCCTCTAAAAAGAACTCCTGACAAATTCTGGAACAGTGGAAGCCAAGCAGAAACACAGTGAAGGAGATTTCCGTTGCAGAGAGCCCTGAAAAACCGACCGCAAAGGTTTCCCTGGACACGGGAGCGGAGTCTTGCCCTGTGGCGCACTCCCCTCCCCCGCCCCGGCCGCGGAGCTCTGCCTGGCCACGCGGCACTGAGAGGAGCCAGCAGACCCAAGCAGGCTTCAGAGACCTGAATCTCCGGGCGGCCGCGAAGGTCCCTCCACCCGGAGCGGGGTATCTCTGGGACTCGGACCCCCTCGGGAGGCGGCAGCCAGAGGCAGAGGCCGCTTGGCCAGAGCCTCCCAGAGCAGGCAGGAGCTCCACCCCATCTCCATTACAAAAGATCTCTGTATAAACCCCCTGAGGGAACTGAGCCTGAGAGGAGGCCCTGCCCCCACCTGAGAACCAGCAGATAAGCTCCCATTGAAGAGCAGTCAGGCCTGCCACCAAAAGCCCTGAGGGTGGGGAGCAGCATTTGAATCTCAGACCCCAAGCACTCCTGGGTGGATCTGGGCCAGGGGGTGGAGAGGACTCTCTGAAGTCAAGTAACTGGCTGGGAAAATGCCTAGAAAAGGGAAAAAAACTAAGACCAGAGAATGTTATTTTCTTGGTGACCAGAGGATTG